>CM027878.1:45452496-45915206 GCA_016097615.1 Eucalyptus dawsonii | reverse complement strand
TTGCTCAATGAGTTCAACCGGGATTCGCATGATTCTATAGTTCATATCAAGGTAGTGACAAGTAGCTAGTCATGAGGACTGACGTCTCTCCACCATTCCATGCTACAGTTTCAATTGAAGATCAAAAAGAACTCCTTAGATTAAAGGACCATGCCTTTTCTGCAAAACCAAACTTTCACCGGATATTAAGAGAGAAGTTCAAAAGTTGTTCCCTCAACCATGCATGAAATATCCAAGAAACCTGTGAACCAAGGAGGAAGAACGATCACTTTCAACATCATACATCTATCAATGGATGGACATTGCGTATTGGGACAAATCTCATTAATTCTCATGCTAATAATTAGAGTTTTCAGCTGCTCTACAAAGACTTACTGTCTTCACTTAGAAAGGCGCAGAGTATGGACATGGAAACTTTCACATAAAACAATCATGTTGGACATAAACTGGTGCCTAACAAGGACACATAATTATTAGCATTCATTGTAGCCTAAATATGGCCATAAATCTCTTGCTTTTACATGATGAAGATTTTGAACAAATATTCATTATGCCAAGTTGTAAGGAACTCAACTATGAAACCTTCCCACCAAGAGGAAATTTGAAGAGGAGTAATTCCCCCAGTTCAAGTAAATGCAGCACTGAAACAGTAGATAGTAGTCAGATTTGATGATTTTACCTGATAAGGAAGTATACTGCGAAAAGGAAACCACCAAAATACGGGCACAAGTTTGCACATCTGCTTGTTAGATTTCTTTTCAAAGACCTACAATAAAGCGGCCCTCGTTATTTTAATCTACCAAGCCATAAAAGGAAATAGAATCCAATAATTTACAGCAAACCAATCTAATAGAGATAACTCCTGTGGTACCCTCTTAAATCGATCCATGGTTCCTGACATGACACTTCTTGATGAATCCATGCTGTTGCCCTAAATTGATGGGTCAAAACATTAACAGGTCAATGCATGGTGCATAGGCAGCTCAATCTAATGCACAAACAAATATAGTGAGCATACCATTTGATCAAGAAAGCGATTATGACTTTCTACCTCCTCATGAATATCCCCTGTTAACTGCCAATACAAGAGCACATTAACGTTAGCACGCTGTGAATGAGAGGGAGAGAGAGAGAGATTCAGCAACTGCATTTTCTTTGTACGACATTTTTGGGCATGTGACTTTTGCAATAAACATTTGCTACGCAGCATGAATGGAAGGCAATAATTCATGTGCTAATCAACCAAATTACACCGGTAATCAGTGCAAGAGATCCATCAATCCAAACAGACTTGGAAAAACTTGTTGTTTAATTAGTAGTGAACAGTGAGTTGGATTCTCAACACTATTTTAGGTGCCTTTTACCAGACCTGCACTGACCTAGTACAATATCCTTGACAAGACGTACTTTTTAAAATTCTTGTCCAACCAAAGAAAACCTTCTTATCCGTCCAAGTCAATGAATCTACAAAATATTTTAATTAAAGTCATGAATAGATATGAGCAAGAATGTCGCAACTCAGTCCCAGTTCACACATAATGAGTCGTGACATACTCTGAAAAAGTTCAATCATGTGCACTCGCGGATTTCAGTACTTGAATTTTTAGCACACATTTTTCAGCTTTACCAAAAAGGCCCTCAATTTTCCTCTTGTGATATTCAACGTAAGGCTATTACTAAATCAATTTGCAGTTGCCTTAGCATGGCCTTAATGACAAAGCTACATGGTCATATTGGTCAATGGTCGATGATAAGAAGATAATCTAAAATAAGATATTTTGGTAACGTTTATTTCAAAAAATGTTAGGGGGGAACGAGAAATAAAAAAACTAGTTTTGTTTCAAGGAACAATTTTTTTTTAACAGAAAAACGGGTAAATTTGTTTAAATTAGAAAAAAAAAAACAGAAACACATTTGGTAAACTTGTATAATTTTTTTGTTTTTTCTAATTTTTTTTATTTTTTTATTTTAGTTTTCCTTTTTTTTATTTTTTATTTTTTATTTTTCCTTTTTCTTCCTTTTTGGCCAGTCGCTGGCCTCGGCCATGGCTGACGACGGGCCCGGAGGGCTGACGGCCCTCTCACCCAACAACAACAGGCCCACTCCGGGGGCCGACGACACTGATGAGGTCGCTGGCCCTCGACAAAGATCGCCTACCATCAACGAGTACGCACCAGCCAAAGAAAAAGAAAAAAAGAAGAAGAAAATAAAGAGAAAAACAATAGAAGAAGAGAAAAATTCCAGAAACAAGAAACAAATTTTTCTTTGTTTCTTGTTTCTGTTTCAAATTTGTTCCAAAAAAATAGATTTGGACAAAAAATACGTATAAACGCTGTTTCTTTCTTTTTTGTTCCCAGGAACAAAAAAAACAGAAATTGTGTTCATAACCAAAAGAAAAGAACACAAACAAACAGGGCCTAACTTAATTCTCATAAGTAGAGGTGACCAACAAATGTCAACACCATTTGAGATGCATATATTAAAAAATTCCTCTTTCAAATCTCAAATAGCTTTCCTAATAGTGCACATGCCAAGCAGAACTTCTGATGTAGGAAAAACCTACCAAGAGGTTCTGCGACTAAGTGACATATTTGGAATACAGCAAAACTGACTAAAATTGAGTTGAATTGAGACTATATCAGGGAAAAGGTGTTCTAGGATTTATAAAGACCAATGATGTTCCTTGAATGAGAAAAACTAATGACAAAAGGGACTGATAAGACCTATTTATACTGGGTTACAAACATAAGTTGATCTCAACCCTCGATCATAAATAACAAATTCTAATCTCAACCAACCAACCCAATAAACATTCATATGACCACTTATAACCCTAAAATAATATGAGGAAAGACTAAATAAAGAAAAAAACACTTAAAAATACTAAAATAGGATTATAATCCCACATCAACTCCCAAGGCAACTTATCAAATGAATGTATACAGGTTCAAATTATATACTCTGCAAGGAAACGGGGATTCTTGCTCACAAAGAAGATATAGCATCACTCACCCATGCTCACCAACCATACTCTGTACTAACTTACTACCTAGACTACCATAGAATATATATCACATATAAATCAAACAAAGTGCACATATAGACAATTAGCAATATATTAACAAAGAGCTACACCACAACAGAATAACTAGAGCAAAGAGAAGCTCAAATGGACTTACTCTTTTCAGGAATATAACTCTATCTTGTAAACTGTCAACTGCTTTGTCATTGTCATGCTCATTAATCTGATGGGAGTAGGGATGAGGAGGCTCTAAGGCCTTCCTCAAGACCATTATAACCGTCAAAAAGAGCCGATTTAGCAGCACGGGCTCCCTGTATCACCCAAAACGAAGCAATAGTTATTACAGATGAGTTAAGGCAATCAATTATCTTTTCATCTTCGTGAAATGTGTGAGGGTGATCTACATTTATGGGAATCTATGCATATTTAAGGACATTGCACAAGCATGTGAGAGAGAGAGAGGTGGACCAAACAGGAGATCATTGAACATAAAAGATGCTATTCTGAAAGTAAAGCAGTGGACTGTCATGCACAACACAAAGGGGATGCAGGGTCTATAAATTACATTCTGAGAAAAAAAAGCGAGAGAATACACATTATTGTTAGTATCCAAATTCTCATCTTTAGGTAGTTACAAATTTCAATTTGTGCACCAAAGTAACCGAAAAAAACTGTAAACTACAGCATTGCTGCCCTACTCCATGCATTTTCTTGATGAAGTGGTAATAATAAAGTGTTTCAAGCTCAATGATATAACTAAGCAAAAGAACAAAGCAATTAACAATTCAGCTAAGTTTGTAGCCCATGTGTCAGAGGTCAACTATATGCACATACTCCAACTCCCAATGCTTAGAAGCAAATTCAGAAGTTCAAAGTATTAGCTTCTAGATGACCTATCAACTTCTTCACAGCCAATAATAATCACGATAAAATTTAGGTAAAAGCCACCAAAAACCCAAAAATATGTCTATTGTGACATTTACCCTAAACTATTTTTTGACACCAAAGATCCCAAACTTGTACCTAATTGACATGTTTACCCTCCATTAAAGTTTTGTCAATGAGAACCGATAAAAATCTACCTATATAGACGCCACAAAGCAAACAGTGTTGAAATGGCGCCTCATGGTTTAATTGAAATAAAATAGACGTCACTTTAGCTGAAATATCATCTAATGGAACCTTAACAGAGGTAAATGTGTCACATAGATACAAATTTAGGGTTTTATGTCACAAGAAAAAGTTCAAGGTAAATGTGTCATAGTGGATATAGTTTGGAGTTTTTTATGGCTTTTTCCCTATTATTCATTCAGTAAAAACCAAAACCAACCAAGTGCTAATGCAACAATTGATAGAAATAGTCATCAACCTCATGCTTCATCATTGTTGTTGTCATGGTAATGAAATGTAATAAGACATCTAATAGGAGAAAGAATGTTATTCATTAGTTACATTCCTCATTTTCTGAATTTGAAAATCTAGAAACTCTAAATCACGACATGTGGTGTAATGGTTAAGCACAAGATACTTTCCCCAAGAGAGATCAGGTGAGCTTTCACTGATCAGCAATCCACTTCAATTACAACATGAATCTACGTTAGGAGTCCAGAACAAAAAGAGCAGTATGCCCATGCTCTGGCTCTGACTAAAGCATGCATAAAATGAACGGTCTCATTCAGAGAATCCAAGACTAAACTCAATCACAAATGTATAGCATCCTCTTGAATAACAAATCTTGCAGCAGCAAAAATGTATTCCAAAGAAAAGATGCACTGCCAAATGCCACATTTCCATTCAAAATGAGATAATTCGACTCCCTCACCATGTCACAGAGAGATCAACTCAAATCACAACCATTTTTCACAGAAAAGATTTCAGCTCAGCAACAACCAATCAACTTCAGCACTGGCACAGCACACCGAATTATCCTGGCACTCCCATGAGCCAAAGTGCTATTGAAACTCGATTTTCACCGATCGTACTTTTAAAGCTCCGCATTCGTTCTTGCACGATGTAAAACCATTTACTTTTCCAGCCAACCTAACTCCTTTCTCTAGCGCTGTTCCTAGCTCACTACATTTCTCTCGATTCGACATTCTCAATCAGAACAAGCATAACCTCGCAAATCAAGAGCGCCCCAAAAATGGCGCCCGAAGAGCTCCATTTCCGACGGAGCCGAATCACACACGTCTCGCCACGCCAAAACCCCCTCGAAACGAGCAGCACAGCACATTCGCGGCACGATCGACACCCGATTCAGGAAGCCCAATCGGGAACGCGGGAACTGAAGAAACAGACGAACCTTCTGTAGTTCATCGCTCGAGCGCGCGATCGGAACTTCAGCCGGCCGCCGCTCTTTCCTCTCTTCGCTCCTTCGCAAGCCGCGGAGGAAGGGATCCAATCTGGACCGGACTTCGAAGAGAGAGGAGAAAGGACGCGGAATCGGAGGGAGGCGAATGCGATCCGGATCGAGGCTCGCTCGGCCCGAGCGTCGGGAGGATCGCGTACGGAGACGGCGGAGGCGACGGCGCCGGCGGATCCTCGCGGCGGCGCAGGGGGATTTCGAGAGACGGGAGATCTCTGCGTCGGCGGACGAGGTGGGGGAGAGACCGGAGAACGGGTGAAACGGGACAGACGTACGTTTCGAGCTTAACCGACTGATGGAAGTGCTAGAGCTTTCGGTATAGGCCCGTTACCCCAATTTGTAACGGGACACTCGCGTGGGACCTACGAGATCCGATATATCCCTAATTTGCTAGAGCCGGGTTTTGGTTCAGTAGCAAAATATGGTTCATAATTAATTTGCTCAATAAAGAGAAATGGGTAGGAGATCCGTCCATATGAAGATCATGCTGCATTATCATTCATATTCCTCTCATTAGGAAAATAAAGATAAATAAAGAATTTGGAAACCCACAACGAAAGGTAGGCTAGCATCGAGTATCTTTGACACCTTGATACCAACAAGTAGGTTGATATAGTAGTCACCAACGCCTATGGTCCTCAATTTTTAGCTTAATATGTAATAGGATTCCTAAACTTTTAATTTATTCAATATGATATATGAACTTTTAATATATGTTCAATGTAATTCCTACACGAATGCATATTTGGCTAAAATTTGAGGACGCGTTGAGCAAAATTTATGAATGATATTATATGTTAGCCAAACTTTATGAATTATTTGTATCATTTTCTTTCAATAATTTGTCTTAGGTGAGACTCGTTTTGCTTGAAAATTGGTTGGATTGTTGTTATGATGCATCAATTACAAAAAAGTAAAAAGCTTAGTGCACGAGTATTGCAATCAAAGTTGATTGGCCTTGACTAAAGATGAAGAAATTAGAGGATTGTATTGTATTGTTGTACAAAAGAGAAAAGATGAAAATAAGAAAATATATATAAGGTTACAGGTTCCTATTCTACTAAATCAATCATGGATTATCGAATCAATTAGTCCGTGATCGATCAGTACACAATCAATTCCCTTCATATCTCCAATCATATCTTCACCACTCTCCTTGAGGTAGCAGCTTATATATGTTGAAGACGCTAAATTTGTTCAATAGATATGCATGTTATCCACGACACAATGGTTTGGTTAAAAGGTTTGCAAGTTATTCCATGGTTCCAATTCCTCTTGCTACAAGTGTTCCTTCTTCATGGATCTTTTCTAAGTAAAATGACAATCGACCTTTATATGCTTCATTCTTTCATAAAAAGGCTGGATTTTCTACTAGTTGAGTGTGGCATCATAATTCACCAAAATGACTCAATTGGTTCATCAACTTCTACTCCAAAGTCCAAGAATAGGCCCCATATCCAAATCATTTCACAAACAATTTTTGCCATTGCTCAATTTTCTAATTTAGCTTATGATAATGAGATGGTTGACCGGTTTCTTTTGTCTTCCATGAAACCAATTATCTTCCCAATTTGATGCAAACACCAATGATAGATCTTCTAGTCATTGGAAAAGTAGCATAATCCGTATCACAATAGGAAGCTGTCATATTCATATTACAATCTCTAGACAAAGGTATAACGAGTCATGGACATCCCTTCAAGTACTTTACAACCTTTAGTGTCATATTCATATGAGATTTCTTCAAGTTATGCATAAATTGACAAAATATCTGCACTACATAATATTTACCAACTCTTGTCATGGTGAGATATAATACTTTTCCAATGAGCCATTGATATCCTAACGCCTTCATTAGATGATGAACTCATATCATATTCATTTGTTATTAGTTGACATTCTACTCAATTGATATAATAGCTGATTTGCACCCTGGTTTACACCCTGACATTCTACTCAATTCATTTGGTTGGCTAAGATAGATTCCCTTACTGAATCAAGCTATCTTAATACCCAAAAAAATAAAAATACTTGGGAAGTCTCAAAACCTTGATGTGAAAAGTAAAGTGCATATATTTTTTGAATTTCTCAATGGCAAATCCATAATTTCCCATGATAAATATATCATCAACATAGATTTACCTCTAGTTCACATAGATAGGACATAATCACGTTTGAAGTGTTGGAAGCCTACATTTGTGAGTGCATTAGTATATTTGGCATATCATTGCTGAGAAACCTGCTTAAGCTCTTATGGGGATTTATAAAGACGACATACTCAAGCCTCCCTTGTCTTTGTAAGCTCCATGGAAGTTCCATGTATATTTCTTCATATAGCCAGATCCCCATGTAGAAAGGCATTATGGACATCCATTTGATATAGTTGCCAATTATAAAAAGCAACGATGGATAAAAAAGAACAAATAGTGACCTCTTTGGTGATTGGAGAAAAGGTCTCGCAATAATTATAACTTTCCTGTTGTGTAAATCCCTTAGCAACTAGGCAGCCTTATAAGCATTCAACGGTGCCATCTTCTTTGTATCCGTCGTGTATACGCATTTGCAACCAATGGATTTATGATGTGGTGAAATGGAACAAGCATCTGGGCGTTTGGCTCAGCGATTTGGAAAAAGCCTTTAGTAAATGCAAAGGCCGCTTTAACCTAAAAGACTTTAACAGGAAATAGAACTATTTGATAAACTATAACTGAAAAATGCTTTAGGGAATGTAAAAATGTTTGGTAAAACATATATTTGAAAAGCCTTTTAATGTGACCAAATTATTTTAGTTTCAGTATTTTTAAAATTGTAAAAAAGAAACAATAACTATATAACCTTTTACATTTTCATGTTGAGAGTAATGTAAAAGATAAATATTAGTAAATTTATTTAAAAATTATATTAAAATAATTTGATTATAAATTAGATGCAAAGCTCAACTTTTGGCTTAGGGTTCTTTTAGCTTTGTTTTCAACTTTGAATTAATTTTTTTAAATTATTGTAGTTTAATCATCTTTGTTAATTAATGATCATTCTAGTGTATTAATAAAAAGTTGAGTTATTGATTGTCAAAAGAAAAAAATGATGCGGAAAAAAAAAAAAAGTGAACTTATTCGGTGGATGGTGAAACAACCGATTGTGGATGCTAATTTTTTTTTTTTTATTAAACACCACATATAAAAAGTGAGGTCATCATTAAAAAAAAAATAAAACCAAGTTCCTCTCATACAAATTTGACTAGAAAGAGAGTCATTTCATGATAGTAAACATTGATAGTAAATATTGTCATATATGTCCAAAAAAAAAAAATACGTTATACTTAGTATTACAAACATCTACAACTTTGTAAAGATTTCATCACAAAAACGTCCCATGTTTCGAAATGCATACGAATTTGAAGCACCCACCCCTTCATTTGTATCATCATGGTCAACTGAATATCTATAATTTGGATCTAATTCTGCTTGTTCAAAATATGCATCAGTCACGTTATTTCTTTGTATATAATTGTGCAAAGTCATTGCCGCTACGACAATTTGCACTTACTTTTCATACGAATAACTTGGCATATGAGTTAAAATCCCCCACTTCTGTTTTAATACACCAAAGGCTCGCTCAATTGTCAAGCATAGCGAGGAATGGGCATGGTTGAACACTTCTCAATATCCTACAGGTGAATGACCTTCTCGAAACTCTAGCAAATGATATCTAACTTTTTTTATATGGCCCAAATAAGTAATCGGGTTTGGATATCCAACATCTAATAAGTAATATTACCTATATAAATATATTGTAAATTTAATCAATATATGCCAATTAGATATATGAATGTATCTAAACCATTAAATAACATGCCTAGAGGAGGATGGGGAAATG
The DNA here is from genome assembly GCA_016097615.1 of Eucalyptus dawsonii. Classification (NCBI taxonomy): domain Eukaryota; kingdom Viridiplantae; phylum Streptophyta; class Magnoliopsida; order Myrtales; family Myrtaceae; genus Eucalyptus; species Eucalyptus dawsonii. The sequence goes on along the minus strand of CM027878.1, from coordinate 45,905,943 downwards.
TGCGTCACGTTTTCCAATAGTTTCATAAAAGATACGGGTATCATGAGCTTATCTCTCCCAATCGACCCAAACATAAACAAATTCCATATTAAAATTACATATAGCTAACACGTTTTGAGTTGTTGTTTATTTTCGACTAATAAAACAAATTTAATCATACGTAAGTACAATCGTTGGAATATGTGTACCATTAATAACTCCAATGCAATCCTTAAAATATGGATAAAATCATCGATTTTTTTTTATCTTCTCTGGAACTTTTCTATATTGTCAATCAGTTGATTGAATCAAATATTTTCCCATATCACATACTTTATCTAAAACTAACCTAAAGTGTCTACTTGTACTAACCTATTACTTATATCATGTCTTAGAATAAGAAGAAACATACCAACCATTTCTTTAATATTAGTATTCCTAAACCCTCGAAGGCCATAACGTTACTAAATCATGCGTTAAATTATTAAATACAATCTTATGCATTCTAAACATATTGTAGCACTTTATCATATTAGTATCTTCGACAATCAACTCTTTTATCTATACATAACTTGTATATGTTGAGGTCATGTAAGGTTGTTTACAAAGGTTCGTCGCTTGATAAAAAATTGCAGCTTAAGTGACTGAGACAATATCACATAATTCATTTTCCTCTTTCTCATGATTTTCCCTTATATGTAAATCATCCATAACCGCTTTAAGTAACAAATATAAAGAAAAACAATGTAATAACCATCGCATATATGCAAACTATCACATTAAGAAAACACCAAATGAAAACAATTCTAACATCAAGCATTAATTGAAATTACGTTCACAGGGACTGTAAATAAAGATCCATACATAGAAATAAAGTGAAATAACTAAGCTTCAAATATGAAAACAATAAAATACTAACATCCTATCTACGAACACTTAATTCTCTTCTCAACTCATATTCGAAATAGTTTACTTTCTTTGCATAATCCTTTAAGCTCATGAAAACTTGTCTATTGTCTATCTTTTCATTTTCCTTTAAATGAGAAATTCCAAAAAAGTACAAGTCTTCATCCTCCACAATCTCAAGTATGGAATCCAATATTTCTATGAGGTCCTCATAAGGACTGACTAAATTGGTTGGTTTGAATGCAGCAGTAGTAATACTCCTACTCTCAACAATTGTAAGCAGCTTGTTAATTTGTGTTCCGAGCTCCTCTCTTGTACTTAATTTCTTATCTTTCTTTCATTGAGCTTTCATCTTTGAAGTCTACATGGCTCTTTTACAGGTTTGAGTTCCAATTGGTTCAACAACAATTTCATCCACATGATCCTCCAAGTTTTCATCAGTAGATCCTACAACATCATCGATACGAGGTTGTGTGGCCTCCACATCATTATCAATACATAAACCTTGTGTAGGATTCTATATGATTCCTCCGATTGTATCTCTGAATATCATAGCTAACTTTATTTCAAGATCAAGATATATGTCTTTCATCCTAAAAACCTTAAATTCTGCATAAGTTGTATCATTAAAAGTGAGCTTAACACGAAAGTAAAAAAAAAAAATTATTAAGAAAACCCGAATTTTACATTCCCACCATTTGTCACTCGCATCAATGGTTTTCTTCCTTGAATACCATCCTAGTCCAATTTTATTGTAAAGCAATGACCTCCATCTTTTTTTTATTTTCCTTGAGGTTATCCCACTTGTCACACCCTCGACCTCGATCACGTGACCATCCTTCAAACTTTGGTCGATTTTAAAATCACGATATCCCGAGGTACATATCACACACCATTTCCTTTTCAATAACACATGCGGAAGCAGTTATAAAAATCCCCCAATAATAAATCAATGGGATATATAAGTAGGATTAGAAAATTGAACCTGAAAACCAACACCCTTATGTACATCTATAAGGACTCAGTCATACATGTACATATACAAACCATGCTAAAAACGTTGGTTTTTACTCAAATAAATTCTACAACAACAGTCATCAGGATCCTATTCTGGATCATCCTCGGGGTTCTCCATCAAATACTCATCTTCAAGTTCTTTCTCCTCAGGTTCTTCATCAAGGTCCTGAAATGTTATCCCACAACCAGAATGAGACTACGTCTTAGCAAGTTTTACCATCTAAGACCCGATTAATAAACTAATACTCCTTAAGGCTGTCTATGCACAACATAAGTTAAAAGACTTACCTTGGCCTCAAATTTCGCATTAGCACAATTTAAATAGGCACCCAATCACATTACAGATTGAAGCATCAATCAAATTGACTTAGTCGATTACATCTCAATCAAACCATTCACTAGTCATTTACATCCAAGCAATCAATTCACAACATCAAATCAAAGCAACGATCAATCGACTTAGTCGATTACATAGCAACGAGACAACTTCCAGTCATTTCAACTATTACAACTCGATTCCCAATTATAAATCACGGTCCTTAGGACACAACTTATTTATAGGTGATAATCACAACTCCACCAAGCAACTTTCTTAGATTTAGTGGCTTTTTTTGGCATTCGGCACTTTCAATATTCAACGGCTTTACTGATCCCACTTTCGACTCTTTCGAGATTGAATGGCTTTCGATCCCACTGACCCTTTTCAAGATGTAATGGCTTTACGATCTCACGACCCTTTCAAGATTCAATGGTTTTACAATCCCACTCGATCCTTTCAACTGCGACCAACGATATTGCACTTCATAATTAAGTTATTCAATTTCATAATATCTTGGCCTAATTTCTTGGTATCAAAGACACTTGATAAAATATCGTGTATAGATACGATTGTACCTTAGCCAAAATAGAATAATTTCCTTTCTATAAATCTCACCATTTTCTGTAGTCTACCAAAATATTTTTGGCATTGTCAACTAATGCTCGATTATTTTTCAATTATTAAACCAAATATTATTCAATTAAAGAATAATTCTCAATTTCACAAATAATTCATTCAACATAAAATAAAAATCAATTAAATAAACGGACTCAACCACAACAATCAGCATAAAATCTCGGTCATTTGCCATCCCGTTAATTTCCAGAAAATAGATAATTAATAATTAATTTCGAAAATTAAATAAATAAATTCAATAAATTCATTTTAGCACAATATAAAGCTCAATTAAATAAACGGATTCTGTATGATCATCAACATAAAATCGGTCACTAGCCATCCTAGTTGAATTTCAAAAAATAAATAATTAAATAATTAATTTCGAAAATTAATATTTAATTCCTAAAAATTCCATTTAGGCCGAATGCCTAATTAACACCCAATAAGGGTTGGGAAAAATCCTAGAAGCATTCAATAAATAGTATTACGTGTGTACTCACTAATTGCACAATCCAATTAACTAACATGCATCACAATTATCTAATAATCACTAATCTACGCTAATATAACCACCTGATTGCACTTAATTAAATCTAATCAATATTTAAGTATAATTAGCAAACTAAGAAGGCATTAGTGAGCAAAACTCACTCAAAACGACGAGATCGATGCGAGGATCAACTTTCCTTAAGGTGGGCCGAGCATCCGAGCTTGGGAAATCGGCCAAAACGGACCAAACACGCGTTGCCATACCCATTTTTATGCTCACTGGTTGCTGCTAGTTGGGGTGGATTCGGGGCTGAGATGGCAAGGCAAGGCCGGCGAAGGGCAAGGGGACTTCGATGGGTCGAGGTGACGGCATACGGTGGCCAAAGGTGGCCGAACCGTGGCCTATGCTAACCAAACGAAGCTGGACAGCAGCTCTGGAACAACGAACTGGGCAAGAGGGCAGTCAAGGCACGCGACTAGCAGTGGTGCGCGAGGATGGCAGCACAGCGGCGAACAGCGGAGGGCAATGGCGTCGCGTGCAATTGCTGGCTGCTCTAGCGTTCTCAGATCTGCTAGGATTCGAAGCCTTCAAGCCGCACCAACAAAGGATGAGAGACAGTCAAACAGCAAGGGGAGAGAGAGGGGCAAAGCTACATGCGATGAGGCAAGGGGCTGCGACGGCGACAGCAGCTCCTTCAAGCGACGCTGGTCACTACTTCTACTTCTCCTGTCTTCGAACGGGCCAAGAGGGAGAGGAAGAGAGAGTGTCGAGAGAGTGAGAGGGTATCGAGAGAGAGAGAGAGAGAGAGAGAGAGAGAGAGCTAGAGTGTTGAAAAGTCAAAAAGTAAAAAGTGAGGGAGGAAGCAAAGTGAGAAACGGAAGAGGGCAATAGATGGGGCTTTTGCATGAGGAGAAAAGAGAAAGGGAGAGAGAGAGAAGAAAAAAAAGAGAAAGAAAAAGAAAAAGAAAAAGAAGAAAGAAAAGAAGAGAGAAGCTTGAGGCAAAAAGGGGAAAAGGTGTTTGGCCAAATAGAGAAAGGGAAATGGAATAAATTTAAAAGAAAATAATTCCTATAATAGAAAATTTTCATCCCATTTCTTTTGAATAAGCTCAATTAATCCCAAAAGAAATTTTAAACTAGAGTTCTTGGTCCCCTCTTGCATTTATGCATCCAATTTCTCTCTTGAATTTCTCTTAAAATGACTCTCATAAAATCAATTGATATCTCACTTATTAAATTGATTATTTTCATCATCCAAGAATCCTTCATGCTTCTCAATTTCACAATCCTCAACTTCAATTGAATGAAAATGGCCCTAAACCGACTTTTTCTCAAAAAGTCTCGATTGTCAAAAAAATCTTACGAGATTGATCAACGTTCCTAAATTTTATTGTGACATGACAAAATTTTTAATTTCTGAAATTTTACTCAGTTGATGGTTAATTTCACTCCGACACGTTTTTAGCATGACCTAGATTACCAGGTAACTTTTAGAACTTTTTAAGACAAATGACCCGTGGTTGATTTTCTTCAAGCCACGATGAACCCACTTGACACATTGTCAATTCTCAATTCTCGTGAAAATCTCGAGGGTTCAAATACGGACATAGTGTACCAAAACAACAATAAAATCAAATTAATGCCAGTCGATGAGAGTTTTCCAATTTAGTGAAGTCACCCACGATCAGTCATTCATCTTAGTCGAACTGACCTATCTCTGATTTTAATTTGATTTTTAATTGTGCCGTAATAATCTCTAAAGATCAGCATGGTCGAGAAATCGATTCCTGGTCGAATTCTCAAGTCTATCTGCCTTAAAATTCTTAATAGATTACCTAACTAGTCTAATTATCTCATAAATGGCCAACTTAGAGAAAAACACTATAGTCGCGTCGATGAAATGCCCAATTTATCTAATCGAAATCAAAACCCGAAAATCTAGATGTCACACCACTTACTCTTCATTTGTTGTTTATCACACTTTTTGCATGTTAGCTCCTCAAACTTACTAATTATAACTGTACATCCATCTCTTTTGTTATTTGTAGAACAATTGCCTTTTTTCAATTTGTTTGATGTACAACTTACAAAAGGTTCCTATATCTTTTGGACCTCCACGAGGAGGACTCCAAAATGCATTTTCCTTTTATGAACTCAAAAGGTTCTACTAGTCCAAAATGATTTTCATAAATAAATTTAAACAAATTTAAAGACATAAACAAACAAGATCAACCATAAACCAATCCAAATGAAGAATATAAACAAACGAGTACAAATAAGTGTATTCCATCAATTCACATATGACAATTTGAGAATAGCACACAAAATAGGAAGACAACACTAACCTATTCACAATAATTACAAAATGTTTGATCTCTATTGCAACTTCCTAATATAACTGCCTCATCTCAAAAGGGGTATAAACATACGTAAAACCTAACATATTCACAATAATTCAATGAAACTCCCTCCAAGATTAACGAGTTTCTGCACAACTACTCCACTGTTAGCTAGAGATAAAGAGAAATTCTTCAACCAATAGTGACTTATGCAAAGCCCCACAAAAGAAAAATGACTAAACCGAACCTCATCCATTGCAATTACTGAACACCCACAACACAAACCATCACACCCACCGTGGCATTTTGACAAAGCTCACTCCTTGCACTTTCTGTGACATCCTGAATTTCAAAATCTGATTTCGATTGGATAAGTTGGGCATTTCATCAACGCAACTATAGTGTTTTTCTCTGAGATTGCCACTCACAAGATAACTAGCTTATCAGGTGAAACCATTAAGGAATGTAAACGCAATAGACTTGGGAATTTGATCATGAATCGACTATTTGACCATGCTAGTCTGCAAGGGTCATTACGGCACAGTTGAAAATCAATCAGAGATCAGAGATAAGTCGATTCGACTGAGATGTGTGGCTAAGCGTGAGTGATTCCACTAGATTACAAAATTATCGTCGATCGACACTAGACTGATTTTTTGGTTGTTTTGGTGCCTTGTGTTCGTATTTGAAATATTGAGATTTTCATGACAACCAAGAGTCGCTAATGTGTTGAAAAAGTACGTGTGGCTTGAAGAAAATCGACCACAGGTCAATTGTACTAAAAAATTTTAAAAGCTACTCGGTAGATTATGTCACGCTAAAATCACGTCCGATTGAAATTAATCACGAATTTGAACCCAATTTCTGAAATTGAAAATTCTATCATGTCACGAGTTATTTTAGGAACGTTGACTTATCTTTTGAGGAATTTTTGGCAAGTTTGGGATTTTTATGGAAAATCGATTCAAACGACTCGAAAAATGAACAAAAATTTGAATTGGCCAATTTGAAGTGATTTTTGGCCTCTTGTGTGAGCTACTTGGTGAAAAGAAATTGTGCGGGCATTTTCTTCAATAAAATTGGACATCAATCGAAGAGATTTGTTATGAAATCGGATTCCAAGGAAAAAGGAAATAGAATTCAGAATTGAGGGAAATTCGTAGGCTTGAAGAAGAAACTGTCACATTTTGATCTTTATTTGGACTTCAATTGGGAAAAATTGGTGTGGAAATTGGCCTTGAATGACCAATTGATATTGTTGTGTGAAGTCGAGTTAAAAATAATTGTGTTTTAATTATTTTTCCCTCCCCTCCACCTAACCCCTCATGCCCACGCCATTCCCCTCTCCTTCTCGCATGACTCTCTCTCTCTCTCTCTCTTATTCTTGCTCTTCCCCTCTGACCAAACCTACCTTGGTCTTCTTTTGCTTTATTTCCTTTGACTTTAAGTCAATCCTTATCTCTCCCTTTCTCTTTTTGTTTTCTCGCACGTTTCCCCCACCTCTGCCATTAGCTTTCTCTCTCTCCCTCATCCCTCCTCTCTTTCTGCTTTTTCTTTTGTTCTTCTGTTTGGTCAAAGACCCCAACACCCCCCCCTTATGGTCTCTTCTCCTTTGCCATGCCCAAACCCACGCACGCCCTCATCTCCACTGGAGCCGCCACTTGTTCGCAACTTAGCCTCCTCCAATCAACCCTCGCCTTTCTTCAACGCAACAGCAACGTCGCATGCCCATCTCCACCACTCCATCCCACGATTTCTTCAGCGCCAACAGCTCACCCAATAGCCCATTTCCAACATTTGTTTCAGCCACATCGAGCCTGCAACTAGCCCCATCAAACCAAGCCTGCACCTCCACCCGCGGCCGTCGAATCCAACCTAAATCGCACCCATTCAATTGTTGTTTTCATCCCCACAAAATTGGAGCAGCAAGACCAGCCCAATCGTGAGCTTTGTGTGGCCGATTTTGGCCCGATCCGAGCCCCTGTTGGTGCTGCCACTTTGCAATTTATCAGCCACGGTCACATAGCCGTCATCATGGTCCAGTCGGATCCTTAATCCGGTGAGTTTAACTCATTAATCCCTGCTTAGTAAGTTAATGACGTTTAAGTGTTAATTAGTTTAGGCTAAACTATGATTAAGTGATTAGTTAGAACAAATTAATGATTTAATCATTTGTTAACGCATGTTAGGTGGTTGTGATCGCACAATTAACAAGCGGATAGGCCGTAGTATTTATTTAGAGAGGTTTAGGATTTTTTCAAACCCATCTCAATATTTAATTAGGCTTTTTCAATCTAAGTGTGCATTTTTGCTATTTATTGGTATTTAATAATTCATTTTCAAAATTATTTATTTATTTATTTTTCCGGAAATTAGACCGAAATAGCTGGTGACCAAAATTTTATGCCGATTACAATGGTGTGATTGATTTATTTATTTGACTATTATTTTGTGCAATTTGAGTGTTGTTTGCAACTTTTGGTATTTATCTCAAAATTTATTAATTTCAGTATTTAATTAGAAAATCACCGGGCCGATTTACGTGGCAAAAATATTTTTATCGATTATATAATTATTGGGATTTAATCAAGTAAAGATATTATATTTTTTGTAGAGGCTGACCGTGTCCAACACATGATTATTTTTATCAAGTATGATAAAATTGGTAAGACAATCGATTGGGTAGAATGATATATTATATCGACCAAAGGGCTTGATATATCAGCTTAGAGTGAGCAGTATATCTTAAGTATCGCATAGTTTTTGTGAGCAATTAAGTATCACACAACTTTGGTGAGCAATTAAGTATTGCACAACTCTGGTTGGTGAGCATTAACCGTATACTATATCAACTTGAGGGCGTGATTATATCAACTTAGAGTGAGTAGTATATGTGGTTGTTAGCTTTTGGTGAGCATTTCTATCTATCTTTAGCTTAGGGTGAACAGTCCTTGATGTGATTAGACTAGATAGATAGTATTGAATGAGTTGACCGAGAGATGGTCATAATGACATGAAATCAACTAAGTTGATTAATCGATAATTTAATCTAAATTAATGTTTTGGTGTGCTGAAGTAGTTTATTAAACTTATAAATTGTACTGACTTGCAAAAAGGAACTAAGGCAAGGTAAGTCCTCTGACTCGTGTTTGTGCGTAAGCAGCCCTTTGGGCGTATTTTCTTCCTAGTCAGGTCTTAGGGGGTGAACTTGCTAAGATGTCGTCTCACCCCGTTGTGGGATAACATTTTCAAGTCCCTAGGGTGAAGAATCCCGGAAGTTGAGGCGGAAGGTCGGGAACATGGATGACTCAAAAGTTCTTTTTGAAGATAAATTTTATGTAGTTAGATCCTAGAGTTAGCCTCTGTTTGAAAACCAGATTGTGATTTTTAATAATGTGTTAATTTGAAAATTGTGGCCCTGCCTTTTAATTACTTCCGCATGTGCATTTAAAATGAAAGGATTGGTGATACGTTCTGGAACGTCGCTATTTAATTGACAACAGAGGGATGGGCACATGCTCAGAGGATTGGAGTTTGACACTTTCTAACCTCAAAAATTGATCATCAAGAATAAAAAATTCAACATCCATAAGGCAAAATCACAACCCAAACACGTATAAGAGAGAAAGCATTGACGGATACAAATGCAACCTAAAAACAAATAAACCCAAGAAATGATACCTCGAAGAACCACGTAAAGAACGGATCTAATGAGGAGCGAGAAAGGGTCAAGAGGGTAAAAGATCCAGATCTCGGATTCACTTGCTCGTTGCAACAAACTTCGGCCTTTATCAAGTCTTCGTCAAACAAAATTCTTCCCTCGCAAGAGTTGCAGGGAAGTTCTACCTACGCAAGAGGATAAGGCAAGAATCTGAGAAAAATAGCACATTAGTTGTTGCTGCATACTTTTCGCCTAATGGAGTTGAGAGCAAAAAGTACTAATGAAGACGAACCCTTCTCGCCTAAAGATGAAAGTTGTCAAGTGAACGCAAAGAGAGAGAGAGACAAAGAAGAGAGATCGGCTATCACGTGATGGAGTTAAGAGAATGCTACAAAATAGAGGAAAGTGTTCCAAAGAGAGAAAGAGAGAGAGACAGAGAGAGAGAGAGAGTTAGGATTTTGTTTTGTAAATTTGTAAAATTGAACTTTTCATAATATTTTAAGGGTAAAATAGGCAACTAGCCAAAATTCATTAATTAAGAGGAGTAGCATTCCGAAAATGTTAAATGCCTAGGTGCTTTTGGGAAGACTTTTGAGGAAAGCCTTTGAGAAAATGCAAAGGCCTTTGAATTAAAAGGGTTTTTCAAAATGCAAACTATGTTTGTTAAATTGTACTTTGAAAATCCATTGTGAAGTACCTTTGAGTAAAATAGTGTTTGGAAAGATTACATTTACAAATGACTTTGGTGATTAATAAAAAAAGAAAAAAATTATCAAAAAAAAAAAATGAAAGAGTTCGCCGGCGAGGTAGGAAACCGCCAATGGCCTCAAGCAGCCCCCGGAGACGACCGACGAGGGCCACCTAGGGTCGGGCGACCTCACGGCGACTGGCGCAACCCAGATATGGTCGCTAGAAGTCGTGCGACCTCGCGATGACCAGATCTGGGTCACGCCTAAGGTTGTGCGACCTCACCTCGACCAGATCTGGTCATTGGAGTTGCACCAGTCGCCATGAGGTTGCGCGAACTCTGGTGACCCAAATCTGGGTTACGCCTAAGGTCGCGCAACCTTGCGACAACCAAGTCTAGGTCGTGCCTAAGGTCGCGCAACCTTGTGGCAACCAAATCTGGGTCGCACCAGTCACCGCGAGGTCACGCGACCTCCGACAACCCAAATCTAGGTCGCACCTAAGGCCGCACGACCTAGAGCTAGGTCACGGCGACGTGACTCAGGTGATCACCAAGACTAGCGAGCAGTTGCCGTGATTGGCTGGTGATGGTCACTACTACCTCACCGACCTCAACCGTGACCTTGCCGACCTCTCGAGCTCGCCTCTGATCAACCACACCGCTAGAGAAGGAAGATGAATAGTAGCATGAACAGTGACAAGAGGCATTCTGAGAATGCTGAAAGCCCAAAGCATCCTAGGACTTGCCTTGGGCTTTCAGCCTTACAAATGCCAGCTTTGCCTTAATACCCCTTGGAAAGTAGTTCCCAAACACCTTCAATTTGGCCCAAAGGCCTTTCGCCCCCACAATGCCCCTTGGAAAGCAGTTCCTAAACGCACCCAAAAGTAGGTCTCCACCTGCTTTAGGCTTTCAGCATTTCAAAGGTAGGCACTTAGCCAAAGAGACCTCCAAATGCTAAACCAAACACCTAATATTTTTTCCAAGGGGTTTTGGGGGCTCAAAGCCCCTTGGAAATGCTAAACCAAATGGGGCCCAAACATGATTGTCCATAACGGCATTTAACTCAATCTCCATAGCATGTTGCTAGCATGGATTACCCATTGCTCCATATAAGAGGATGGTTCACGTTCCTCGAAAATACAACTAAAACAACACGTGTTATGGTGATAGTCGACTAAATGAAACATATGAGGATATTGGACAATGTGTACTTGGAGAATCCAACGTAGGACATATGTAATCCTTGGTCCAAGTGGGAGGGTGAACATGACATCTAAAGCATCGAGGTTGCTCAATAATTGTCTATTAAAAATTTGTTGAAGAAGATCCATAAACAAGAAGTGGTGGAGATGTCACTGGTGAAACAGACAATTGATATTCCTCAAATGATAATGTTGGAGATCTAATTGCTTGATCCAAGGAATTGAGAGTAATTGGCACAAGTGGCTTTGGCATAATGAAGATGCATTGAGGTGTAATAGATAGATCATCTTCTGACAAAAATAATTTGTGGTTGGATAATAAGACAGGTGATTGGGATGAAGATGTTATCTTGGAATGGGAATGCATCTTCATGGAAAACGACGTCGTGGCTCATGAAAAAACGGCCTAACGATTTCTACAAAACTTGATAGCCTTTCTATGGAGTGAGATATCTCATAAAAATACATTGAATAACATAAGAATCCATTTTATCTTGAGGGCCCACAATCATTACATAACATGAACACCCAAAAACTCTAAGATGGTCAATCTCAAGTTGTCTCCCCAAAAGTATTCCAAAAAGAGTTTGACCTTCAAGGATTCAAGTTGGCATACGATTATAGGGTGTCGTGACCACATAATCTCTCCAAAAGGTTTCAAGAATAAAAAACTTATCGTTTTAGCACTCAAGTTACTTCCAAGGGATGTCAATATTTTCACTCAACAGTCCCACATTTTGTTGGGGAGTGTAAGTGTAGGAGTTTTCATGGAGTAACCCTCATGAGGATAAGAAAATAATTGCATTCACTATTGAGAAACTTGTGCCCATTATTTGTATGAATTCGTTGAACAAATTTATCAATTTGATTTTTTACTAATGATAGGAACTTCAACAAATGAGAAAAAAATTGACTCTTGAATAGCATAAGAAAAACTCAAGTTGTGCAGGTATAATCATCAACAATAGTGAGGAAAAAATGGGATCCATCACGGTATAGAGTGTGGTAGGGGCTTTAGATATCCATATGAAATCAAGGAAAAAACACTAGTAGCTCGAGATATACTAATATGAAATGATACTCGTGATTACTTAACCGAAGGACAGATTGGACATTTTATATGAAGAAATCAAGTACTATAACTAAGGTCCATTGAGGAGAAATAAGATTTTTGTCACTAGTAGTAGCATTACAAAAGATGATCTAATTGAACAAATCAAAATCTTTCAAGAATGTGGTCCAAAAATATAGTCATTTACCAAGCCCATCAGTTTGCCAATCAATTAGTCCTAAAAAAAGCAATTTTTGGAATTGAATATGGCATGACAAGAATTATCCTCATAGATTTTGGAAACAGATATGAGATTAAACTCAAAATCGGGGATATAAAGGACATTCTTAAGGATAATATTTGAACTAAGATGAACAATGCCAATTTAGCTAACATAAGTGGTACTCCCATTTAAGAGATGTACTAAGAGAAAAGTTGGGTCCTTGGTGAACATTAGAAAAGAATTGTTCATTGCAAATTATATGGTCATTGGCACCCAAATCAAGTACCTATGCATCAACTGAAATTGAATTCCTCTTTGAGAAAGAAGTATTTAAAAAACTCCTAGTCTTGTTGGCAATTCTTAATTGACTTGGAGCTTTCAAAATATTCTGGTAGCGACTTGGGTTGTACGATGCATCCTCCCGGTCCCTTGTACCGCAACCTGCTAAGTAGAAAATTCTCTCTCCCTATTTTTTTTTATCGTTTGGTTTTCTATGTAATTTCCAGTTGGTATCAATAGTGTGATGTAGGTGATTGCAATATTCACAAAAATTCACCTTTTATTTTGAAATTTTGCCCACTTCCCGTTTGTGATGATGTGGCACCTTGTGAACCATTGGATGCTTAAAGAGTGTTGCTGACGTGGCCAAATATGAGCCATTAGATTTGGCCAAGTGAGTGGATAAATGATGGCCATTGGATCTCAATTTCTAATCTTGGCCATTCATTCAAGAAAACCCTCTAGGCTTTCTGTCCCCCTCCTGCGAGTATTCATAGCTCAATGCAGCATAAGAGTCCCAACACTCTCGAGGCTTTCGTAACCTCGATGCAGTGATTTTGTCGGGGCTTTGAGAGCAACACCTTTGATTTGTGCATGCTTAGCTATGACCAACTGCAAGCTCTCCTCTTGGACAGCCAATTGATAGATCCGGCCAAGCGATGGCATTGGCTCCATCACCAGAATTTATGACCGAAAAGGTGAGTAGGTTTCGTTTAGAATTAGTAAGAATTGAGTCACCATCTCTCTGTCCTTCATCACTCAATACTGTCGGAGATTAGCTTTGGGTCCTTCAAGTTGTTCCTCGTCCACCTCAAGCTCGTTCCACAAAGCCTAGAGTCAATTGAAGTAAGCGGTGACCAAAAGGTTTCCTTGCTTCAATTCTGACAAAGCCTAAGTGAGTGAGAATAGCTTGGCTCGATTAAATTTTATTGTACATCTTGCGGATGTTCTCCTACATTGTCTTTAAGTCCTCAGTTGGTGGGAGTCTGACTGCAACATTAGGAGTTAGGCAAATCCCAATCCAAGTGTGAACTAACTGATTGCATTTACGCCAATGTCGCTATACTCAGTTGTCAATTAGAAAGTGGGCGGCTCCATCGAGGAAGTCATCTATATGTTTCAAGGCTAATAGGAAGTCTTGAGCCCAATGACCGTAGTTGTCTGGTCCGGTGAATTGTAGGTTGATGAGTCGCAATTCTGGTCAGTCAACCGATGACATATAGAGTGGGTCGTTGGGCTCTAGGTGGCCGCCATGGTTGGGATGGCGTAGGGTGCAAAAACAAGTTGAAGGATCAGGGAGGGATTTGTACTCAATGGAATGAATTCATGTTTGTGACCCAATGCTGTCCAACCCGTTCCGCCATTCAAGTTGGCCCCGAGGACAAAAGGAACCGCAAGAATTGGCCCACCTCCATTAAGTAGGGTTCCAAGCTCAGACCGTCTTTCTCTTCATGTAAGCCATGTTGGGCCAATGCCTAACTTGGCCTGGTGACCCATTGGCCTTGAACTGGAAATCAGTAGATTGGTGGCCACTCGATTGGGCCGAGAATTTGAACTGAAGTAGGGTAGAGACAGCAGAATGTTGAATAGAAGACAGTTCATCTTCAATCGCATCAATTTGATTCGAAGTTTGATTTCGAGGTGAATTGGAGGCTTCCTTCATCGAACGATGACTATGTTCATCGATGTGATTTTTTGGCATGGTATCATTGAAAAAAAAAGTGCAAATTCCTACCTAGGGTGCTAACTTGATTTGCAAAATTAGGATAGCAACAACAAATCCGAAAATGGAACCAAAGGCAATTCCGGAAGGTCTTTGCGGAAGCTAGGCCAAGAAAGAAGACTCTGATACCATGACAAAAATAAAAAAAATAAAGGAATTTGAAGATTGTATTTTATTGTTATGAATTATATAAGTCTATTTATGGTACAAAAGAGAAATATGAAAAAAAAAAAAGATTACATTTTCCTATTCTTTAAATCAATCACGGATTAATTGAATCATTAATCCACAATCAAAATTGATATCCCATCAATTCCCTTCATATCTCCATTCATATCTCCAATAGGCCTAATTGCAAATGATAACTATGTTTAATGACTGCCAATCAAAAAATTTCCCCATATCAAAGTTCATATATTGGAATTTAAATCTCAATTTTTGTTGGTCGTGATATATTTTGAAGTTCTATTCGATTGAGTAAGGTTTGGTTAGAATATCCTTAGGTTTGCATGGACATTTTCAATGTATGAGAAATTACATGTGAGTGGTTTTAGGATGGATAGATACTAGACCTAAAACTGCAAACCTATCATGTTGGTACCAATTCCTAATTTTTGGAACTTGAACTCGTCCTATCGGTTTGTTTCCAAGATTTACCGAAGAATTAGCCATTTCAATTTTTTTTTCTTGTTTCACTTTTTATTATTCTCTTTTTTTGTGCTAGAAATATTTTTACTATTCAAATTGACAAATTTTAGTAAGAATAACAAAAATATAAACTGCAAAGTAAAACTAAAAGCGGAGAATTAGGTTTTCTTGATCTAGCTCCCCAGGTTTGATTTGATCTACACTCATAATTGGGAACCAAACTGATAATAGCTGATTCCAAAATATTGAAACTAGAAATCATATGGAAACCAACTCTGGGTAAGGTCGAAACTAGTCCAATTCTAAGGTCCATCTTGAACCTATTCTCACTCATAGTAGATTTTGCAAGAATGTTTTGGACTTTAAATGAGAGACCTAACTGAAATGACATACGTAAACAATGATCATCTTTTTGGTTTTGATGAAGTAGAAATCCTAACTGCCTATGACCTTCTATTGCGTTTGCGCATAAGTTTTAAGTTGCACGATTCGCTACCTTTAAGATGCTCAAACGTATGCATATGAAGAGAGCACGAACACATAAACAAATTGTTAACAAAACACCAACACACATACACGTATAATAGCCTACTTTTTTTCTTGGTCATAGTATAATAGGCTACTTAAAAACGGGCGTTTTCCAGTTTCTCGAGAGAGATCGATCATCGTCCTCGACACTTCACAACCAAGAATATTTTATCATAATTTGTACACGATAACTCTTCAATGATCGAGCAAGCCATACATTTGCAACCCAACGCTTATCAATCTTTGAAGGCAGAACCATCCACTTAGGCGAGGCGATCTTTCTGCCCCCAACGCACATCGGATATCAACATACATCAAAGACCTTCAGCAACGAAAAATTAATACATTTACCGATCGTGAAGCGAGACGAACACGCTTAGCATTTGAGCCACGTACAATCTCTCCAGAGTTCTCAAATGTCGGCCTCATTTGAGCCTCTCTACAAGTTAATACAACCAGCTGGTGGAAGAGGGAGATAAGAGTTATTGCCACACTAAATGCACTGTTCTACCTCCTGTTCGAGGCCACATGATGCCACCTTCAAGTGCGTTGGCTGAAGCAGCTCAACTCCCATTTATTGACGCTGTCGTTTTCGCTGTCCAACCGGTGAAAGATTTGTCCTAAGTCCCCCTTAAAAACAAACAATAACCACCACAAACGACAGGGCAAAAGAGCAAAGGTCACAAATTTAATGCTCTCAGCTCTGCAAAGCTCTTCAATGTCCAGCCAAGCCCATTACTTTGCCACGAGTCAGCAAATAAATGAATTTTACAGAACTTTGACAAAAGCTCATTTGAGATGGGTGTCGGAGCGTAGTGTCACATAGTCAAAGGGTAGAGAGAGAGAGAGGACTGATTGATTCATGAATTTGCAAGGAAAATTTCCCTCTTTCTCAGGACAGTCAAAACGAGTACGATTTCAAAATTTCATGCACCTGAAAAAGGAAACCAACTTTGCAAGATTTATTACCCTAAGTTTTCCGAGCGTATTGAGCATTTGCTCTATAAGTGTCTCTAGAATATACCCGTTTACTTTCTCCCCGTTAACGAGGGTTTCATTCGCTACCCGTACCCTCTATCTACAAAGCTCTTATCCCAAATTACAGAAAATAAATGGATTGTAAGAACTTCCCCCTTATACTAAAGAGTTTTATAATAGGGCCATATTAAGGATTTTTTCTTTTTCCTCATAATTTTCTCGGCAAATTAAAATGATTGAGATGAATAACTCTAACAAGTGATGAGTTATTGCTATAAGTGCATCAAGCAACCATTATTCTAGCAAATAGCAATTGAACAAGAGTGGGTGACTAATGTCTATACACAATTTAGGAGAGTTAAGAAGATAAATCCAGCTAGCAGGGTCTTCAATGACTTTCCTTTCCAGAAAGGAAGCAGAAAGACTTCTGGAGCCTAATCACAAATTAATACAGAGATGAAGTCTTCTTTTCAGTTAACTACTGGAATAATAGACACTAATACTGCAGGGAGAAGATTTATATATTAAAAATTGGCCATATTTAGTAAAAGGAAGAGTCGACATGCTGATCCAGAAACTGTCAGATATGAGGACAGAGAGCAAAAAACTTAACCAAAGAAAATATCCTAGTCGACTAATTTGAGACACGACATATAGACTTGAAGATCACGGGTCTATTTCAATATGTGAAAGTTCCAGCAGCCCAGTAGAAGTTGAAATAGTAATGATTTTCTATAGAAAGAAAATTGAGGGAATTTTTAAACAGAGTAACAACTTGGATTTACCATGTGATATAGGAAACTGTATTCGAGATCAAAACAAAATTGACCATATTCAACTATCCAAAATGAGTCTTGCCACATCACTCAACAGACCAGTTTAAGCATGTCTAGCAACATTTAAGAGATACAGAACGAGTCCGTACAATGTTCAAGATGAGTCCACACAAACAAAAATAATCACTTGAGATGGGAACCGCCTCAAACAACAAACGTGATGGGAAAAAAGTATTTAAAACAAGCTTAATCACCCAATTCTCCCAAACCAATTAATGAGCTACACAAGATTGGAATGCAGACGTGAATCAAGTAGAAGAATACCAAGCATCCCATATTTCAACAGCTGAAGTAATAAAAATGACTCAACCTATTGCATTTGGCATTTACTAGGCTTCATAATCCAAATTTCTGTTTCGTTATACTATTTCATGAAACTGCTCAATACTACAGTTCCAAACAGCAGTTTCTTACATCCTCTGGCAGAAAAGAAAAGAATGTTAGTGTAGGACTTGCCTGCTCATATGATCCTATGATCAGGATAGTCATAGGAATTACCTGCTCGCGAGGCAATAGTCCTCAATTACTGAATTTAACAGTACCTTGCAAGCCCAAGCTCTTTTCATGTCTCCATGGTGTGTGAATATAAGGCATACAGCAGAAGCAGGATGACAAAGGAAAGCTCTCACAACATACTTCTCATCCATTTCAATAGCAATAAAATCATGCAGACTGATAAAGTTTTTCTATAACACAATAAAGCATAAACTAATAACTTATCTGCCATGGGTTGAGAACAATCTACTGAGATTAAATCCAGAACACGCAAGAAATGGAAAAGTTAGATACCCATAATACATCACGAGATATGCGTCAACCACAAACTTTCCACTGGGACAAATCCATTCCCTGCATAAGAATAGTTACAACATATGTTGTGGCTTCTCTAAGTGTAGTGCATAAGCATGACTTGAGCACAAAACACTGACTGTAGAGCTGCATAAGCTTCAGCAAGATGGACATGGCAAGTCGCAAAAGAAAGAGATAATAATTTACTAAACAGAGCGGTCCAGGCAAACCAACCATCAAAAAATGTTTGCATGCTGTGCCTTATGCTGTTCTAAGTGAAGTAGAACCAGGAAACAACTGCTCATGAACAAAAGTTACATAAACTGCAGGAAGCACTATCAAGCACATGATACTCGCGCAAAATACAAAGTTGCCCTCCAATTGCCACTAGTATCTGGTTATCAATGTCACACAATACTCATGCAGCAATAGCCGCTCACAATTCACAAATAGACAGCTCAGTTTGGCCAAGTAAGCAGATGGTTCAGTAGATTTGAAGTACAAATTGAATGGAAGGACACTAGTGACGGGAAACTGAAGTGAAATTTTCATTAACGAGTACATAACTAATGACAAATCGTTTGCACCACTGCTATACATAGACTAATATATACATCTCCAGCACAGAGATTAGGAATTGAATTTGTGAAATGAGAGCAGTCAAAAGTTTCCATACCTTTTGACAAAGTACAAAAAGCTACAATCTTCAACAAAAGAAATCTTCAGTGTAAAGAGATTGTGTACACACCTCTACTTGTATCATTTTTCTTCGTGCAAATATTTAGTCATTAGCAATGTACTCAACTAAGGTAAGAAAAAGAGCGCTGCATTTGCCATTCCAAACAGTCTTCAAAATCAAAACTACTAGCACAGTCCAGCAATGCATTCTGTTGAAGCTCATATCGACATATATAATTCAACCCGACGAGTAGCTGGCATATTACCGCCTCAGCCTTTTCCCTGTCTGCAAAATACAGTGTCTGAAGCAAAAGAACATTTGTTCGGGTAACAATTTGATGCTGCTCAAAGTTACGTTCACTTTGCCACCTGATCATGTTATGTGCCAGCGGGGCAAGCCACCTTAGTATGTCATCAAGTCTCTCTTTCCAATCGTGGGCAAGCGGAGCATCATATATAGCCAAGTTCTTCACATACGATTTCAGATTAGTCTTCATGGACATTCTTAAGCTTGTCGGTAGCATCTGATATAAATCATCTCTAGCTTCCTCACCGACCAAATGAGGATATCGCAGCAGCTTCTCTAAAACAATTATGAGATTTGCATAATGCAAGGCTAAAGCAGAACCTCCCACGGTGGATGGAGAGGCAAAGAGTGCTAATCTACTCTTGGGACCAAACTGAGGATTGCCTATGACAGCTGATTTGGATAGCCTTTGACTGCTGATGGAAGACACCGAGAAATGGGATTGACCGGCACAGCCAGAATATGACAATTGTTCTTTCTTTATGCTTCCACTGAAAATACTGCCGCACCTGGAAATCTGGCTACTTTGCTCATCATGATCCAAGGTATCATCATCATCATCATCATCATCTATTCTTGAAACCGAGCTGCTCAGGCTAAGACAATCCATGAAAATTCTCCCAGGGCTAGTCACACATGGAAAATTAAAATCTTCAGCGTGAAATAACTCTACTTCACCTCTCCTCGTACCAAACTGAGGCTTCAAACCACTTCGTCCTCTCTCGATCATGCGTTTCTCAATTGGCCCCGAATAAAAGCTATTGCTACTTTTGCTGTGATTTCGTTGCAATTGCCCAGAAACTGCATGGACATTCTGGTGCACATCGCCAATCTGACCAGAGCCATAAGTACGGTTGTTCATCACCGGAGAAGAATTTCCTCTAACAAAGCCTGAAACATCCCCTCTCAAAGCAGACTCGCCGAACACAGCACAAAGCCTCGCGTATATCGTGCACACCGTCCTTGCCAAAAGCTCTACAACCTTATCATAAGTCTGGTTCCAAAGAGAAACATCCTTAAGATGCCTCACGTCTTGCTTCTGCCAAATCAGCTTCTGCTCAAAGGCGCGCCGGCTCTCCTCATGCTGGTTATTCTGGAACTTCTTCGTTGCCTGCTCCAACTCGTTCAAGACCTCCATTTCATTGAACAAATTTGTCGTCGTGCTCACATACCGCTCCATCTTCCTCACCATTGCGTCCATGTCCTTCACTAGGAACCCCAAATCCTTGACCTCAATCACTCCATTCATTATGTCCCCATACACATGCTCGAAACCCTGCAATGCGGGCTCACTACACTTCTTACCGAGCCTAGAAACAACACTAGCCACCCGGCTCAGGTCATCGAGCTTCTCCGCCAGGACGAGCTCTAGAATCCGAGACTCGTCCGACGAAATCAACCTCCTAACCCCCTCGGACTTCAAGATCTCACTTTGGAGCTTCACTATCTCCCCATCACACAAGGACTTGTGCAGGTGAACAGTTTTGGACATTATATTAGCCACTTCGAAAGAGAGAATCCCAATAACCTGCTTAACCTCGGGCTTCTTAAGGTTCCTCCTTTTCTTGGAACTTTCTAAAAGAAGAGCGTGCTTGAGATTCGCACTTACCTGATTGCCCATCTTGAGTATCCAAGGTTCTGCAACCATCTCTGCTCAAGATATCCCCACGGAAATGCTCCCCAAGATCCGAAGCAGCCCCAAAACAACCAACCCTTCCACAATTCACCACCCCAAAGAGGCCGACAAGAACAAGAAACTCGTCCCGGGTCCCCAAAAGAACACCACTTTCCACCGAACCCAAGTCAATGTCGACCCATTTGAGCGCAGTAAAGATCTCTGAGGAGAGAGATTCGTGAAGGGTGTCTTCTGTACTTGGAAACAATGGAAGCGAGGCTAAAGCAAAACCGCGTCAAAAGTCATCAACTTTTATCAAAACCAGGCGCTCAAGAAAGCCGAAAGAGCACAAAACAGGGCGTGGAGAACGCCGCGCGATGCTTTGGCGAGACAGCGTTCAGTGGAGGCGTGGGAAAAGGGGGTCGAGGAGAGAGAGGATGGGGAATGATGGAACGGCAGCGGTTGTTGAAGTAATGGAGGGAACAAGAGAATGGGGAGGGAATGATGGGAAGGAAGCAGCAGAGAAAAAGCAACAGCGGAGCTCCAAGAAGCTTAAAAATCGCAGCTTGCGAACGAGAAAGAGAGAGACAGAGACAGAGGGGGGACTGTGATTTCTTTTGGCGTTTCAAAAGGGGGATCGATTGATTTTGAAAGCAGTCAATAGTTTTCTTTTTCTTTTTCTTTTTCTTGTTCTCTATGAAATGAGTTTTTTTTTTTTAATTTATTTAAGGGATAATAAACTATTTCTCATGTCTTTCCTCGAATTTATTATTCATTGGGCATGTATTTTGCTCTCCTTTTCTGCCTTTTTGTATTTTATATTATTCCAAGTGTTTTTGATTGTGCATCGGGTTAACCACTCCACGACCAAAGTCTCACTTATTTTCTAAGCCTTGTGCTTGGCGTTATCCAAAAAAAGAAAAAAACTACCTAAATCTGATCGCAATCTCCTCGTCCCGCTGACCATAATGAGAAATTACATACAGTGTTTAAGCCAAGACATGAAATTACTTGCACCTAATAGTGTAATATATCAGATCTTCTATGCCTAATTTACACCCAAAATTTTCTTGAGATGATTCGGAGGAGTTGGCATTGACAATAGAAAGGATCGAATTTGAGACTTTCTACTTCTTTTTTTGAGAATGTCTCATACTATCTCATACTCCTTACCAGTATGTCAATTCATTCTTGTTTACTGACTCCCCAGTTTGCCTAGACTGGTTTGGGGGGGTCTTCATTTGAATAGATAAATTCCCAATTAATGGAAATGTTTCGCTCACCTCATGAAAAGTAAGACGTAAGCCAAAATTAAAAAGGTTAATACTACAAAAAAAAAAAACCCAAAACTAAAATACTTATGATAATTTAATCCAAAATTAAATTTTTAACCATAAAAATTCCAAACTAGTACACATGTGATGAATTTACCTTATGTTAGTTTCGGTTAAATTTTACAGTCAAATTACTTAGTTTAATGATACGTGATAATTAACAGATATATTAGTTTGGGGTTTTGTCCTTATTTTGTCACATGTATATCACTTTGTTATTTTTCATAGTATTAATTCAATTTAACGAAAACTAACGAATGGTAAATTTATTACAAATGTACTAGTTTAAGATCAAAATATCAATTTGAAGTAAATTTATCATAAGTATACTAATTTGAGATTTTTCATGATTTTAATCCTTTAAATTTTGATAGGTAAAGCCAAAAAAAAAAAGTACTTTTAACTTTAATTTAAGTGAAAACAAATAAGCCCGAAATTGGAATCTCCTTTGTTTATTCATTGAATGGACGGACTGACGAAATTTCATTACACCTTCCTAGAAGAAAGCAAAGGTGAATATCGTAATGTTCTCGTCAGTCCACTTCGACATTGTATCAGTTCGGGTTTGGGGGGGTACTTCTCAAATTAGGTAAACTACAGATGATGCTCATGGTCACTAGATGCCAAAGCCCTACGTCTATATGGTGCATGAAGGTCAACTCACGGGACAAATTTCTCGTGAAAGACATTAATGATTCAAACCCTTTCTACCGTAATCATGGCCCTTCTTCTCTCAACATTATCTCCACAGATTCCGGACAAATCACCGGGAAATCACCTAAATATACTTCTATCTATGCCTAGGGAAGCTATGCGTCCATTAGTCAAGCGATTGGCAAGAAAATGTCGAGGCAAGAACAGTTCAAAGGCCTTCATGTCTTCGATAATCAAATTCTGGAATCGGCTTTTCTCCTGTTTGTCAATCTAATCCGTGCAAGACAGGAGAGGGACAGAAAACGAGGGAAATTCGATGGTGGGTCCGATATTTGTTGCATGCAATTTTCTCATATGAGAGAATGCGAAGTTTGACTTGGGGGAGAAATGGCTGCCCCTTTTTAAGACAGAGCACGCTTTTGCCTGCCAATGCCTCAAGCATCATGAACAAGTTGTAACTCCTCCATCTACCATCTCTCTCTCTCTCTAGAATGTGCAAGCTCAACAGGGTGAGAATGCTTGGGAATCTTGGAATAATAATGGAGAGGATGTGAAATGAGGAAGATGTCAAAATTTCCAACATATGATGTCCCTTTCAATTGCAATATGATCCTGGATTAAAAAATTGTGGGTTTAGACTTTCTCTTCTTATATTGTGATTTTTTTTTTTTTTTTTTTTTTTTTTTTTTTTTTTGTGGGGATGATAAGGAGTTTTATGTAGTGACAAAAGGTAAAAGAAGAACTTGTCAAAAAGGGTTGGAACCATAGTGGGAGTAGGTGTGGTTTTTGGATTTGGGGAGTGGATTTACTTAGACCACCCACATGGACACATGGGCAGTTCGCCCGAACAAAAAAGAGAGGTCCAAATCCAAGGGCAAAGCACATGATGACAAAAAGAAGAGAAGGGGATTGATTGTCATCCTATCCCGATTGCTTTGCTCAGCCTACATAAATCAAGGGGTTTGGTTATTTAGGGAACTAGTGCGGAAACATAACATTTTGACTGTCCATCAATTGAGGATTTGACATTTTATTTTGGTTGATTAAGAATTTAAGGTTCTAATAGAGCTCTAATCAACCCTCGAACCCATTGCAGTGGAATTTGAGAGTTCAAAATCCAAGCCCATTTGTCATTTTCAACATCTGAATTCTATCAATCGCGAGCACGAAACTTGATTATGAATTTTTTGACCTTATGTTCATTAATCAACAGCTGAAATCTTAAATTTTTTTCTACACTGTTTCCCTTTTCAACACATACACTGGATATTGCACGTGTAATCGGTCACCACCTAGTTGAATGTTGGTGCCTAGCATTAGGTCTCTCTCAATTCATCTTAATAGTTCATAGCATATTAAGAGTTGACAAGAGAAATTAAATGAAATAAAATTTAGCCTGCTCCAAAAAATAGACTTGCTTTTATAGCGTAGATGGTAACATAAGGTCAATTTTAAATCTCATTATTTTTCCAAAGATGTGATTAGTTTCCTTTATGTCATAATCTTCTTAATTTCCGGCGTTAGAATAAAATAAATCGATGCCCCCCAATTAGTAGACATATTTGTATAGTTTAATAGATGAAAAGAAAAAAATCAATTTGAAAATTCTATCGATAGAATGAGGCCACTAAGATGTTAAATTACAACAATGCTTTTCATTTTTCATGCGGTCGGTCCAAAAGACAAGGACGTTCACTAGCCAAAAAAACAAAGGATGGGGACCATACCTTTTATCTGTCGATTCTATTTACATCATGCTTGCCTTTTTCTCGTAAAATCACGATCGTTCATCTCCAAGGATAAGGGACGTGCGTTGTGAGTAGAAGGAAAAACGAAAAAACAAAACAAAACGAAAGACCCAACTGAAATGTGAGATCAATATCATATGTGAAATAGATTTTTTCTGTTACTTTATTTTGACAAAGGAAAATGTTTATTAATGCTTTCTCACAATTAACATCTAAAAGTAATTAGCCCTCGTGTATAAAACAAAATATTCCATAATAATCAAAAGTTATCAAAATTTGCAAGTATAAGAAAAGAAAGGCCAGCTATTACTGAACGGCTTAATTTGTTAAATGATAGTTATTTTTGGCAATAACTTAGGTCTCTCGTAAGTGCAATGTAGACTAGGGGGAAAATTACCAATTCGGTCTTAAATATATTGTACGAATACCAATTCAATTCTAAACATTTTAATTTTGTCATCATAATCTTAATTTCTTTATGTGAAATTCTAATGTAGTTGTTCTAGTCACTTGCCACAAAAAATTACTAACATAACAATTCATAAGTTGTCCTGTTAACATGTCACGTAGGATAACCAGTGATAATTGGATGCCATGTCAGTAATTTTCGGTAGCAATTCACTAGGAAAACTGCATTGGAATTTCATGGAAATATGTAGGATTATATTAGTAAAATTGAAAAGTTTGGAACTGATTAATATCTATACAACAAATTTATGACCTATTGAGTAATTAATCCAAAAGAATATCCTTTCCATTAGGCGGCACGGCAGGCCAACACCATTCCCAAAAAAGTTAAAAACACATTCAAAACTACCTTTTCCTAGCCCGACTTATGAGATTTGTGTGATATAATATTGAACTTGAGATTAATTTATGTGAAAAACCAAAAAATAAAATAAAATCACAATCGTCTCGACAATTTTAACCCCAAGAGATTGATCAACCAAATGAATCTTGTTGTATGGTGATATCATATACTTATATTAAGATTGTCCTTACTATGTTCTTGAGACCATACCCTCTAAATTCGAATTTAAAACACTTGGATCTCCAATCCATTTTTCTTCCCTTTTCATCCTGGAATTTATTTAAGAGTATTCCCTCAAGTTTTATTTTGACACGGCAAGAGAGAATAATTCAAGGGTCAACACCAATTTGTCCGTATAAGGCTCTAAAGTGCCTAATCCCAGCAACTAAAGCAATCTCCAAACTCACTAAGAAATCAAGGTTAAAAGACAAAACATCATTTATGGCGTGTGTTTATGAAAAATAAATGATTTGAAAAACACATTTCTATAAATGATCGCTTGATCATGGCCCTGCCCAACCTTGTTCATTCAATTTTTTTCAATTTTTCAGTGTCGGACAATCGAGACGTGTTCAAGTGAATTGGAAGAGGGTGGACCAAAGAGTTGGTAGATTCCAAACTTCTCCCGCCATTTGCATGCAAGTTTGTGTTTGGAGTCACTTTTGGGTGGAGAATAATATTATGAAGGTGCGAGTAGGAGAGATCGGTTTAGTTTGTACCTACCCCACAAGTCAAGCCTACTTTGCCTCCGCTTTTCCTCCTTTCTTGCCCATCTCTATTTTGTTCTCTCTCTCTTGCTAGACGTGGTTTGGTTGGGTTTTTCAAAGTCATTTTCAATGGGGGGGAGGGCGGAGAGGCGGTTTTGTTCTCTTGTTTCAACTAGGTCTCGCCTTTTGACATTGGATCCCTTTTGTTTAAAGAAAGAGGAGGTCATCAATCAGTTAACAACCGTGCGGTGGCTTGTCGATCGAGGTTATTGATTTTCTTCAAGATGCATAGTGAGCGAGTTGTCGTGATCCTTTGGAATTGAGGCTCCTATGGCTTTCGTGTCGGTCGGTGTCACAAATAGATTTTGCCTGTGTTTTCGATTTGATGCAAGGCGTGTCATCTACACTGGACTAATGTCTCGTGAAGAGTTGATTATTTTATGACTTGTTTTCGAGAAGTTATGATATACCATCTTTCAAGAAATATAACGATTTCTCAAAAGATTTGAAATAGTCAACTAAGGACTTTCACTTTTTCTCGCAACAAATGGGGAGAAATGTTTTGCAACGTGTCTTATTGACTTTTGAGAAACATGCTAGCAAAGCAACAAACTCTAGCTTAATCGTACGTTCAAAGAAAAAGGGTCAAGAGGGGAAAATTCTACTGCATTAGCTTATTATACAAGATTGTTTTTAGGGGGTTTGTGGGTTTACGGGGTTTTCTCTAGGTGGGCTCCTAGTGGGCCCACCAAACTCCTCGTAAAGAAGTTCCAAAGCCCAGGATTACACCTAGCAAACAACAAAAAAAGATGAGAACAATACTTCTTGTTATTAAGCATCCCGAAGTCCGAATGTCATCGCATTAAACGATTTCAAAAGGCAGTCGTCACTATACTTTTGAGAACTCTTTCGACAAGATTAGGTTAGATATATTTGTGCGGGATCGTTATCTACCAAATTCGGGATCTGTAATCCGGTTTGATCTATATTTTGTTTAGTCCAAAATTTGTGAATATGAATGCTTCTTTGTACTTTTTAAGATGTCAACATTCATATCAGTCAGGGCCTATACTTGGAGGAGGAGTGAGTAGTGACTGAAGGGGAAACCCCGGTTTGACACTAGACATGGGCCAGGCCTCCAATCTTGCAGGCCTTGGGCCCACGGCTACACGAAGGCCCATTTAAGCCTCTTAGTCTAGAGACCACACGGTTCCGCTGACTGCCGCTACGGGCAATCATAGACATGATCAATGGGTGGGCTTGGGCCAGGGACCACCAAAGTTCTTGGCACAACGTTCTGCTCGTGTCGGTCCAAGCTGATGACTGAAAAGTCACGACCAAGCCCGTTCGTCATGTGAAAGTTTCAGGGAAACACATGAAAATATTTGGGCTTAGGGAGGCATGGACAAGGTTGGACGTGCTTTTAATGATGGAATCCATCCAAGTCTGCCCAAATCCATTTTTGGTATTTACAGACCGGGTTAGGCCAAGCCGAGCTGGTAGCCGAGCCGGTAAGAGTTTCCACCTAGGCTCGCCCCGAATATGTGCCGGGTCAAGTCATCGATCAGGTCGAGGAAATACGACCAACCTTTTTGGTAGATTTTCAAGGTGCCCACCTTCACATCAATGACGTTTTGGGGGTGTTGTCAAGGATCACATTCCTAGGGACTTTTACTAAAAAACTCATTTGGGAGGATATCAAGAATTTGGAACACTTCTAGATGTGGTGTTTCCAATCTGTTTTCAACCCTATTTTCGATAGGAACGGTTGAGAATCGAACCCAACTTTTTTCCATTATTCTTGTGCCCGTAGTAGTGCGAAATGAAGGCCCAGCTCCAAGCTATTCAAGAACAGTGAAATAGTGATGTTGAGCTTTGTTTGCTTGGGTTGCGTGGACGAAAATATCCTGCTAAGAGAGCACCAAAAAATTTCTCCAGCTGAAAATTTTTGATTCGGTTATTACAATGTATACCCATTACTTATAACCAGACTGTTGGTCGGGAAAGATCTACATAAAGGGAAAATCAAGATGAATATTCTAAAAGCGATCCCGAATAACATTTTTAGACACAGCTCCTAGTCAATCATCAGATAAAGATAGCAGAAAAATCCTGCCGCGTGTCCCTAAATTTTCTGCTCTTCACTTGGGAATTTGAGGAAGAACATCTCCAGGTAATCAGAGAAGGATTTTAGCATTGCACGAGCTGTTTGAAGAACAGTTCGTCTTTACAGTCTCGCTCAAGCCCATTGCCTTTACGTATTCAGTGTTTTGCTGATCCAAACCTAACCCTTGCATGCATAAAAACGATAAATATTCGCAATACGTAAACTGCCATAATTCCTACTCCCGTATATTGCGCCAAATGGCTTAAACAAACACGACAGGAATGCTGTGAGGAACGGTTAGAGAAGCTTCCTGGTTTTCATTCAGACGAGATAAGGCAAAAACTATCGACAGGCACTTAAAACGACTCTGAAAACGAATGATGGAAAATCAAGGAACGTATCGATTGGTGAAATCTTGATGCAATCCGTTCATGTAGACTCAATAACACTGTGCTATCTTGCAGACTCCGACTCTACTCGGAGTAGTTTCCAATCGGAATTAGTTGGTGGTTTCATTCCTAATTTATCTCCTCAATACCAATAAGTTCAACTGAGTATCCAGAGAAGAACATCCGCAGTCACCACGCTAATATGCAAGACCAGCCATCTTTCTAGGAATCAAAATTTGAGATGGCAAATCACTATTACAATCATTGATTGTCTCGGATCGGTCCATCCATGAAAACATTTTGATATATATGTCGGCCTCAATTAACTTGAAGCATAGGATATCGATCTACCTCAAGGAGCACAATCCTGGGACACCATGTTCAATACGTACTGGTTGCACAAGTCCCAGAAAGAAAGAAAAGAACCGGATGGGGCAACAACAACTAGCCTCAGAGTTTGGATCAAAATGATTACTCCATACCAAATACAGTATCAATACTTGTTGCACACAATGTCGAAAGAATAAAAGATCAAGACTAAGATCGGAACATTGTGACATTAACCAAGTAAAATACTGATTCCAAATCCATGAACACAGAAATACATCTCTTAAATCTAGTCCTGCATAGAACTCAGGGTGATAAGACGCCCAAATAGCAGCCACAAAGTCAACGAGAAGACACTTGGGCCAACCTCAATACATCGCATAAATTCTGCACCAAATGAAAAGAAAGAACAATTACACGGATGCGCCAAAGCAGAAATATAGAAAATATGTAAGGGCCTATCAGCTCCCAAATGATGTATATAACAGGTGAGAATAATAAGTAATAGGCCAAAGAATCTTCTTACATATTTTGTTGAAAGCGACAATGTCGCAGCTCTGGACGTATTCGTTCACTGGTTCAACCGTAAGATGGTCCTCAATGAGAGAGTCGACCGAAACCAAATCATCCACAATGCTCAGCATAATTTGCAATTTCTTTATGCCATAGCCCACAGGTACGAGTTTGGCTGTGTAACATCAAATATTTGTATCAGAGAGACTTCTCACCTAACAGGCTCTTCAAGATAGCAGCACCAAGCATTCAATAACAAGAGGAAAACATAATTTTTCTTATCCCCCAAATTCATCTGGAGACATACCAAATTGTAAATAAGGTTTCATAATCATGCAGGAACTAATGATATCTAGCTGTACAAAAGTATAGCTAAGACCCGATGCATTTAAGTAAAGCCGAGGACAAACAAACACAATAGAACGTACATGCTCCCCAAAACAATCCTTCCATTTGGACGCTTCTTACTGCTTCCTCGAGCTTTTTCATGTCAGTCTCATCATCCCATGGCTTCACATCCAACAGCACAGAAGACTTGCCAGCTGAAAATAAGAATATGACAGTAAGTACTCTCTTTATTATCATTGATTTTCTAAAGCAGAGGGTCGAGCAAGCCAACAGTCCTTAGTGCTTCCATCAAAAAAAGATGATCTATAAGCCATGGATCAGATGGGAGGCATCATATGAATTAGGTTATATCTTGAATAAAAGAACATGGTATGTAACTGGAGCAACCTATTGACAGCCTCCATTCAGGCAATCAGTTAGATGTCGCAGGACACCATGATTTTTCTACTATATGTTCACATTAAAAACAGATTTTTCTTCCGGATATGTTAA
This sequence comes from Eucalyptus dawsonii, assembly GCA_016097615.1. Lineage (NCBI taxonomy): Eukaryota > Viridiplantae > Streptophyta > Magnoliopsida > Myrtales > Myrtaceae > Eucalyptus > Eucalyptus dawsonii. Next base: position 45,875,639 of record CM027878.1, on the reverse strand, counting down.
TTGTCAAAGCAACTTGACCAGTCCAGAAACCAAGGGAAACAAATTATGAGCTAAGAGAGGGAAATATGAACAAAAACTGTGCTGAATTATCAACCTCCTACGTGTATATAAGAAACTCACATTCTTTCTTCTTTGTAGATGCCTTGACAGAAGCTGCACGTGCCTCAGCAGCCTTCTTCTCCTCTTCAGTCTCTTCACCAAACAAATCTACGTCATCATCGTCGTCATCCTCTGCAGCTGCAGCCTGCAATAAGCAAGTTTATATCATGGTAATGTGCTGCATTTAGGTTTCACGATCATGTTTTAAAGAAAATAATCCCATCACTACTGTTTTGAAATAAATCTTTCAACAGAAGCATAAAAACAGTAACGAAGCATCTATCTACACCACCCCCCCCAAAAAAAAAAAAAAAAAGCAACAGCTTGCCTTTGTGTCACTGACAGGGGGAGTTGCGATTGCCTCCTCGGTGATTGGGGCAAAACCCTCAACAACAACACCACAACCTTCCGCAGAAACACCACTGACATGGGTGAAGTGTTAAACTTTAGATAGGAAGAAACTGAAAACAGCAAACTTAGAACTAACAAGTAGATCCTCAATCTGCCTAGAGTGCTGAAACCAAGATGTATTAAAACTTAATGTGTCACGAAAACTTACGAAATCCTCAGTAGAGCCTCAATGTGGTTATACCACCTAGATACATTGACAAATTCAGATGATGGGGGCTTCGGAAGTGCAGCATGCACAGTGATATCATCCTTTGAAGCTTGGTACCTAACATAGCAAACAGAAAAAAAAAAAAAAAAAAATTGCACTCAACCTTACCTATCGTTTTATTATTCGAAAAGCTAACAGGGATGATTAGATACTAACCCAGTTATATAGCTCCGTGTGAGAAGGTATTCATCAAGCTTCTTCAGTCCTGCTGCAGAGCCAAGGTCGTAAAACGCAACTGCCATCGCTTTTTCGGGGAGTGATTCTTTATAAACTGTAGACATGCAAGAAAACATTACTTTGATTTAACCACTCTAATGCCCAAATCATAAACAAGTGGAACTGAATGCTTGACGCAGATTCCTCTCTCCCGATAATAATACAGAAAATACAATCTATGCACCAAACAAAACCCTCTAAGAGAAACTCTAATTAACACTATCTAAACAACCAAGCAAAAGATTAACCATCGTCTTGAATTACCAATCATAAATAACAATGTAGCAAGATCCCACTTTTCAGCCAAGCACGAAACAATCACACGGAACCGCGACCCTCTTCGCTATAGAGCTTCGACGGAGTTTCATGACACCATCACAAAACATAAACAACAAGACAGAAGACCCATCTGGTCCACAGGACATAATTTGCAGATCGCTACGGACGTCCAAAACAAAACCCTCGAACATATAATCGCCCCAACTTCCAGAGATCGAACCCAACCCAAAAATCATCACCGAATCGACAACAAAATCGGACCTTTCTCTCTCTCTCTCTCTCTCTCTCTCTCTCAATCGAGGTTCCGAACGACACCCTCGGCGCGAAAACTACCACAAAAGATCCCGATCCGTCCAGACGAAACACCAGATCGTCGCCGGAGATTCCGACACCATCCTTAGCAACCGCGACGACATTGAAAAGAGGAACCAGAAGCATCGAGAAATCCAGATTTTACCTGGAAAGAGACGAGGCGAGGGCGAAGAGAGGCTTGCTTGGGACTTCGCAGTTCGAGCAGTGTGCAGAGTGAGGAGGCTAGGCGGAAGAGGGAGGAGGGGATTTATAAATTAGGGTTTTAGCGATCTGGGATCGGAGCAGGAGGAGTCCAATTTGGTAATTTCCTCTTTGGGGAGAGGACTCCATCGTCAAATCGAATTATCCCTCCTATAAATTGTTCTATTTCTGGACTTCTGTTGCCTTTTTTAACAGGATAATTAAGATTACGTTTGTTTTGCGAAAGTTATATTTTTGAAAATAATCATTTATATTTTCCGAAATAGTTAATGAAAATATCTTTATCATTAATTATAATTTACGTTTAGAACTTTTTGCGGGCGATTAATGTTTTGATTTGTTCATTTAAATTTGTTAATAATATGAGGATATCTTCTTGTTATATTTTCTACTCCCCGGTAATGAACATATTTGGAATTTGAATCGTGTCCCAACCGTCTAATCTAATTTAGGTAATTAAATATCGTATCTATATAACCTTTCGCTAATTTTGTAAACCCAAATAGGAGGTGACCGAGCTCAAAATATTTAATATAAATATAATTTTGCAATGAAAAGTTTTCTATCTCGCATCCCGAAGTCACATGTACATCCATCATCAGCTGCTAAATCAATTAGTTGATTTTGTCGATCCAACGTCATTTACCCGAGACAAAAGGAATTCAAATGATTTTCTTGTCATGGGCTTCAAGGGGCTTGGGCTTGCATTAGTCCCAATCCAACTTGAGAACTCGATCGGTCAATTCTGAGCCACTCTTGATTTTAAAATTTCGAAATTGGGAATAACTGGTCTAGTTTCTGGTTCTTAGAGAAGGATTGGACCCACTGGACCAACCAAATTGAACCGAAATGATGAAATCTACCCAAATTATTTTGTTGTTTTATAACCTATAAGGGCAACATAAAAGATCATTTTTGGGAGTAAGTAGTAATTTTATTCTATTCTAAAATAACTCTAAATGTACTTGACAACTTTTGAGAAAAAAATTATTTAAAAAAAAATAAAAATAAATGTATTAAAAGTCTTAAAATTTGTCACTAATGTACAATTAATTGTATTTTTTAAAAATTTCGGACTCAATTGTACTCTTATGACAAGTTTTAGAACTTGATTGCATTTTTTAAAATTTTAAGAACTCGATTGCACTTTATTAATAAGTTTTATAATTTAATTATACTTTTTAAAAGTTTTATATACCCAATAACACTTTTATGATAAGTTTTAGGATTTCGAATATACTTATTCAAAAAAAATAACATTATCAATTCTCAAGATAATCTAGAAACCAGACCAAGATCAATCAATCCAATCCAGTCTTGTTCTAGGGTAAGTAAGGTTGGTTCTCGATTTCACAAACCCATAACTAACCCTTTTTTTTTCGATTCCCAATTGCAAAGTAGGAATCCACCCACCTTAGAGCCAATCTTCCCTAATTCAAGTGATTATCTACAAAGCCAATTTTTTTGTGCTTTGTTTTTTTTTTTCCTCAAGCTACGGTGTATGTTTTGGGGATTTTAGGCGCATTAAAGTGATTTTCCAGGACCTATTTGTCAAGGATATTGTTGCCTTAAAGGCACTATTCGGTTTACCAAAAACTTTTTGTGTTTTTAAATGGCAGGCCCAGATGTACACAGAAGCCCTTTGCTAAAAAAAAAAGCTGCTTTGATTGATACTAGCTACCAAAAAAATACATTGAAGATTACTTAAAAAATAAATCGAAGATTGCATTCAATAGAAACGTGGGACTGAAATCGAATACCTAGGAGGGAGGAATCATAGTAAAGATTGTCGGCATCTCAAATTTCAACCTTTTTTACCACGTCTTGATTGAAACTTTTCCAATGACTAACTTGATTCGTGGCTATAACTTCCTAAATGGGTCCCACGGGCGAAGAATTTTCTTTTGATACCACCGTTACGCGATAAGCCCGACCCTCAATTTACGACATTGGAGTCCGACAGGTCGTTACTGGCGGTGCTGAGAAGATCGGTTTCCTAATCCTTAATGAAAATCCTGAAACTAAATATCACGAACTTTCCAAAGTAATGAGAATCATATGGATCGAATGTTGGATAAGAGAGTAATCGCTCGACAAAATTCGATTGAAATTTTTTAAATGTAATGTCGAAACTTTCGATTGTGCATAACCCAAATTAACAGGACTCCTAAAACTTTAATGTTGATTCGTGATCCTCACCTAGAATAATTCTCAAGGTAGGCAATCAAGAACCCTTTCTTTTTTTTAGTTTAAAAGTTCATTGTTTTCAAGATTTTCACAGATTTCTATTTAAGAGCCGATATTTCAACATCGATTTGTCAAACAATTTTCCCTCTCGAGAATTTTCTTTTTTCAAAGTATGACGAGGAAACCCACTTTAACTAGATAAGTATTGTGATCCATTAAATGCCCCCATTAACATCATGGATCCACAAATTTCAACCTTTTTACCACATATCGAGTGAAACTTTTCCTTTGATTGACATGATTTGAAGTGGGGCTTTAACTTCCTAAATGGGTCCAAAAAAAAAAAAAAAAAAACTTCCTAAATGGGTCTTATTGGCGGAAGACTTTTCTCTTGACACGAATATTACCCGATAAGTCCAACCCTTGATTTACGACATTGGAGGCAGATAGGGCTATACTAGCAGCATCAAGAAGAGCAATTTCCTAATCCTTAATGAAAATCACGAAATTAAAGGCCACGAGAATGATGATCAAGTCGACCAAGCATTGGATGAGAGAGTAATTGCTCAACAAAATTCGATTTAACATTTTTTAAAGCACTGTCGAAACTTTCGACTATACGTAACTAAAATTAACATAACTCCTACAATTTTAATGTCGATTCATGATCATCACCTAAAATAACTCTCAAGGTAGGCAATAAAGAACTTTCATTTCTTAAACTTCAAAGTTCATTGTTTTCATGATTTCGACGGATTTCTATTTAATAGCTAATATTTCGACACCAATTTATCAAATAATTTTCCCTCTTGAGAATTTTATTTTCCAATTTATGACGAGGAAACCCACACTTTAAATATCAAGGTCCATCATATCCCATTAACATCTGGGACTAAATAAGGCGCAAGCCTAAGTCTAAATAGGCGTTTTTGCCCTTGTTTGAAGAGCAGTTCCGCCGGATTTGCGCAACCCTGTGTAGGCATTAGGCAAGGCTCACTCAACAGTGAGGCTTGGCTGTGCTCGCCCTACGGAGAAGCTGACGCGGACGACCAATGAGGGCAGGCACGGGCAGGCACGGACGGACGCCAAACAGCTTTCGCGAGTTCTTGTAGACGATAATATATGTAAGGTTTATGAGTCATCTCATAAAAGACAATGTAATAAAGCATCAATACTGATTAATCCATAAGTATATGAATCTATTCATAGAAAAAATCAAGAGCCTCGAGCCAATAAAGACAAAAAAGATTGATTTAAGAACAAATTTCATGAGAGGCTCCATTGTAGAATTCAAACTTAACCATTAATTGCAAAGTGATGAGAACGATGGAACCTATGACGTAAGATTCTATTGAAAAATAAATCCTAATAATTCATTAGGTGGGATGGCTAGGTTGGCCGCTTTTGATCATTCTTGGATTCAAGAATCCGGGTGGCTCAATCCCAATTTTGAAATTCAAATGCTTCTAGTGTAGCGATCAAGATAGAGATGAAGAACCATAGGATATACTAAGCAGTTGATGAACCATTCACAAGCATCTTCAAGATTTTCCATACTAAATAACAAACGTTATTTTTCAGTTCATTTTCAATTTTTAGCCAAACATCATAAAATATTGTTGTTTTTTCTGAATATGACTTGCTGAAAAATATTTTTCAGAATTACCATATTTTTTGCAAAACAAACAAGGCCTAAATTAAAATTTAAAGTTTACGGAAAGACATAATTTAATAAGAGTTTGACTGTAAATTGCCTTTGCTTATAGTGAGTGGGCGATACATGCCCCTTCTTCAAAATATGATAACCAATCAAAATTCTTGACTTCACTTATCCACTTAGCCGCCCCACTACTTTTAAGCCTCCTTTTCTTTATGTCCTATCCTTTTCATTCGTTTGGTTCATATAAATTCTAAAATTTAAATTCGAGATGAGTGATCAAAGTATTATTTACTCCTGATATTGAAGATCTTTGGAAAATTGACCGGTGCTCCCTCCAACTGTCGGTCTCTCTCTTTGGACGATAGGGAAATCAAATTTACGTATGTGAATATTATACTGATAATTGTCATACCAAATTTGTAATCTTAAATAAAATGTGATCCGAACTAGACTAGGTGATAAAAATATGCAATTATGATGCAAAATTTTCTATCTTGTGTTTTGAATTCCCATTGATATCCGTTGTCAACTAGAAAATTTGTCCATCTAATGTCATTAAGTGATCATCTACAAAGCCATTTTTTGTCCTTTTTTTTATTTTCTGGCCAATGGTGCTCGTTTGGGGGATTTTTCTAGGCACAATAAAGCGGTTTTCCAGGACCTATCCCTCAAGGATATTGTTTCCTTTATGGCACCATTCAATTTATACACAGAATTTTTTGTTTGTCAATTTGAAATTTTTAGTGATATCAATTTTTTTTTCCGGATCTGCCTACTTATCTTTTTTCATATTTATTCAGTGGGTTGGAGAGGCAATTTTCTTTCCTTTTCTTATATTTTTAATTTTTTTGTTCAAGAATTTCAGGATAGGGAGAGCAGTAGTTCTTGAGAGATCTTAGATTTGGTAATCTGCGAAACTGGTGCCTTGGAATCTTGGATGAGGGTTGAGTTTAAGGAAAGGAATTGACGAGGAAAAGAAAATCAGAGAAAATAAAGAGAATAGGTACACGTCATCGATATTTGGACACGTGGCGGAATGAGGTGTATTCATGGCTGGTTCCTTCCGCCGGAGCACCTTACAATTATCCTCGTGTCGCTCGTATTGGATTTTTTCTTTTTTGGTTTTTTTATTGCATTAGCAATAGATATAACAATAATTGTTTTTATTTGTTATAATATTTTATCTGCCTCCAACCGCCACCTAGTTGGCCCTAATTTGAAAAAAAAAAAAAAATTGCTGCAGCTTTTTCTTATAAATCTTTGCGCCTCTATATATTCACAAGTTCATTCCCATATATGCTTAATTCAGAGAGAACATCAATTTTCAAGATCTATCCCATAAAGAAAAAGAACCGAGAAATAATGTTTTGGTCTCTTCAAGCTTATCATCCCACTAAGAATTAATGTCGAAAAGGGATGATAGGCTTAAGGGATCGTCCTCATGCGATGCCCGAAGCCAAAGGACGATGTGGAGTAGAATCGGAGTAGGTTTTTCTCTCTCTTCTTTTCCAGTTTCATGTTTTATCAATTCCTTTTCTGCGTGAAGAACTTGATTATGTTCGATGATGATAACAGAGGAATTCTATCGGTACCAGGTACGAGAATTTGCTTTCTCGAACTCTTTTGTTCGCACCTATTGATTGTCACGTGTAGGACATGCTATCATTCCTTAAACTTTAGCACGCGTATGCATATGGTTGAGGATGGTGTTATAAAGCATGTCAACCCAGTCGTGGGTATTTAATCCACCCTCACTTATTCCAGGCACGGGAGGCTACTATACTTACCTACTCGGTAGTAGCTAGAATCAAAATTCTGACATGATGTTTGCCTTAAACACCATGAGGCCCGCTAATTCTCTATCTTTTTTGTCTTCTTAGGGTCTCTCACCCCAGGGTGATTCTTCCACCTGTTTCCTCCGATTGTTCCTTAAACTTTAGCACGCGTATGCATGTGTAAGCCTTTCTTTGCTAGTTATACAATAGAAAGTTCAACCATTGTTCTTCAGCCTAAGAGGAAAATACGTATATTTAACCGGCTTTTTTGGCGACGGGTTTTTCCAGCGAAGGCATGGTTTCTTGTTTCGTGGATGATGTTGTGGGTAAAAAATTAATCGCAGTAAAAAAATCTGGATTTGCACGAGCTCTGATTGAAAACGGCAAGAAATAGGAGAAAAAAAAATCATCGAAGGTCATCCATAACTTGATTGAGTGCGGTTGGGGCGATATTTTCTAATTTTACTTTTAATTTTGTTCTTATTTTTACTTTTGTTTTTAGTTTATCGTTCAAGATTCAGGATAAAAGAGAGCAATTTTTTAGAGATTTCAGATTTTGGTATCCTCTGAAAATTGGTGCTTTGGAATCTTGGATGAAGATTTTTTTTTTTTATCGAAATTCTTGGATGAAGATTGAGTTCTTTATTGACGTATGCAATCCATTAAGAAAATAAATGAACGGGGAGAAAAGAAAATCAGAAAAAAAATAATTAAAATATAAGAACTTGTATATATATTTGATGATATCAGACAATTTCTCTCGATAATAGTATGAAAACTGGCATTCTTGAACACTTCTATTTACATCTACTATGTACAAGATTGACCTGTTGCTCTTTAATCTCTAGCACACGTATTAACATGTAAGTCTTTTTCGCTAGTTATACTATAAGGATTTTAACGAATGTTTGTCGGCCTAAGAGGAAAAAAATGAAAACATAATTTAACTGACTTTCTTAAGTGTTGAATTTCATCAGTGAAATTCCTTGTCACGTGGATGAAATTCTACCTTATAGCCAACATGGCTATCCATGTCGATGTTCAGGAGGCATTGCCATTGCCACAGCAACCACTGCCACGCTACCACTCCCTGCCCAAGCAATAACCACATCGAGTCCTTTTTCATAGTTCATGAGTTTTAAAAAAAAAATTATTATTATTATACTTTGATGGTTTTATTTATAGTGATGGGCTTAAGTTGGCCCATCCGCCCATGTTGGGCCCTAAAAGCCTGGCCCATAAGATAAGGGCCCGTTGATAAGGGAACGTATAAAAGGGATGAGAGCGAGAGAGGACGCACCTTTTGATGCATAACGTACGTACGTTCTCTCTCTCCCTTCAAAAAGAACCGTAAGCACAAGGCCACTATTTTCTCCCCTTCAAGACGTCATCGGATTGAACAGGGCCATGTTTTCTCCCCTTCAAGACGTCATCGGATCGAACAGGGCCAAATCTCTTCCTCTATCGGCGTCGGTGTTTAATCTGTGGCTAATAAGGTACGCTCGAATCCGTGGTGTGCTTTACAATCGGTGATACGTGTTATTCCCGGGTTTTGTCTTCCGCATTGCTTTAAGGGTTCGATTTAGTGTGAAATCCGGTTTTCGGGATCCGTTATTCCCAACATACTTCTTAAAAAGAATTAAAGTATAAGTAGGATGACACGATAGCATTTTACGGCAATTTAGCATCCACGGTGGCATTTTGGTTTAACTTTCTAATGGAAGCACCAATTCAAACCAAAAGTAGCAAGAACATAGATTAAGGACCAAATTTCATAAATTAAAATGATCAGAGACCATCAGTGCTTTTATCCCCCTACTTTTTTTAATCTTTAATTATCATTTTTTGAAAATCCATTAATTTCACTGGGAAGCAAGTTTGATGCTTTATTTGGGTAAAACTATTATATTTCTACCTAATTATCGTCAACGTTCTTTAGGGTTATTAGACTAATAAAGAAAAACTAATGAAAGGACTTTTGGAAGTCCAAACTTGCCTAACACATCTTTTTGACAAGCCGGATTACCGGCATTTCGCAATACAATGATTGCCAAATGCGCATTTCTTTCTACGAAAAACACTTCGAAACAAAAGGTTTTATAACCGTTCCATTTAAAGTAGAACTAGATTTCGAGCAAGCATGCACTATGAGCGTAATTATTTTATGTGAATTTGAACGATCAAATTGAGAAATGCGTCGATTAGGAAAGTGTTCCTACAAGTGAATCGGCATTTAAAGTTTACGAGATAAATGTGATTAAGGATACGTTTGTTTTGAGAAAAATGACTGATGCAAAAAACATATTCCTAAAACCGATTATTTGTATCACTTAAAATAATTAGTTAATGGAAAATATTATCATTATCGATAATAATTCATATCTAAATATTTTCATAAATAGTAGAAAAATCCATTAATTATTTTTGTAAAGATCAAATATAGCTGGTTTTCCGCGAAATCTATTTCAATAGAGCGTATGATATTTTTGGCTCGAGGTAGAGCACTCAATGGGCTAGGGTGGCCCCATTTCGCCTTACCAACCCCATTCAAACACTTATTTTGAGGAAAATATTTTTCAAATCAGTCATATTCCATGATATAATCAAAGCCTACTGCAACTTGTCTTTGCCAATAATTACAAGTTATTATACGTGCCTCTTCTTCAAAAGATGATAAACCTATCAAAATTCTCTGACTTCACTTATCCACTTATTCGCCTCACTACTTATAAGCCTCTTTTTCTTTTTGTCCTATCCTTTTCATTCGTGGGTTCATAGAAGTTCTAAAATTTTAATTCGAGATGAGTGATCAAAGAATTATTTACTCCTGATATTAAAAAAGATCTTTGGAAAATTGACTGGTGCTCCCTCTAACTGTCGATTCCTCTCTTTGGATGATAGGGAAATCCAACTTAGGTATGTGAATATTACACTAATAATTGTCATACCAAGCTTGTAAACCTAAATAAAATGTGATCCGAACTAGAATAGGCGATAAAAATATGCGATTATGGTGCAAAATTTTCCATCTCGTGTTTTGAATTCACATTGATATCCATTATCAACTAGAAAATTTGTCCATCTAATGTCATTAAGTGATCATCTACAAAGCCATTTTTTCTGTCCTTTTTTATTTTCTGGGCAATGGTGCTCGTTTTGGGGGATTTTTCTAGGCACAATAAAGCGGTTTTCCAGGACCTATTTCTCAAGGATATTGTTGCCTTTAAGGCGCCATTCGATTTATACACAGTTTTTTGTTTGTCGATTTGAATTTTTTTGTGATATCAAACAATTCTTTTTCCAGATTTTCCTACTTATCTTTTTTCATATTTGTTCAATGGGTTGGAGAGGCAATTTTCTTTCCTTTTTTTTTATTTTTAATTTTCATGTTCAAGAATTTCAGGATAAGGAGAGCACTATTTCTTGAGAGATCTTAGCTATGGTAATCTGCGAAATTGGTCCCTTGGAATTTTGGGAAAATAAAAAAGTCCTGCTTCTTTTGTATTGACACAAATTTAAAAACTTTTTGGGCCGATTTAGTCTAAACCTTTTCACATTAATCATTCAATTATCATCCGGCTTAATTTAAGCGGAAATTGCTGATTTGGCGCCGGCAGTCTTACGTGGCGCCACGTAGACAAACTTTATGATTTTTTATAATTTTTTTCAAAATTTTAAATTATTTTTTTATTTTTTCTCTTTTTTTTCTAAAAAAAAATTCTTTTCTCGTTACCCTTGGCCGGTGAGGTCGCCGGCCGGCCGGCCGACCATCGCCGGCCACAGGCTGGTCGGGGCGAGGGGCCCCGCGCCCTCGCCGGCCACTGGCGAGGGCCGCCACGCCCTCGCCTGCCACTGGCGAGGGCGTCGGCCCTGCGCCCAGATCCAGGCGAGGGCCGAAACCCTCGCCCGTTGGCCGGCAAGGGCCTCTGCGCCCTCGCGTTGGCCGGCGAGGGCCTCTGCGCCCTCGCGTTGGCCACAGGCGAGGGCGCGGCAGCCCTCGCTCGTGGCAGGCGAGGGCACGGCGGCCCTCGCCCAGATCCGAGCGAGGGCCCTCGTCCGGGGGCAGAGTCTTCGAGCGGCGAGCGATGGAGAGAGATGCTGCGAGGAGAAGCGCTGAGCGCGTACATGCCCTCGCTCGGATCTGGGCGAGGGCCGCCGTGCCCTCGCCCGCCACGAGCGAGGGCTGCCGTGCCCTCGCCTATGGCCGACGAGGGCGCAGAGGCCCTCGCCGGCCAACGGGCGAGGGTTTCGGCCCTCGCCTGGATCTGGGCGGGGGCCGACGCCCTCGCCTGTGGCCGGCGAGGGCGCGGCGGCCCTCGCCAGTGGCCAGCGAGGCGCGGGGCCCCTCGCCCTGACCAGCCTGTGGCCGGCGATGGTTGGCCGGCCGGCCGGCGACCTCGCCGGCCAAGGGTAAGGAGAAAAGAAAAAGAAAAATAAAAAGAAAAGAGAAAAAAATTTAAAAAATTTAAAAATTTGAAAAAAATCATTAAAAAATTCCACGTTATTACACGTAAGATCACCTTAAAATAATACCAAATCAAGATTTTCCGCTTAAATTAACAATGGACGACCAATTTGCACACTATGAAAATGTTTAGACTAAATTAAATCCGATTAAAAAGTTTAGGACTGATCAATTGGTATCAGATCAATTTACAAAAGCGCTTGACCATTTTAAGATTTTTTTCCTTGGAATCTTCGATGAGGGTTGAGTTTAAGGAAAGGAAATCACAGAAAATAAAGATAATAGAGACACGGCACCAAACCTGGACACGCGGCGGAAACCAGTGTTTTCACGGTTGGTCTCTTCCGCCGGAGCACCGTACAATTCTCCTCGTGTCGCTCATACTGCAAGTTCAAGAAATTGCTTCCTTGAAATCTTTCATTTGCACTTGTTGTCACGTATGGGACATGCTATTGTTTCTCAATCTTTAGCATGCGTGTACGTGTGTAAGTCTTTTTTTTGCTAGTTATACAATGGAAAATTCAACAATTGTTCTTCGGCGACAGGTTTTTCCGGCGAAGGTGTGGTTTCTTGTTTCGTGGACGATGTCCGGGGTAAAAATTAATCAAAGTACACAAATCGGTACTAAATTTGCATGAGATCCAGTCGAAAACAGCAAGAAATAGGACAAAAATGTCATGTTATAAGAGATGTTTGGAGAAGTTGACGAGTTATTTACAAGCATCATCAAAGATCATTGGTAATTTGATTGAGTGTTCCAATCCAAAAAAAAAAAAAATTGAGTTGAGTGTGGTATTTATAAAGGTTAGCAATCTATGGTAGATTTCATATTTTGGTATCCTCTAAAAATTGGTGCATTGGAATCTTGGATGAAGATGGAATTCTTTATTACGTGTCTAATCTAATATGGAAAGAAAGTGACCGGAAAAGGAAAAATCAGAGAAAAAAGAAGTAGAGGGGGAGGAGGAAGAAAATAGGCACGCCACGATGGATATCGGACGGCGTTGACCTTGACACGTGGCGAAATCTGGTGCATTAACGGTTGGTTTCCCCCTGACGGAGGCGCCGCATGATAATTCTTCTGAGATAAGGGCAATCTTTTTTTAAATTAGATCTACCCTAGTCTCTACCAACAATATTAGGACGGCGGTTCATGTAATAATGATCGTTTTATGTATTATGATTTTAAAAACTACTTCTAATCACCATAAATTTAGCGCCAATTGAGAATAAAAACATTTATGCAAGAATATTAACCATTGTTTTTCGGCTTAAGAGAAAAGAATATAGTTTCAATGAGTTTCTTGAGTGAATATTAAGTTTTTTCTTCTTTGGATGATGTGATAAATAAAAATTAATTACAGTAGAAAATTTATATGAGAACATGTGTTTTTTCGTGGGTCCTAATGTGAGTTGTTAAATTTCTTGATATGTGATTGAATTGGTTTACGACAAAAATAAAGACATGCTAAAAATATTTTGTATTTCTATGAAGCCCATTGGTTTAAAACAAAAAATTATATAGTTTAGGGACAAAATGGTAAAGTAATAATTAAGGGAGTAGAATGTATAGATCAAAAAACTTAGGGACCTCCGATGATTTTATACCATCGATATTACTTATCGTAATTCAACCAAAAAAAAAAAAAAAACTAATGAAAGGACTTTGTAAGTACTCCTTTACCGAGCAGTAGTTTTTTGAAAATTGCATTACAAGTATTTTGTAAAACAGTAATTGCAAAACGCTCCTATATTTCAATGGAAGCGCTTCTAACTCGAGATTTTTTAGCATCAATGCAAAACTTCAAAATTAAGGCTATTTTAAATACTTTTTCTGGTCAAAATTAAAGCATTTCCATACTCGTTCTAGATATGACATTATTTGCTATTTAAAATTCTTTTTCTTTTTCTTTTTTTGGTCTGGCTGGAGATTTTGCATTGATGCCATTTCAAATTCAAGATCCCAAGATTGGTTGCACTTCCTAACTCCTGCTGTTCTCCACTAGTTTGTAAATAATAATCATCAACAATTTAAGAATAGATTCAAATTTTCCAAGACCCCGTTTTATCTCTATTGCTAGACATTCCACTTTACTTCTTCTGAAAAAGAAGTTTGCAAAAGCCAAAATGAAATAGAAATAAAATAAAAACAAAAAAATAAATTAAAACGTTGACGTGACTTCGGGATTGAAGGGTGGCGTTTGTTGATCTAGATTAGGCAAATTGGTCAGCAAATCACTCAGGATTGCTTTGGCAGGTGGGGCTGTCACTTGCTTGGACCATGACCATAATTGCTACTGTCGAATGGACTAGATTAGCTGCCCAGCTGGTAAGCAATTATTGTCAACTTTTTATGAAATATTTTCCGTTGAAAAAGTGGTAAAAATGTGTTTGTTCACATTAGTCTCGATTTGTTTGCTTGTGTTAGATTAGGAATTATCACCGGTGTACCTCAATACCTATAACAAAAAAGTATTGAAAGCAATGCATGGTTTATACGATAGGTGCATCTTTCTATCCATTTTCCCATATGCAGTGCTAGGGTAACATTTTCGGCTATTTTTCACTAGGTAAAGGTGTTAATTATGGTTCCCCCTTTATGGTTTCAGAACATTATATAGATTTTGGAATTCATTAATAGAAAAAGAGAAAAATTATTGAATTAATCATAAACTAATTGTATATATGACAATTCAATTCTAAATATTTCAATTTTATCAATTTAATCATAAATATTTTAGCAAAATTCCAATATTATTTTTTTGATCAATTTTTTGTCAGAAATTACTAACATAATATCTAATCATTACTGACTGTCTTATATAACGTACCATCAAGTCAGCCTTGGGGATTGCTAGCAAGGACTGTGACACTTGCAGTGATCCTTACAAGCCATTACTAGCCTTAAATTCAAAAAATCTTTAAAAAATTATCTACATCAATATTGTTATGTCATTTAGATGGTTGATGTCCAAGTTAATAATTTTAGATAAATTAGCCAAAATAATTATATTGATAAATTGTTAAAATACTTAGGATTTAATTTATTTAATTGAAAATTTTAGGACCGGATTAACATCTATATAACATTGAAAACTGTTCTGATTATTTCTCCCAATAAAATTGTTCCACGGAGTTGATTGATGTAATCATTCCAACATAATTGAACTGTTATCTTGAGGTGCTTTTGGGCAGATATGAGTGGCTCCTTTTCCACAAGCTTTGATTGCCAACTGTGGTGGCCACAAAAACATTTTTTAATAGAAGGGATAATATTATTTTTCTAAGATACCATCAAAATGGATGGCTAGAAACAGACTAAAGACCGTTCCTTGTGTATTCCTATGTCAGACAACGGAAAGCCAACATAATTGGGTCATGCAATGTGGCCTTTTTCCTTCTAAATTTTCCTTTTTTGGGTAAATATATATTTTTCAAATTTATAATATGATCGTGAATGGCGATGGGATATAATATACCATATACTTTTTCCCACCATCTCTTTTTCATTGCCGATCGCTTTTTGTTGGTTAGCTTTTCGCATGTTTTCTGCGTCCTTTTCGAGTATGACCATTCAAACCCAAAAGGAACATAATCTCATCTCCTCCTGGTCTCCATGTGGACCAAGTAAGGCGTGGCGAAAATGGTGGGACAAGCTTTTGGGTTTTATTGATACGCAAGAAAAGAAAAGAAAAAAAAAGAAAGATATCATCGGCATCTAAATTTCATTTGACTAGAATTTCATGACCTGCCTGTCTTAATACACGAATCTATGCTTGAATTGAGAAGAAATCCATTTTATGCTGAAAATGCCTCCAGTCTGTAAAATTTTATGGTATTATTGTCGATTGCTATCAAATATCTTTCCCAGTATGAACTTTGACTAGTCTGGGCTTTGACCTAAAATAAAGTTTGGAAATGTATAATAAGGAAGGGAAATAAAAGTCCCAAATTGATTAGTTCAAATATCAGAGCAATTAATGTCGATAAGGAAACTGCTTCCAGTTTGTAAAATTTGATGGGATCATTGTCGATTACTATCCAATATTTTCCCAATATGGACTTTGACCAATATGGGCTTTGACCTAAACAAAGCCTTGAAATGTATATAATAAGAAAGGAAAATAAAAGTCCCAAAATTTTTAGTTCAAATAAGAGAATCCGATAGCAATTAATGTCAACGAAGGAATTTGGTCAACTTGTGATTGAGGATAATATCGTAAGGCGTATTAATCCAGCTGTGGGCATTTAACCAACCCCCCTCTCACTCCAGACGTGGGAGGCTACTATACATGCCTACTCGGTAGTAGAAGCTCTGACATGGCGTTTACCTTCACTACTGTGAGACCCCCTAATTTCCTATCTATTGATGAAGCCCCTTTCCCGTCTATTTTTGTCTTCTCGATAGAGAGATAATAGGAAAACAGTGTGGGGCCTCTAACCCCAGGGCGGTTTTTCCGCTTATTTCTTCCATGAGCCTTTTAAGGACCTGTTCTTGAAATGTATAATAAGAAAGGAAGATAAAAGTCCCAAATTTAATCAATTCAAATAAAAGTATCCGATAGCAATTAATGTCAATAAAGAAGTTTCATTTTTTTCTATGATTCTGTTTTCTTTTTTCCAGTTGACCAAATTGGAACAAGTTGAACTTCTATTAATGGGTATCTCTAGACCCTTCTTACTTACCTAACCCTCACACTGACTACCTCTTAGCCTTGAATGAGCTTATACGACTTTCACATAATTTTCTCTCCAAATACTAATAGAATCATAGAGTTGTTGGAGAATATTCCCAATAAGCCTATGAAATGAGATCAAATTTTCAAAAGAGAAACAAAAATGGATGTTTTTTTTTTTTATACCTGGAACCCCATATACAATAATGGCAACGGTAAATCCCTGGAATGATTTAGTGGATGACCCACTATCCAACGTCGCGCTTAAGATCATGTGTGTCATGCGGGATTTGAACCCTTCCTGGGTAGATGTCATAGGAGTTCTTATTCAGTTAGGCCACTGTAGGCGGTGGTAAAATGGATGTTGTATTTTGTTTCCAATAACAATTCGAAATAGCCAGCCTGTTAGTCTCAAATAAGGCCACTTGAAACACTTATTTGATACTTTTCCCTTGCGACAATGAGCTTCGAGGACAATGAGCGAGCACACTGACAGAATTTCGTGAAATTAATTTGATGAACGCCAATCCCTATGATTTTCATTTTAAAGGAAAAAAAAAAAAACAAGGAAGAAAGGCAAAAAATAAATTGGGTGCGACTATGAATCATTAGGCTCAGGAGCCCGTTGCTGCGCCGTGAAAAGACGTAATCGCCCCCATCAAAAGTCAAATTATCAACATAAATGGGGGGTCGTATTCGGTATATAATATAGTAATTACATTTTTCTTATCACAGCTAAATTGAAGTCAGTCGGTCGGCCCGCGCGCTTCGGGGAAAGCGCACGAGCACCGTCGGATCTAAAATCACACGGCCCCCCGTGAGACACGAATTCCTCCTGTACACGCGCAGAAGAAAACAATCCGGCGCTTCACCCCGGGACGAACGACGGCTTGCGCGGGGCGGGCTCGTAGCAGAACGGGGCCGCCGGGTGCTGCCACTTCTTGAACGCGATCGCCGCCGGCTTCTTCTCCGGCTGCTCCTCGCGCGCCCTGGCCCCGCCGGGGGCCGGCGCGGCCGCCGACGACCGGAGGTCGGCGAGCCTCGTCGGCGGCGAGGTCGGGGAGGACGCGAGGGGGAGAGGAGGGGGATCGCGACGTTCCACTGCTGCGAGGCCGGGCTGGCGATCTGGAGGGAGGCCGGGGCGCGGCGCTGGAGACGGCTGGGCTGGCGTCTGCCGGCGGCGGCGGCGGCGCTTCTGGATCTGTCGGCCATGGAGCTTCGATCGAAGGGCGCCGAGGTGGAGGAGGAGGAGGAGGAGAGGTGAGCGTCAGCGATGGCAGAAATCTATGGTTTATAGAGAGAGAGAGAGAGAGAATGTGGGGAACGGGAATGGAGGATGAGGAGGATGATGATGGAGACGAGGTGGGGGGAAGAGAGAGTTTTATAGAGAGAGAGGGGGTGGACATGTGGAAGGCACGCTAGAGAGAGAGAGAGAGAGAGAAAGAGAGGGGTCAAATCGAGAAGTTTTTTTATTTTTGGGGGTCGAAAGGGAGGGGGGAGGTTGGAACGGAAGTTTGTCGAGGACGAGAGTCGGCGCACGCGGCTCTCTGCTTTCTGCTGTCGGCTCGGCTCTCTTCTCGAGCTGCGACGGGGGCTTCTTTCTTTCTTTCCTCTCCTTCTTCTCCTTTTTTTTTTTTTTTTCCTTCTTAAATATAATAAATATTTTGATTTTCGTGGAGATGGTTGGCATTTCGATGAAGAATTGCTAGATGGACATTTCTGTCCTTGCCGAATTTCTTGTTCTTTACTCACTCTTCTTGTGTCCCTTAATTATAAATTTATAATAAGTGGACTGACAATAATGCTCAATATCTTTATACAGTTCAAAAACTGAATAGAATGTATATCAAATTGTGGAAATTACTTTGATTAAATTAAAATTTTAGAAATCATATTACATATTAGGTTAATATTTAGAGATCAAATTGAATAGCTTTAAAGTTTACGAATCATATATTCGGCTAAAATTCAAGAGTCGTTTCCATTATTAATTTATTTTTACACCTAAATATAAGTTAAATCATATTTAAAAAATACAAAAGCTAGATTCTTCTCTTTTTTTTTTTTTAAAAAAAAAAAAAAAAAAAAAAAAAAGGATCAACCATGAAGACTTGGGCATCTCACTTGTGGTGGCAACCCCATCGCTAATGGGGCCTTAGCAATGGCCAACAAGGTCAGGGGCCCTCGTAGCCTCGTCTATGGTCAGCAATGGTCCTCGACCCTCACTTAGACGCTATCGTCGAGATCCCACCAATGATGAGATGATGGCCATAGGCAGGATAGCCTAGTCCTTGGTATTTTTTATTTTTAAAATTTTACCCTTTTTTTTCTTATTTTGTTCCAATTTGGAAATTTTTTTGGATTTTTTAATCTAATTTAATTAATATTTGATATAAAAATTAGGATTGATATCAAAACGACATTATTTTTGTACTTTAAGTTAACCTTAATGTCGCGTAAGAGAGAAAAAAAGTAATAAAAAAAAAACTACATCAACCAAAATTTAACAAAATTAATAAAAAGACTTAATTGCACCAATTTAACAAGCGCGAAGACTTGGTTGCATATTCCAGAAGTTTCGAGGCTCATTCGCACTTCCACAACAAGATCGGTATCCCTATCCCTCGGCCCGGTTAAAAAAAAAAAACAGAAGGACAAGTGGAAATAGGCTCCCAACGGTATCGAAGGCCATCATCTCTTCTCGAAGCGACGTCGTGTCGAGGAGCGCGGGGCTGAGCCGACAAGCCGTTGTGAACTTCTTGTTTATCGTTTTGACATTTCGCTCCGCTCTTACCCGTTCTTGGATCTTCCTAGTTCTAGGACAACGTAGAGAGAGCATCGTCAAAAGCCTCGATAAATTCTAGGCGCTCCGCTCCAAACGGACGCCCACGCTTTTCTAACCGACCGACCCCACCGCCTCCCTTCCCCTCTCTCTCTCTCTAAGTGATCCAGTGCAACCGACGCAGCAAATCCGATAGACGCGGCCCGTCGGATCGCTGGAATGGGCCAGCGGGCCCCGCGAGATCGGACGGTCCGGACGCGCTGGGTGTACACGCGAATCCGGGTGCGTCCGCTGAATTCTTCTTCCCCGTTCTGTCACGTACCGTCTCCACCACCACCAGATTTTGACCAATTATGGCCGGGCCTCGAAGACTCTTTCTCTCTCCTCCTCCTCCTCCATCTCGACGAAGACACGTAGGATGCGATCCTATTGCGGCGCTCCATGTGGCACAACCTTTTCCCAGTCGGTCAATGTGGGATGACGTGGCCGATTATTTTAATACAAAATTCAATGGCTCAATCCCGTTTGGTCTTCAATCGAAATCCGAAACCTATTGACTTTTTGGGAACACGACATTTCACCCTCATTAAAATATGTTTGAAAATAGTCATAAGGTGAATAAGACACTGCAAGCCCTGACCACATGTTTTCTCAATTTTTCTCCTCATGTCTAATACCCTTAAAATCTCAAGACCTACAATTTGCATTTCCCCAACTTAAAAAGAATCATTTGTCTTGCGCATAACCAAGTTCTATGCCCGAACCTATCCTCACTCTCTTCTCCTATCCTTTCTCTCTCCTTGTAATATCACAACAACATATCCTAGATGGAGAGAGAGAACCCGGCCTCGGATTCGTTAAGGACGCCCTCACCCTTGCCCCTCTCTCCACATCCTTATCTTTGTTTGTGGTGAGATTGTTCGCTGCTCACGAAGATGAGACATCTACAGCTTATGATCTCTAAGGCCATCCTAGATCGGCCTTGAGTTCACGAGGCATGCAAGCTCCGCAACAGAGCTCGGCCATGTCGTCAAGCCCCGATAGATCAAGGTCGTTTCGGTCTTAATTTGGCCTTGAGTTGGCACGGCGAGAGTCCCTGGCCCTGGTCGGAGGTCAAGCCTCTCCAATGATCGAAGGAGAGAGTGGGCATATATCGGATTCCCTTGAAAGTTGAGGTAGTTTGTAAAAAAGAATGACAATTTGAATAAATTAGGCACAACCAAGATTAACCCAAAATTCATTATAAAAAGCGAGGATAATCCTAAGTTTTGAAAATGGAAGGAGAACATTTCACGTGTGAACTGTAATGAAAGTCGAAAACTGCTCAAGTAATTCTTACCCCTTTTGTTTAAACTTTCTCGAAGAGTTCCCCACAACTTTAGAAAATTTCGCTGGTCCATGCGAGGCGTGCATCCAAGACCATTCACACGGGCGTGCGCTTTATATTCCGCGGCCCCCTTTCTGTCAAAGATCCTGCCAGTCCAAGCATTGGAAAAAAAGAAAAAAGAAGAATTTTCGAGAATATTCCGGAGGACATTTTACATCCTGCGAGTCAGCAACGACAAAAAAAGGAAAATGCAGACACGGGAACGCGATATAACGGCGGAGAAACAAGGGAAAAAAGTATTCCCATTCCTTCGTGAATTCATTCATAGATTCAGCTTTTGACCAGATGGAATAGGATACCCCCCAAGAATCTACGAAAACCGGGCTTCATCTCCTGGCCATGAGTTGGAGATGCCCTCCTTCTTAAATAGTCAAAAGACCAAAATCTTATCTCTGGACCTGAGCTGTCTGCATTAAGTGTCCTCTCATGTTAAACTACGGGAAGATTAGCTGAAAAGGGGAGCGCGGCTTTGCATTTTTCTTTGATCTTGTCGGGCTCCCTTTTTCTCTCTATCTGAAGAGCATCTTGAGCTCCTCCAGTCTGGCAGACCGGACCTCCTCGTTGGTGAGGGCGCCGGCGATCATTTGCTGCTTCCTTGCCTGAACTTGCTGCATCCGCTCCTCTACTGTGTCCTGCATGGTTTTCAGTTTCAACTGGCATCATTCTAATCTGACAGAAGTAGTTTTCGTCTTGAAATTGGTGTTTTTCTTTGATCACATATTCAAGACTACGGTTCGATAGGGAAAATACCAAATTGGCTTTGATTTTTCTTTTACTCGGTCCAGTCTCAGTTTGGTTCAACTGATTTGGAGAAATAACCAAGAACCGCAACATAATGAAGAGAATCGACCTAGATGGAAACCTGTTCGTCCAAGTTGTGTTGAACAGAAAAGATTGGCATACTCTGAACTAACGAACGGCAATTTTCAGTGGGGAACTGTCAGATTTGGACAATAAGCTGATGTCAAACTTGAAGAGAACTGGATGAATGGGAATTCATGGTTCTTTTTTTACTAGGACTACCTAGTTAAGTTTTTCCATAAGTTGACCCCCCACGAAGCTAAGTTCCTCTGGACTTGGTCTTAGACTACTTACAGGGCATACCAGTATGTGGTTGTTCAGAGTTCAGATACAAAAAGCGCGTGGAAGGGGAAAAATGTTGTTGGGGTTGGCAAGCCCAAAGCTTGGTTTGACCCATATGCTTAAATTCTTAGATATTCCTGATGTGTTTTGACACCATAGTTTGATCAATCGCCATAGGAGAGAATACTCACAAACATCAAACTCACCTTGACAATGAATCTTCTAACCGAAACAGTTCGTTTTTGTCCAATGCGGTGAATTCTCATTATTGCTTGCTCTTCTACGGCAGGATTCCACCATGGATCCTACATGTGTGAGAAAGATTAATTTGTATAAAATGACTGGTTCACAAATTTTCTAATTGTAGTCAGTGTAAGTAGGAGTAGATGAAAGCTATCTCTAAACGTACCATGAGAAAGACATGAGAGGCAGCAGTTAAGTTCAAGCCTACCCCACCGGATCTAAGAGACATCAGAAGTGTCTGAAGTTTATGAGCAAGCAAAGGAACAGGAATCAGCACAAACAACTGGTCAAGTGTCACAGCAGGATAATCACAAGCTGTTCTAATCAGTCTTACCATTTTGTCATTTGTCTCATTGAACTCCTTCAAGATCCTCTCCCTTTGCTTCTGCGACAGTTTCCCATCGAATCTCAGGTACCCAAATTTTCTTCTCTTTAGCGGTATCTCCAAGAGATCCAAAAACGAAGTCCATTGGCTAAATACAATGCTCTTCTCACCAGAGCATGACTGCCGAGTTTTTTCCAGGCAATCTAAAAGTTTTGACACCTTTGAAGATTCCTTCCAGTTCTCTTCTACATCAACTCTGAACTGGCTTTCTGTTGGGCAGGTAATAAGATCAGTTTTCCTCAGCATTTGGCGACAGATTGGGCACAGGCCACAGCTATGTGTAAGCCAGCTTGACAAAAGGCATTCCCTGCACATCCTATGAGCACAAGGTGTGAGCACAGGGTCATCTGCTGACTCAAGGCAAATTGGGCACTCTGTATTTTCGCCCCGTCGGATGCCATCAACTACCTCTTCAACATAAGCTCTAGATGGGACTATCTGATTACAGGAAGCTGAATGGGGATTCATATCAAGGAACTTTCTTGCAAGCTTGTTTAAATCTGCATACTGCTGGGAATCACTTCGGCTGCGCGTCCAATGGCGTGTCAAGAAAATCTTCATGCACAAACCAACAAAAAGGAGAACTTTTGAGTTTATTGATACCTCATGACAAGGAATGGATGGTTGCAGCACTGCCTCAATCGAAGTAGAAGTTCCAGGATAGATGCGTAATTGTGAAGAACCTTGCCCTGTGCTACAAATTGATCAAACCGTACCTGTTGTGATTTAGCAAAAGAATGTTAGCTGCATCAGTAAAAGAGAATACTCTGGCTGAAGGTGTCTCTGGAAGAAACCGCAGGCACTAAAATAATAGTTCAATACTTAGATTGAATCATCCTCTCATGCATCAGGCCTGTGGAACATAACTAATTCATCTAAACTAACATGCACACTATTACGCCCAGCAGTGAGACTTACTTTAGATCTCCTGAAGAGTGCATCATAAAAATCCTGTTCTGCTTCTGATTGTTCACATTCAATAATTTGTATGTCAGTTGGAGGGAGAGTAAGTATCAGCCTGAATGGGAAGTATCAAAATATTAGGATATGATATGAAATCACTCATCTGAGTCTGGAAAAAAAGACTTTGTGAGCATCGGTTGATTACCTTCCTTCTTTATCTTTGCTTTCTTTAGTTCGTCTCAACATCAGAGAGTTCAATATTATTTTGACCAGCCTTTATCCCTCTTCCATCTCCACTCTCGTAAGGACTTTGTATACGCTTCTTCCACCTAATGAGGAAGAAGGAATAAATATGATGAACACAGTTATAAGGTGCAAATGACAATGACATTTGTATCTTGAAGAGCTCCCATTTTGCTAAGAAGCCTGAGGTTTTAAGCAAATGATAACTATAACTACAATTGGTTCACAGAAATCAAAATGAAGCATGACTCAAATATAGTTCAACACTCTAACTGTATAAACTCATACCATGCCCAGTTGCACCATGGCTCAACACGCAAGAAATGGATAAGACTGTAGAGATCTTGTAAGTTATTCTGCAAATTTACCAAAAGTTGGTTGTTAAACACCAGTTGTGCACAGCAAAGAATCTCTCAGCTTCTATTCTTTATAATCACCTATATGCAAAATTAAACTGCTATAATGCAGCAAAGCATGGATCCACTTGGTAACAGAACAGACCTGAATGGGGGTTCCAGTGAGACACCACCGAAAATGTGAGAGCAAAGCAAAGGCAGCCTGAGCACCTTGGGTCGTCCAAGATTTAATTGTATGAGCTTCATCCAAAACTACCCTATACCATTCAACTCTGTGGAAAATGCTGTCTTCTTGATCCTGAGATGGAATTTGAATCACTCTATTATTCTTTTGGTTATTCAGCATTAGGTTGGGGGAGGGGTTTTACATGGTTGAAGATAGCCAAAAGACAAGTTTTGAGAGATGCAATCTCACATGCTTATAAGCAGCTGTTAAGACACCATAGGTAGTCAAGACTACATCAAATCCTGAGAACACCCTGGGATCATTTGTCCTATCCCCACCATAGTGAACAAAAATTGATATGCTTTCAGGCTTCGAATGAGTTTCAAGCTCATCCTGAGGAAGTCAACAGAAGGAATACTTACATATTGCCCTTTCAAGGAGTAAAAGACAACAAACTTCAGCTCAAGCTTATACACGGCCATTTGCAGTGTCCATAAATTTCAAGCAAAAGAGAGAAATAAGTGAAGATTTTAAAGAGAGCCCACCTTCCATTGGCTTAACAGAGCCATTGGACATACAATAAGAGTGCCACCTTTTACTTTTTGTGTGTTTCTCACACTTGAATCTCTCTTCATTCTCTTTGTGTGACCAGTGTCATCAGCATCCTCCATGAGAATTTTTTTAGCATTCAGGATGTTGCCTGCTTGGTCTTGCATGTATTAAAGCAATTGTCATCACAGTCTTCCCAAGCCCCATTGCATCTGCTAAAATCTACAATTTACAGAGTCAGAAATCTCCCCTGCTTTTGCCATTTGCAAACGCAACACAAGAGTGCGAGATGTAGAAGTGGAAAACTGACCCCTCCTCTTGCCATTTTCTGAGCATCTGGAAATTGTGTGGTTGCTTCGCCGGAGCATACATTTACATATACTGAAGAGGCCGCCCTGCAAAATTTCGGTCAAGTGGTTTTAGCATCCTGGCATTCCATATGCTTAACATAAATGAAGTGCAAAGCTAGATACTTTTTCAGGTAAAACACTTACCCATCACATAAACGGTATTCTGCCCAGCAAGGATTAAGAGTTTTTGTGCCATTCCCTGCATCAACATATGTTTGGTTCTCTTGCCGTGACATCCAGTACAAAGCTTCCTTCTGGTATGGCTTTAGGGTACACATAAGGGTATCTGGGGGCTCCAACTCCTAGACAGTTCATTGAGAGAATTAAGAAGAGATTTTACAATGGAAAAACTAGAAAAGTATGTAATATCATGCAATTTTACCTCCAAGTCATATACGCCTGCAGAACCAATGATCTTGTTCAAGGCTGCCTCAGAGATGGCTTGCTCATCCTTATTTTCTTCCAGACACTTCTGGCCACTCTTTCTTGTCATGGCCATTGGCAATGCTGGCACAGTTAGATTTGTATTTCCCTGTTTTGATCAATGGTAAGCACGTGGTTTAAAGAAACAGAAACTCGACGTCTTGTCAGAACTGAGACCCATGCTTATAGCAGAAGTTGTAGTAGTACTATGCATGCAAATATACTCATTTTGCAATAATATCTCGTATTTTGGAACTTTTGATAAAGCCAATTCTTCTAGTTACTTTGGGAAAGCTTTTAGGACAAGTGAACACCTTAGGATATTTGGCTTTTCCACAGTATCATGCATGTCAAGGCTGAATACAATGTGTGCTCCATCATAGAAAACAATTTACTCATGATATCTGTGCTCGTTTGGGCAATAAAGCTTATATCTGCTCACAACAAAGGAAAACAACACAAGGTGGTAAATTTACACTGGTTGATATTTACCAAACATTTTCCCGTATTGATTTCTTCTGGGTTGTATGCAGCCTGGATAAACCAAAGTAGAGATTTCAGTGATGACGCTACAGGATTGACATCGAACTTCAAAGAGATGAGGACAACAAATAAGGAAGAATTACCTCTCGATAAGGTTTGATCTTCAACAACTTGAATAGGGTCAACAGAGGATATTCGGTGGAGTCAATGTTGGATGGATCATCTAGCCTCCAGGATGACTTGGAATCATTGGTGAAGATGGAATTGTGCATGTAAAAGCTTCACAAATAGGAAAACAGAACTTGAATCTCAGAAGGTTACTTTTTAAATCAAAGCTCATACAGAAAAAAACTTGGGGTGAAAGGGAAAGACATTCACCTTACATACAACATTATTTCTTGCCCTATGTACATGTTTGCTGGGGCAGCTATGCAGCGACCACAAACCTTCACCTTTGAAGATTTGACAAGGGGAACAACGCATTTTGCCCACGCCATTTCAAGCCGACCAATCTAATTATCAATCACAGAGGATATACAAAATTATCAACCAGGCAAAAGTATGCATTCTCGTGATCTCGTAACAATCCAAGTAAGGTACCTAAAAAAATCAGTATACAAAGAAACATAGCTAACCTCCCCATGTCTCTTAGTAGAGAACCGAACTATCCATTGTGCATTATTCCTTGAGTTCACGGTAGGAAAATTGAAATGGATGATCTCATTGTCGACTAATTTCCTTCCTTTCGTAGTCGAAATCCCATTGATCACCCTCCTTCCCACTAAACACCAGTCCGGCTCTACTGCGAAATCGGCATCTTCCACTGCGACACAACTTAGACTCCTATCTTCAACAACTCTGCTTTTCAGACCAGATGGTTTCGGCCTCAGTTGGTCAAACCCCGGATCACGCCTCTCCAGCTTCGGCTCCGGTTTAGCCCAGTTGACCGGAGTAGCATCTATAGCATCTGCATCCATGTCTTTCCTCTTTTTGGGATTGACATCCTTCTTGCCATCCCAGGTCTGGAGTTGCAAATCGCCCCAAAGTTTCTTCCCCTCCTCTGCTCTTGGCGCTGTACTTTCTGCACCGGTGACAGCATCGGGCTCCGCCTTGACTGTGGTCCTCTGTGATGACCCATCAACTTTTGATCCTTCACCACTCCCCCGCACACCCTGGTTCCTGAAACATCCCTCCTCAGACACCACCATCTCTACCTCTTTGCATCAGGTACCATTTTCTCTCCTCTAACCAAACTCTCTTCTCCCCCCTTACGGTTGTCTTCTCCTCACGAACAGAGTCAGCTTCAACCTTTACCTGAGCCATTGCCTCCGTCTCCATGCTCTGGCTCCTCAGGTACTCCTCATCGGCCACCACTCTCGTACCGGTGGCCTTGAGGAACTCATCGAACGACATCGTCGAGACATCACCTGGTCCCTTCGGTTTCGACAGCCGAACCGGCCGGGGTCCTTCCGGTGCTCCGCCGCCTGCTTTCTCTTTGGGCGGCATACCGTCATCGATCACGACAACATCAGGCTCTGTTCTGACTACGGTCTTCCCAAACGACGCCTCCTCTGCTTCAGATTCCGCAGAGACAACTTCTCTCTTACTCGGCTCACACGCAGGGGACTTCTCTCCCCGAACGGAACCGAGTCCCTCCTTCACCCGAACCGCGGCCGCGGCCTCCGCCGCGCTCCGGCTCCCGAGGCACTCCTCATCCGCAGCCGCTCTCGCGTCCGTCGCCTTCCGAGACTCGCCGGAAGACATCCCATCGACCGGTCCTCCCTTCGGGCCTTCCGGCGCCTCGCGCGGCTCCGTTCCGGCGGAGACCCTAGCGCCGGCGCCGGCGAGGGCGCGCCGGATTTTGAAGGGGATCTTCCAGGTGCGGAGGATGAGGTCGATGGCGGCGTCGACGTCGTCGAGGGACTGGGAGAGGGCGGAGGAGACGTCGGGGGTGGACATCTCGTAGCCGATGTACGTCCGGATCTGCTCGATCTTCTCCGATCGCTCGGTCGGCGTCTCGCCGGCGCCGTCGACGTCGCGCATCATCATCGCGTTGCAGGCAGTGAGAGAGAGAGAGAGAGAGAGGTGAAATGGAGAAGCTGAGTGTTGCTTTTTTTGGCGCGAGGGGGAGTCTTTAGATGACGTGGGATTTTGGTTTGGCGCTGCCTTTTTTTTTTTTTTACCGTCGTTTTCTTTCCTTTTCTTTTTTTTGGCTCGTGCAAAAAAAGGTCGGTGAAAAAATAGGAAAAAGATGGCGCCAAAAGTGAAGGCGGGGTGAAAAAGAAAGGGAGGAAGCGAGCGGTAAAAAGGTAATTTTTAAAAAATTTCTTTTTCAAAGGTAGAAAAGAGGGAGGTATCCCTAGAAGTTAAGGCTACGTTTGATATGACGCTTCTATTTTTTTTTTATTTTTCTATTCTTTTGTTTTCTGAAAGAGAAAAAAATAGATTCATTTAATAACATCAATTAATTTTTTTATTCCTCAAAATATAAAAGTGATTGGGAATAGATTTGAAAGGGAAACATAACTTTTGTTGTGGCTATTAAGGTAAGTCATCTTGTTTCTTTTTCTTCTTCCTCCTTGCCAACCATGGCCGCCGGCCGTGGTGGGTGGACAATGGCACGGCCGGCAGTGAGCAAACCGCAATGAGTGGATGGTGACGAACGACAGGTGGGTGGGTGGCGGCGGTGGATAATGGGTGATGAAAAAAAGAAAAAAGAAAAACAATCCTTAAAAAATTATCAAAAAATTAAAAGAAATACTATGTTATAAAAAAAATTATGGATCGTATTAAACATATTCCTATTCTTTTTCTATTTCGAAATATAAATTTTGTATAATTATTAAATGTGTTTTTTTACTTAGAAATTATTTACCAAAATAAAATGATATCAAATAAACCCTAAAAAGATTTGCCTTGCTATCTTTGTATTTGTATTCGAGCCTAATAATACCCTAAAAAAGATCCTAACTTTAAGTCCAATCTTATTTTGATCCTAAACTTTTTTTTTTGGTTCCACCAATTTTAGAAACCATTTTTTTTCATTTCATAAAAAAATTCAAATTTTCACTTAAGTCATGAATCTGTCATTATTAACCCTTTGTCCAAGTTTTCTTTTGACAACTGAGAGATTGAAAACTCCTAAGTGCAAGCTCTTTGACCATGAGAGATGAAAGACTCTTGAGTACAAAAGATTGAATATTGAGTGTAAAATTGAAGATCCCCAAGCGAAATGATTAGAAGACTCACGTAAAATTAAGAGCAATCAAAGAAGGCCAATTCTAATTCATCTAGTTTTACCCGAATTTTAGATCCAAGAAGACATCGTTTAGTTTAACGTGGAAATTATCTTTAAAAAAATCCTTTTTGAATATGAAATTTGGGGAAAAAATAGAGTAATGACATAAAAATGCCACATCACGAAGGGCAAAGGTGGTGGTTTTTCTATGAAACAAACATAAGTATAGGACAAATTTGAGAATGAAGTTAAAGCTAGTGATTTTTTATGAGACAAAAAAAGATATAAGATAAAATTAGGACATGACCAAAAGTTGAGGGCTTCTTATGAGATGAAAAAAATTTAGGATAGAATTAGAACTAAAGCTAAAACTAAAGGTTTCTTAGGGCATTATGCGTTCGTATTAAAATATAAAAACTAATTATTAGAAAAAAAATTTTAGAGTTTGGTTTCATTTTACAAATCTCGTTATAAAAATTGTTTTGAATCACGATTTGCAGCATTAGAAATTTGTTTTGCTTTTGGGTTATCGTTTTACCTCTCGCTGAATATCATAGGATTTATAATCCGCTTGATATCAAATTTTGTAATTTGGTCTCTCGTTACGTTTTCGTGTAAGAAAATCCATTTTAATCAAATTTGGTCTAAAAAAAGAAAAATGTTTTTATCATTATTTTCGTAAATAATACAAGGGATCATATTTTACAAAAATGTCTTATTTATTATTGATTTTACGGAAAATCTTTTCATAATCAACAACAATCTATACCTCACATTTTCATCGACGATGATATTACTTTTCCTTCATTCACTTTTATAGAAAAATCATTCATTTTCTGCAAAACAAATATATTCCTGAGCAACTATATCATTTAAAGTTATGCTATTGCCAGTTTACTTTAAAACCATGAAAAAAATACACATCAATTGGATTTCTATTTAGATCAACGTTCTTAACCAAGTTAAATCCTTATATAGTTGCTGAAAATGACTTTACATTTTTGGATCTGTACAGTAAGATAAGATAAATTTCTTTTTCACGATCATCCTAACTTTTGGCTCGACTATTATCCACGGATGCATACAAAGCGCTTACGTTCCCGTGGCGCAAAGGAAAAGCAAGAATCAAACGTTTACCGTTTGTAACTCAATAGAAAAGCTGAAGTTAATTTCACTACCCAAAAGATTTACACCTGCTCTACTTCAGTCAGCTAAAAAGGAAGAGAAACTACTTAACGGCGAGCTCATCGATTTTTATATACCTTAAACTGTGACTCAAAACAGGAGAAGCTAAAAGGCCAACTACTGAATTCACACTGTCATGCTCTAACGTTCTGCTTCCGACTCCGAGCAAATGAAGTGACAAGTACAAACGAAGATAAACTCTTCCCAGCCACCTAATACTGCTGTTGAAGCACCCGCTTTCTTTGTCCACAAAAATCAGCCGGCTTCAGATCCACTTCGACTAACAATGAGAAGCTTCATTAATCTGGGAATGCAAACTATGATCAGATACTGAAATCGAAGGAATGAAATGCAACAGTTATAACTACCCTGCAATTATGCAATCATTCAGATGAGACACTGGACACTTACCAGGCTTATGACCTTGCCCGCAGAATGTGTAGAAGGGGAGACCAACTACTGCAACTGCTGTACAAGTGAAATAGATTTAAAATGTCAACATCTGGTGATGTCTTGTAGACACGTGAGTGTATTTAAACCCATGGAGATCAGCAATCAATGTCCTCAAATGCAGTTTCCAACATCCAGTGGCGAAATGCTCATATTAACTTAGAATATCCCGCACGTCATAAAGAGAGCATGTCAGTTGACCAGTTTAATGGGAGTAGCTATGAGCCCGAATTGTTTTACCTTTCAAGAATTTATGTAACATGTTGCTTGTGCTTGGACGTAATAAGAGTCCTTGTACTTTCTGCCGCTACCGACATGGATTCCATTGTGAATCCAGTCCATACGATGTATCCAAGCATCTCGGCCAATATCAAGAATTCCTAGAATCTGTTGAGAACAAAGCATGCCACCGCAGTAAAAGGAAAATTTAATCTGTCAGAACACTCCCAGCAAATAGTCTTTCAAAACTAGAGATATATCAGATTTTGACACAAAAATTTTCATAAATTGCTCTGCAAATTAATAGCATGATAATCAATCAAGTTAAGAAAGGCTACAACTTAATTTAAACAAGGTCATCACTAAGAAGTTGTGAGTTTGAACAATGGACATGAAAATTGGTGAATAAATTTAAGTTAGCCAGACTATTTGAGAGACCATGACAAGGTCTGACTTGAGGATAGCATCAACATTATGAGACAAGTTTGCATCACCATCAACGTTATGTGACGGTACTGCAAACATGGCACATCTCTTTTTAAAGAAGCTTTTCTTTGTGTCTTTAAGATGGTGTTTTATAAAAGGCACGTACTTTTGGAAAAATGCAATGTTTGCCTTTACTCCCATAATTACTGGCAGAGTAAAAGGGGATTTGGTGAATATGTTCTGCATGTTTTGATTAAAAAACCAATGGAATTTCTTATACAAAACAGCCCCCAATCTCCAACAGGCAGGAAAGAAAAAGAGTAATGTTCAACTCACCAAATACAGAGTCTTAGTCAAAAGTCATCTTCTTACAGCAAAAAATAGTGAGAAAATAAAGAGACAATGCTTATCTTACCGCTCCGCCTTTCCACGACACAAAAGTAGGGTGTGTTCTTGATTGCAAAACCTGTTGAAGACAACAACTCAGTTTGCTCAATCCAGAAGTGCACAAACTTAGTCTTATTGGAATTTTCACCTCACATACACTGTTGGTAAGTCCAGCTTAAGAATATTTTATGATGAACTCTTCAAAGTATGAGATGAAAAGGTGACAAACTCAAGTTATGTGATACAAATGATACGCCCAGGAAAAGCCAAGCCTCTATAACCTTTGAATAAGACATGTTTTAATTTATTTGGATGACTACAACCGAGAAGCATAGATAGAATGTAGTTCTTTGATCCAGCAATATAAACATCCACAAATCAACCTATTTAACACATAAACATTGTGCCAATTAATGCTGCTTATCATGCAGTTGCCAATAAAATGAACATAAGCTGCACAACCACCTAATCTCCAGGGCTAGTCCACAACTAAATATAGCAAAGAAATACTTAACATGACAGCAGCGAAGCAAAGAAAGAGTGTACTGACCTCGACTGTATCAATTGCTTCGTTTGAAGGAATTGCATGCAATACTCTGTAACAACAGAATCAATGAGTAATGAGAAACAATTTTAGGCTTCGGCATTTCTATTGAAAAGGTTCTTTGCGAAAATAAAAATAAAAATACCAGAAAATGACACCAGAGTCCGTGATGGGCACTGAGACACATTATCATTGACCCAAGGTTCGGACTTTTAAGTTCTCCAAACAAAAATCTTTCTATTTAAATGGAAGAGATGTAAATAAACAAGAGCTAACATTGCAAGTCCTAACAATGATTGTTGCTTGATATATGGAAAAAGTTCAAATATAGGGCACTAAGGGGGTGCAAACCCATTTACGGAAAGAGCCCAAAAAACTAAAGCCATATAAGAAATAGCTGTCAAAATAAAAAAGGGAGCTCAAATACTGATAAACCATCAACAGTATAAAAGATAGTAACATAGAAGAATAACTTAGGGTTTTAAATATCATGAATTTATGACAAGTCCGAAACATACAAGTATATAGCCCATGGTCTTATATTAATGTGATCCTTCTTCGGACTTTTTGCCAGAAAAGAGGCCAATGTCTTGATTTAAGAAGGGGATTACTCCAGCAGATTTCCAAAATTAATTCATTGATTTTCTTTCAGCATAGACAAAGCTCTTTAGACCCGTCAAACATGAAATTCTGTCCCCATGCCAGAATACTCACAAAGCCACGATTCTGCAAATGTTTAAAGCATCAGTAAAACTAACCTATCTTCCACAGCAGGAATGAGACCCTCAGTCAGAGCTACACCACCGATCTGAATCACAAGACCAAGTCATTTTTCCAAGTCAATTTATAGCAATTCAAGAAACATCTCATTGTGTGCAGTAGACTCACCAGTTGTATGCTACAGAACAGTTTTCTCTTGAGATCGATGCGGCCTGTCAAAGTAACATATTACGATCCATACCACATGACACTCTGCAAGCAGAGTTAAAGAAGAAAATGGTAGGGACCTACCAGTAGAAAGAATACTACTAGTGATTGCTTCAGCAAGGCCAACCTTCTCTTCCTTCTTAGGTTTTGTTTGAAATATCGGATAGCTGTCCCACATTGGCAATCCAATGTTAAAACCAGGATAGAGACCATCCGCCATGTCTGGTCGTCTGGGATAATCAACATGCCATGTTTCTTCTAGCATATCCTCGTAGTCATTAAACCTTGTAAACAATCACCATGGTAGAGACGTTTTATCACGATTAAACTTGCTCAGAAAAGTATTTTGAACGTAACAATTTCACTCACCAAGAACGAGGTGGTGGAGGATATACATCTGGAACCAAAAGCATTGGATAAAACAAACCCATGGGAGGTACCTAATTAGAAAAGAACCATTAGTCCATCTCTAAACAGCAAAACATCTAGCAAGCAAAGTAATATAGAGAAAGAGAATTCAATTTGGGAGATATACATTGAGAGCAGTAAGCCTTGTCCTATGAGACGCAGCTGGCATCCCATCCTCGTATGAGTGAACAACTGCTACAGCATCAACCTCCCCCTCCTGTAAGCATGAAACTTAGTTGTGGAAGAATGCTAAGACACAACTTGTCCGAGAGAAAAACACATGTTTCAGCACATGACACATTTATGGTTCCTAAACTCAATAAATCCCAGTTCTCGCATGGGATTTCCACCATTAAAAGTGGAGCATAGATATAAGTTTATAATCCTCATGAGTATAAAATTTTTTTAATGTTTAACACTGAATTTTAATTACTGAATCAGACTCACTTGGATGTAACAGTAGGATTCTTTCAGTTCGTTTAGCATCAACATGTCTATAGGCTTGGTCAACATGTCTGTGCGAACTTGTGGCCAAGTTTGATGATGCCTCTGGGTCCATAGGAGGCATCTGGATATATCCTGAAACCACATTACACATCAATATCATAACCATTGATGTTTATGAAATAGTTTCAAGTCCAAGGAAACAACAAAGTAGATATATTGGACAAATAATAAAAAGTTGCACGCTGAATTAAGTTATCTCAAGATATAATATAAAATTTTGTCAAAAGCTTTCTATCTCTAGAACGAAGCCAAATAATTATAGGCAGACCTCACATACTACAAGCAAATCAAAAAGGAATATTCATGTTTGTAAGGTGGGGAGGCAAATCAACTTTAAACATTCAGCAAATGATGGTAGCTAGGCTAATGCAGATCTATGACAAATAAAAAACAGAACCTCTCCACCAAATGGTAATGTCTTCTCGGTGTTAGGTAGAGCCACTCCATCCTGACATTTAAAAGAGACAATTCCTTCATTAACTCAGCGGAACATAATATATCATAGTTTTCAAGTCATCAGTAGATATAATGTCTGGGCAGAATGTGTAAAATTCTAATTTGTTTCATTGTTGTTCATAAAATATTGGCACAGCTGAGGGTTATTTTTTTACAAGAAGAATGTTAGTCAGACATTTAAAATGCAGCATCATAGTGGTCTAGAAAAGGAGAGTGCCTGTTTGCAAATATTACCTTTGTAGTGTAATTGATGGAAGGCAAAATCCAAACCTAAAATAGAATTTTTTTGTCATTTTGATTCAGTTTTCATCCATTAATTTGGAGGTGACATTATCATTAACAAAATGAGAGATGGTGGAACAAGAAATTTATAGCAAAGAGGTAAAATAAACACAGAGGCATGAGCAACGATCTCACAGCTGGTATTGGTCATGACAAGTCAAGAATGATGTTCAAAGTGGAGACTGCACTGTCTTTCATAATAATTACTGAGCAATATGGATTTTGCAAATAATTATACTGATCATTGGTCACGCACAAACACAAACAAGGATAGCTCCTTTTTCTTTTCCTTTGATTTATTGAAGGATGTTATATCTAAGGTCAATCTATGTTGAAATGACCAGTGAATTTGCTTCAAAAGCTAGGAGGCAATGATTAGCACTGCATCATCTGCTCTGCATCATTTAAAGCAAGACTTGTCCTCCAAGGAAGGAAAAAAGTTAGAGAACCGCAAGTACCTCAATGCATATGACTGATGTCACCTGAGCTCCCATATTTACAATGCATGCAGTTGACAAACCATTCCCAAAAGCTGCAGCAAGACCTTCCTGAGGAATCAGTTCAGGTTAATAAACTATTTAGTCTACTAATGCAGAAAACAGTGGGAATGTACAGCCATATATATATTTGTCCAGGATGATGATTACATCATGAGACTCAAAACACAATTTGGACCTTGCAGAGTACAGAAGAGAAAAATCACACGCTTTGGAAAAAGTTAATGCCATGCAAAGTAAACAAGCTGTAAGATAATCTGGTAATGAAGTTACAAAATATGCACGTCCATAAAAATTAATTATAATTTTATGATATTTGGGAATTACTGTCATCAGAACAGTATGATGTGCTAGAGCACATACTATTTTACGATTTAACTATTTTATCATACAACATCTTTCACAGTTAACATAAATGGGAATAATTTTCTGCAATTCATTGGAAGGCAGAAAGTTACCAACCTGGTGGACCACAGCGGAACTAAATTGCAAGTCCCGCAACACTATAGAAAGCACTTCCTTAATTTCTGCTTGAAACCATAGAAAACAGAAAATTCAATATGGAATCTGCAAGATTCCCTGGCAAAGAAAAACAGCAAAACAACCAAGAAACCATTCTCTGGATTCTGGATACATGTATTCAATGCAAAAAGCTAAACTTACGAGAAAACAAGACAAGATGTTTGCAGAAATATTGCCATAGAAAAACCTTTTTGCTTTACCTAACAAAAGATGTATTTTGAGCACAGATGAAAAAGGATACCACCCACTCAAGGTACACATGCAACTCATCCTTCATCCATTGATGTTACATACACTATGTCATGTCTTAAAAGTATGGTTGGAAAGTCATATAACTAAGGATGAAGGATCCACTGACGAATCTAAATAAAAACCTCTTCCATCAGCAACATGTCTAAGCTTACAGAATTTCAAATGAATTGGATAATGCAGAACTCTTTAACTAGTTTAACTAAACCGCATCTTCAACCTGAATGAATTACCTTAACTACTTAAAAAAACAGAAATTCTTGCATAGCATGGATGATTTAAGGGAGCAGGAGCACTTATAGACTGGAAGTTGATCAGAGAAGGATAGCTAATCCATCATAATCTATTGATTATAAAGTACCCTATCTCCTTCAGGCATAGTGGTTTAAGTGTAGAATCATTCATAAAACAATTATTCCCCCATTCTTTTAAGGCTTGTAGCAAGCCAGTACAATTTTGAGATTTTTGTATACCAGTCACAACAGAACCTGATGGAGATCAAATATCATTTGAAGCGCTCAAGATTGGGAATTGAGACTGTGTGGTATTTCTTCATCCTTTGTTACAATCTTGAGGGTGTGAACCATAATGAAGATAAGGATCATTTGGTCTTGGTCTATTAGCAGGTATTTTAATCAAAGCATGTTCTAATCTGTCATTTCAAAGAAATTTGAGTGAGGAGGCTAATTTCCCACAAAGGTGGATCTAGTAAAGGAAGTTCCTCAAGAGTCGCTTTCTTTCCCTAGACAAGAACGCAGTTTTGAATAGTATTTTGACAATCAGTAATGTGCAGAACGGCTTTGATTCTGGTTTAGGTGCGTTCTTTGTATGTATGCCCTAGAGATGGTTAAATCACCTACTAAGCCACTCCACAAGGGCATTACATTTCTGGAACACTAATTTAGCACTATCGGTGCTTTCTTGGATGAGTTTTCTATAGTAAGAACCAGTTTGTTAGGATCAGAATCCTACTCATGAAGGTGTCTAAGGCATCAAATCGTAACATCAGGTTGTGGATTGTAAGATCCTAAAATTACTCCAACAATACAAAAATCTTGAATAGTTGTCTGAATTTAATAACTATGAACATTGTGCAACAGTAAAATTCCAATGGTGTCAATTTATAGTTCATATAGTTCATGCTCAAGAAAAATCTATATTTCTATCACATAGATGTTAGGATATACATATTTCAAGGTTGAAGTATGTCAAGATTGGATTGGTGGGATCAGTAGGATTGCATTGATCCTATCACTTTTTAGCTTAGGATCAGGACCATATAAAGATCCTAGCTAATTAAGATCTTCCTTAATATCTGAATCACTTCTTTAGTTTCAAATAAGATCTTAGAGTCCAGATTGGATCCTAACAGCCATGATCAAGAATGAGCTATCACCATGGATAAGAATACATGTTAGCAAAAGCAAGGAGAAGAAGAAATTGAAGGATTCCATTCAATTTCCCCAGCAGTATCACTGCTGATTTAAAGAGAGAAATGTTAATATTTTATAGGAGAAGCAAATGAAGCATTTACTTTAAAACTTATTCATGGCTTTTGAAGAGGTCTTCTATTGAGAATTGTTTTAACAGGGGTGACAACCCTCCAAAACTCTTTTACAATTAGTGTATGTTATGCTTTCTCACATAAATGCTATGTTGCAATATGAATCTGACACACTGCCATCTGAAAAATCATTGAGCACTTGAAGAAAAAGGTGGGAAGAAGTTGATATAAGATCAAACATACAACTAAACCTCATATCCAAAGTTCTATGTCAGACACCTTAATTGCACCTGGTATAAACTCCTGAAGCAAAAGGGACCAACATAATTTATTACTGATCCATGCTTTAAAGCTTAAGAAAAGGCAACTGATTGCTCAACAAGACGCAAAAGAACCCGCAAAAGAGCATTAATCCCGGCAAATTTAATTTTCCTATTGTCAACCTATAGATTATTACACTAACTTAAGATTTTAAAGGTCCTTTTTTGGAGTAATCTTTAGCGACAGCAATGGTACACTACTTCTCAATTGTAGAGAAGAATAAAGAAATCCATTCCTAAAGATAAAAGTAAAATCAGCCAATGAACCATAGGAAAAAATAAAGAAGCATGGAAAGAAACCGCACTATCATTTCTCTATTTATAATCAAGCATATGTTCATGTATCCACTTACAAACACAGAGAATCCTATGAAATGTATAAGCAGAAAAATTAAAAGTAAGCCCTTCGTGGATATAACAAATGAACATAATCAGAGCAATGCAAATAAGTACCACGATTGTCGAATGTCTCTGGCACCACAAGAATAGCAGAATACATATTCCTCTCAGATTGGGGTATATGCAGTTTCTCCACCAATATCCAGTCCCAGATAGTATGCAAATCTTCATATACCTGTGAAGCAAAATTACAGGGTTGAGCAACATCTTTCCATATCATTCTTTTTTCACTTCACCATATCCATACTACTATTGTATTACGTAGCAGATGTATGACAGGAGTTTTGCTGGATGCTTAAAGCTGACTCTTGATGGGGCTGTAGATACCAATGAATCTAACTAAGCAATGTACTTAATTTATTCCTTCTAGGAATGAAAGAGTAAAACTCAGTAATAATCAGACAGCAACTTCTTTTAACACATAATGTTTAGGGGTATCTCACCTGCTGCATAGGATAGTCTTGTGAAATGTTAAGATGACCTCTTCGGATAGGACGGCACAAGCAATAAGGCTCTGTGGGTGATATTTTTAGAGCCTCCTCGCCACAAATGAACCTTCTGTATTTATGTTCACCTAAGTCCATATCCATTCCTTCATGTTGGTCCAATGAAGTACTAGGCACATCTTTATCCTTTGAGCTATCTGCAAAGCAAAGTTACAAGTCATATACAAAAGCACAAACTAAAGACTTGCTGTGGATTAAATATCAGCACAAAAAATAATCATATTGGATTATGCATCTCGTGTTTAAAATAATCAACCTTGATAATGCATATCGCTCAGCAATCACAAATGCAGGTGACATAATTGCAGGGGGAAAAAAATGCTTCCACTTTTCATTCTGTAGGTTATTTAGCAACCTTGACTATTTATAAAATGACAAGACCTTTGCTCTAGCCGAGAGCTGACTTTACATATCCTTGAATAAACAAGAAAATATTGAAAACAACCCATTACCTTATCAACTTCATACATTCTTAAAAAACCAAGTCACCAATACAACCAACAGAACTTTAGTGGACTGACTACAGGCTAGGAGCATTGAAGCTGGATGCTTCTGCTCAAAATCATAAGCAGCTACAGCTGCTTTTGTACAAGAGGCAGAACTTTATACCATGCTCATCGGAGAAATAATCGGAATGAGCATTTATGCGTCTAATCAGCTGCAGACACGATTAAAGGTTTATGGTCAGAAGTTCCAAACATTGACAGAGTGCACCATCCTGCTAGCTATCTACATTTTAGATGACAGCTTCCATTTCATGGCATGCTAATGATATAAGCTACTTAACATCCCTGATGCTCCAATTTAGAGACAAAATAATCATACGGCATTTTTAGTTTATATCTACTGCATAATTTCTCTACTTAGTTCCAAAAAGAATATGGAGATGATCACTGTTTCATGGTAGTGGGTCAATATCCTAGGCATCTAGTGTATTGGAGACATGCTCCAGTCCAGACAAAAGCTAAAAATCTTAAATTGCTACGACTATTTAATTGACAGAAGCCTATACCACATCAGATCTTAGACAAGGGAAGGAAAGATCTATGTTGCCATTTTTCTTTGCATAGAAGTCGTCCATGATCTAACAGCAAAGTTTCTGAGTCTATGACATATAAATAAGTAGCAACAGACAACATAAATAAAAATAGAAATGTAAAAGGTCTGAGCCATAGCGAAGTCAACTAACTCAAAAGAATCATCAGCCCACAAATTGAGAATAATAGTTATAAATAGACCTGTTACCAGAGTCGAACTTTGCTTCTCATTCACATCCGTCCAAGCAAAGACTGAATCTTTCCTGACATTCTGTGGATTATAACCATCAACACGTCCCATCTGTATAAAAGATAAGTCAGTTTTCATTTCATCTTGAAAACAAATTGACAAGGAAATGGGTTGCCTGACACAATCCTGGATGAACTCCAATAACAAATATCATGATGCATTAGAAACTGAAGACTGCAAAACAATACACATAAAGGGTGGCAAAGGACATTCATTTACATGTAAGACACATAGACATCCAAGCACTTTGGGTAGACCCTATTCTGTTTTGGGCGGTGCTGGGTGTGTTTATTTATTAATCAGGTTTTGGGGGCAGGTACTGAGCTGACAGTACTTAAATTTGACAAATATACTAGATCCAAGGTTCAATGACTCTGCAGTCTCCACTTAGACAACAATGCAATACAGATTTAAATAGAACAAGAGGAGAAATTTCTCCCTAAGTTATCAAGAAAGGCACTAAAATCTTTTGCGTCCTTTACTAACCATCAAAGAAATAAGACTTCCTCAGAGGACAATATGCCCATAAAAATGAGAAAAACTTCATTATCTTGAATACTGTATGAATTGGAGATGAAAACCGTGAAGTTCACCAAAAAAAAAAAAAAACGCCTCCTCTGAGTCTGCCATATCATTTTAAAGATTAGGTAGAAGCAAGAGAGCAGCTTAACTCAGGCCATGAAGAATCAGGTCCAACAATATTTTCAAAGGGACTTACAAACCTTGCGCTGGAAAGAGCTGCTGTTTGGGACCTCCTCATCCAAGAATGGAATCTTCAACAAAGATGCTATCTGAGGTACACTAACCCACACGTTAATACTGAGAAAATTTGAAAATTTCAAGGCATTTACATTGTCACAACTAAGGACAAAACAGAAGTGAACTCACAATATCATAAGCCTTCTCTCGCTCCATGTGTTGGGCCGTCGTAACTTGAGAATTGAGCATCTAAAAACTCCAAAACAACAACAACGAAGTCGAATGAAACCCAACGAATTCAGAAAACGCTCAGCTCAACGCAAACCATAAATCCCACAATGCCAAACCCAAATGCACACGCAAAATCAAACGAAAAAAAGAAGAAGTCATGAACATTGTGGGACCTGATCTTGGACGTTTCGCTTGGGGACCTGGCTGGTGTGCCGGGCGATGCAGTGAGGGACGATGAAAGGCGCGTCCTGCTGAGCGAGGCCCACCCTGATGTTCGCAGAACCTATCAAAAAGCAAAAGGAACGAGTCGCGTTCAAGCTACAGCATTCAACGCAAGGACGAGCTATTCAGTTCAAGAGAGAGGAGGTGGGAGGAGTACCGGGGTTGATGACGACGAGATTGGAGCCTCTCTCCGAGATGAGCTGCGAAGGGATCGCCGTCTTCAGATAATCCTGGTCCCCAAAAAAAAAAAAAAAAAAGAGGGAATTTCGAGAAATTCGGTGAAGAAGCTCGAAAAATCAAGCAGAGTCATTAGGAGAAAAGAGAGAGGAGATGATCACCATGGCTGAAGCGAAGGAAGGTCGAAGAGCTTCTCGTCCGACGTTTCTCGCTCTCTCAGAGCGAAAGAGAACGGACGACCGAGGCAGACGCTGATGCCCCCAGCGACGACGTTTTCCCCTTCACTTGCTGCCGAACGAGGCTTAAACATAAGAGAAACAAAAGATTATACTATTTTTTTTTTCGGAATTAGGAT
The DNA here is from genome assembly GCA_016097615.1 of Eucalyptus dawsonii. NCBI lineage: Eukaryota > Viridiplantae > Streptophyta > Magnoliopsida > Myrtales > Myrtaceae > Eucalyptus > Eucalyptus dawsonii. The sequence goes on along the minus strand of CM027878.1, from coordinate 45,833,800 downwards.
TAATATCCTAAAAAATCATAAACTAGTATATTTGTGATAATTTTATCCTAAACTAATTTTTTGACAAAAAAAACTCAAACTGATATACTTTTAACAAATTTACTCCAAACTAGTATATTTGTAACAAATTTACCCTATATTAATTTCCGTTAAATTTTATTGTTAAATTATTAAATTGAGTGACACATGATAATTGACTAGTGTATCAATTTATAATTTTACTCTCCGTTTCTTATAGTTTATACAATTTTTGTGATTTTTTGTGGTATTAATCCAATTTAACAGAGGATATATTTATACAAATATATCGGTTTATGATTTTTTAAGGTTGAATATATTAATTTGTGATAAATTTGTCACAAATATATCAATTTGTGGTTTTTTTTTATTGTCAATTGAGGTAAATTTTTCATATGTATACCGATTTAGGGTTTTTCATTTGTCAAAAAATTAGTTTGTGATAAATTTGTTATACGTGTAATGCTCAATTTGTGGTTTTTCGGGATATTAACCCTAATTATAATACTAGTTGATGTAGATTTGTCATAATTTATATGGTATTTTGGAAAATTATATAAGTTTGATGAAGCTTTTATATCGAGTTAAGTAAAGCATCTTCAAGTAACTTCAAGTATATTAGGGTTTTGTCCAAAAAAAGAAAAGAAAAGTATATTAGGGTCATATGTGGATAGTATTGCAACATTGTGATTATTTTAATTTGTCCTCTTTCTTTTCCGTGATTGGACATTAATTAGATTTTGTATATGTCTTGAATATCTATATAGGGCTACCAATGAGAGTATCATAATTTAAATACTAATTAGATTATTTTCTTTAGGATTAATACCACGAAAAACCGTAAATTGGTACACGTGTGACAAATTTATTTCAAACTAATTTTTTGATCATTAAAATCCTCAAACTGATATACCTATAATAAATTTACCATTCATTAACTTCCGTTAAATTTTTCTATTAAATTTGCTAATGTGGATGACATATGGTGGCATGGCATCAATTCATAGGTTTAATATCACACAAAATTTCAAACTAATATACTTATGATAAATTTATCCCAAACTAGTACACTTGTTACAAATTTATCTCAAATTGATATGCTTGTGACAAATTTACCAAAAACTAATTTTTTCGGTCATAAAAAACTTTAAATTGGTATACGTGTGATACATATACTTCCCTTCAATTTTCTTAAATTTGACCAAGTTGTACTCTAACATTGCATCTATATCATTAACACTTGATTTTTTTTCTTTCTTTCTATCGGAATCATCATTAGAAGACAATTGGAAGCCTACCAAATATGCATTTCGTTCCTAGGCTGCAGACAATGCCCACTAACTAAAAGATGGACAAATTGCATGTGCAAATCTACAAATGAAGTAATATTTTACATTATGAGCCAGGAGCAATATACTTTTCTAAATATAAAAGAAGACTTAAGATGCAAATATTGTAGAGTCGTAAGTCTAAATTAGAATATTAACCTATTTTAGTAGCTGTGGAACCATAAATCAATTTCAATAATATTTATCACCATAGTGGGCAAAGAGAGAGAGAGACCCTTCCAGCATACAAACCATATGCAATTGACCAAATTCATCATAAGAAGGCACATAACATCAACTACACAAAATGAAGATGACAAAATTAAAACCACAGATCAATATATGTTTGAAAAAGCTTTACAAAATATCCTTCACACTAGATTTGAACAAGCTTCGCAAAATAGCCTTTACTCTAGACATCCAACCAGCCAACTAGCCAAAAAAGGCACAATCTACAACATACAGCAGAGGTCCAAAAGCATGTTCCATATCACAACCATTAAAAAAAAAAAAGAGTCAATATATGCTAGTCTTGAACAAGCTTTACAAGACAAGCTTTACACCCAACATCCAACTCTCCCAATAGGTTCATTGCCTTGCTTCACTTTGAGATTGTTCAGTTTGAGGGAGTCCAAAAACTTGGCTTAAAAGATCCCCTGTATGATTTGCACCACCTTGATGAATTTATTGTACTAGGTTACTACTAAGCATTTGAAAATTGAGGGAAAAACATAATGTTATTATGCTAATCATAATGGTTTAAAAAAATCCTTAACAAAATAAAATGTTCACACTTAAATATGAGTTTCTAGTGGCTTCTGATACATATAATCCATATCCTTGTAGAACCTATAAGAAGACAAACCATATTAACGTTTTACATTGGTATGATCAAAAACCGTATGAATTGTACTAGTGGACTAGTCACCCTCCTCTTCTTAGATATGACAATATTTGATTGTCCTCTTACAAATCCAATTGAGGTACTTTCACTTTATTTGTTAGATGCCTCTTTGTCAATGGTTGGTTGCTTTGGATGATTCATTGGCCTACCTTTTTGCCTTGTGTAATAGCCATATATAAGGTATTCTAAGAGAAAATACATCACATTTGTGTTTAAAATTCCTTATAATCAGTTTAGTCTAGGAAGGTGCCAGAGGTTGGAGGCATGTTATCTTGTTGTGTCCAATACCACAACAATTGGAGCATTTCATGGTAATACCATAATTTGATACTTTAGTAGGATCAAATTTGTTGACCCTTGGCTTTCTCATTCTTTTGCTTTTTTCATCCTTTTTCTTCTCACCATTGGGTCTCTTCTTGTCTTTCTTGGGCCTCCTTGGAAGCTTTCTGAATGGGAGAGGTAATAAAGGCTCTCATTGGTCTTTGGCCACATTTTCTTGTAGGTAATGCAAATTGGTAGCAATGCTCGTATGCGGCTTTCTTGAAACAATCAACTACATAATCATTTAGTTTACACTTCATGAAGTTGATATATGAGATAGGATGATTATATGGTATCCTCGATATATCCCACGGTTTGCATGTGCATGTCTTCTCATTCAAATCAACAAAAAAATGTCATCATTTACTTAAACTTCGAATCTAGAAGCCATATATGGCATTGGACTACAAAACCTAAACTTCATCTTTTCTTCCTCAATCTTCAATATGATTTTTGGACAAATCTCATCTTTTGAACCAACCATTAATTGGCTTCTCTAATATACCATAAGTCATTTTCTTAGGCCCTCTAACGTATTGAGAATGGCACATTCCCTTTCTCTGCATATATATGCGTTGAACATCTCACTTAAATTGTCCTCAATAGCATTGAAATTTTGTCCACACTTGATGAATGCCTTCCAAAAGTGTTTTGGACCCTATCTCATGAAGTCTTCGTTTGCATGAATAGACTCTTTCTTCATTTCTTTTATTGCTATGTTGAAATCAGCCTCATATGTCGAATATGTTGCTTTGCAAAAACAATTCCTAAATGTTTCTCCCTTGTATAATTTTTTCCAGTTAGCATAAATATGCTAAGCACAATTCCTATGCTCTGCTTGCAAAGAGAGTTTAGAAATTGCATTGACAAGGCCTTGCAACACATTATTTGACATGCAAAAAAGGTAGTTTGCAAACAACAAATACTTCTATTAGTAAAGCTAGTGTCAACATTCTATCTAACATTCTAGTTTTCATTGGTCACCAAGTCCAAGATTTTTTGGTCTCAGAAGGTCTAGCATCAAGATCTTGTGTCATATTCAAGTCTTTCATTGGTAGCTTGAGGAACCAAGTCCAAGATTTTTTTTCTTTTTTTTTTTCTCTTATTTTCTTGTTCTTCTTTCTTTTGTCTCAGCTTCAACAATACCCCATGCAATATCCCCCTAATTAAAGTCTTTGTAAAGAAAAAATAAAAGAAATAAAAAAATTATCCAAATTTACCAAACATGTTTCGTTTATTTTTTATTAGAACATCCAACCAATCCAATTACTTGCCTATAGCTTGCTAGAAAACACTCTTTCAATTCTTTGAAGCGCAAATAGAATCTATTGAACGTATTATATCATCCAGCTTCCAAGTTAGATATGCTATTTTGACTACATCGAATCAACTCAACCTTTAAGCGTGTTGCAATTGGTATTGCTCACCAAATGTTTGATATTAATGGCTCTAGTAATTGTCCAATACCTGTTGGGGGTTAATAATACAACTTAGAAAACTTGACAATCTTTAGCGAAAAATAGTTGATGCTAAGTAAAGATCTGGTTAAGGTGATGTTTCAAAACTTGTGACCATATTGTGTAATTGTAAAAGTAATAATATAGAAAACAATAGCACACAACGATATATAGTGGTTCGGCTTCATCCCCCAAGTGTACGTCTACTAATCAAACTAGTAATTTGCTCAGAAAGTTACAATTGGCAAGCACTAATCTTATTACCCGATAGATCACACTATTAGGACGCAGCTACTACTCTTACTCTTATACACTTAATATTTAGCACAATTATTAAGATAGCACGAATACAATACTTAGAAAAACAATCGAAAGAGAGTGTATCGCTTAGAACATAGCTAGAAGCAAAATTTTTAGATCTTGGTATGTTGCTCTCTCTAACATTTGGCTTTAGAGATGGTGGATTGGAGAAGCAAAGAGCCGTTAGAGTTACCATTGAGCTTTTATCCAAAGGTAGAACTATCCATACAATCATTTTCCTAAACATTTGTAGACTATCTAAAAATAGCATCGACTGTTGTTTCTCCACTGTAGTTTTTGACAAGCTTATCAAACTACCTAACTTTTCGATTACTATTTCCATTTAGATTCTAATGTTGTGCAAATCCACACCCAAAATGGTTATTTCATTAGTCCAACGACTATTGTCAAAATGTACATTGTTGTGTTGATATCTGATTTTCAATTGACGCGTTGATATAGGTAGAAAACTTGAGATTAGGGCTTCCAATTGTGACGAAGCCCATTTCTCGAACAAAAGTGTCAATTTCCATTTTTTTCTTTGCCTAGCCATTTTCATCGAAAACCTAAAAAGTCAAATGATTGACTAGTTGACTTTTGGTCAACCCTTTAATTAAAAGTCAAACTCTCAAGTCAAAGATTGACTTTTTACACATAAAGATTCCTTTTAGTCTCAATTTGACTTTAACATAATTTTTTTTTTTTTTTTTTGTAAAAAATCGCTTAGGAACTTTGTTTTCTAAATTTTTCAATTTTAAGTTTAAAATCGACCAAACTTTCATCATAGTCATAATTAAGCCTATTTCATTTTACAAAATTTGATCTAGACATCATTACCCATTCACTCGTTTAATCAATTTTAAGATCGGGCATGCCAAAATATGGATTCTCATTTTTAGCCATGATTAGGGGGTCTAGATCGATTCTACATGATTTGCAAATTGACACTTCCATTCCACTCATTTTTGTGAGATAAGTCCGAATTTGAAGTCAATTTTGGAAAATTCATTTGGGAACTTTTCAATTTGGGAGATCTAGCCTTCCTAAATTTGAGAAAAGTAGGCTAAGGAACTCCGATTAGCAAAATTCAAGTTGACCCATTTGAGATTAAGGTCTAATTTCGAGAATTGAGGTCTAATTTTATCACAAAACCTCAGTTCAATTTTAATATAAAAGTCGCGCTATCATTTTGATATCAATTTGAGTTGAATAGGTCATTGTAAGCATGGGCGATTGGATGGATCCATATCACTTTGACCCTGATTAAGCTCAATTTCGATTAATCTACATTTTCGATGAGCCAATTGCATAAATCAGTTTGTTTTGTCCCTAGGATAGAAAAAAAAAAATTCTTTTCAAGGACCTAATTGCATAAATAGGGAATTGAGGCTGAATTGGTCAAGACCAGTTCAAACTAGACTAAATGGTCCGGCCAGTTTGGCTGATTCTTAATTGTTTCGCGGTGGCCCAGCTCATGGCCAATGCACTCGTGTCCTTAATTTTCAGATTTCCAATTTTGTCATGGATTTTACAAAATTTGCAAATTTATTCCCAAAATTTGGTGAAATTGCAAAAGAAGACCCTGATTAACCAATTATCTTATAATTAGATCATTATCATCTATTAAGAATGTATCGTGACCATTAAAATTAACATATGCTTAATTAGGATGTCATCTAGGGTTTATTAAAGGTAAGATGGCATCCTAGCCCCTGGATTAATCCAAGGGTCAAGATTCCATCCCTTAAACCAATATAAATATGATTTTTTTCCAAAGGAGGGTCTCATATTTTTCAATTTCCAAGTTTGGAAATCTATAGAAAAGCTCAAAAATCTCCCTCTCTCCTTTCCTTGCCCCCCTCTCCTCTCTCTCTCTCTCTCTCTCTCTCTCTCTCACTCACAACCACCTCACTGCCTTCGTCGTTTGCTGCCAAAACCACCCTGCATCCTGCATTGTGCCACCACCTCTGGCCCCACTTCTCTCTCTCCCGAATCCGATGCTGCTCGACGTCGTTGCTGCCTCCAATGGTCGCCCGATTCACTCGTCCTTCCCTCGAGGGCACAAGGATGTCGCTCACGCTGGTACCGAGCCCGGCGTGTTCCTCAGCTTCGATCGATGGTCCGCAGCATTTCCTTGGCTTTTGGATCACTTTGGTTGCATCCGCCATTGAGTCCTCGAGTAGCTGGTGGTTGGAAACCAGCAAAACAGCCACTTGTGGCCTCTTGGTAACCGATCTTCCTTCGTTGGTCCAAATTGGCGTTTAATCCTTCCTCAGCCGCCGATCGGTACAAATCCGGGCCACTCCAATCCTTCTTTGATGGTCCTCGGGTCCCTCGGAGTTCCCTTGGCATTCCTTGATTGCCGTGGAGGCTTGATCGCTGATTAAATCGAGCTTAAATTGATTAAAATGTGCAAAAGGTATCATTTAAATCTTGAGCTCAATGAAGTGAGGTCTCATTAGGAGATCGGAGCTAGAGCTCACACCTAGTGTTTGATCAATGATAATTACACCTATTTAAGGATGTTTAGGATGCCCTAGAATGGATACAGATGGTTGATGAATCATGATAGCTTGAATGTGATTGATTGCTTGATTTAAGGTAGTTTTGCAATTTCGGATGCCTGGATGACTGATCTAGTAAACGTTTCGAAATGAACTTATAAATGCAGTTTTCTAATTTGGATGCCTTCATGAAAGTCTTAGATGACTCAAATAGCTTTCCAACAGTTCATCGCACGTCCCCAACAAACCTCATTTGATATGCTTTTCGCATACTATAAGTTGTGTCCAAAATCTGCCAAATGTTTTGCCGTTCTATTGAGTTGCTGTTTGCACTATTTTTTGATTTTTTGTTGATTTCCGTGATTCAAATTGGATCAGATGTCTTCATGAGAAATGATCAGGACATTATAACCTATAGGCATGAATTCTCATGGATTTTTATCATGCCATTCGATTGGGGAAAATAGTCCTTGTTCTGTGTAAAAATTGCTGCAATTGTTACTGATCAGTGTCTCTATAAAGATGACATTAATTAAGCTCCTTATGAACAAAATTTTCGTGTGATTCCTTCTAGACATGCTTAGAGGACTCCAATAGCTTTGAAATAACACATTATTCATGTAAATTGATGACCGTTTGCCTTATGAAAACATCTCATTAAGTTATTGCAATTTCGTGCATTACTGATCATTGTAGTCTATTTCGTCCAATTGTTAGACAAGTGACGTAATGGTTAAGCAAACATTTATGAGCCCCCATCACAATGACGTAGTTGCAAAATATCGCGCGATTATGGGGTCCTGAGAGCCTCTTGGGAGAGGTGATCAACGCATCACGCAAGTTCTTCGAACAAGAGACAAATGCCCAAAAAAATAAATTACAAATAGGGTCATATAAAACAGCAACATGGGACTTCATAATTATCCTTTTTTGGCTGAAGAGATTTCGTAATTCAGTCGCTGTTGATTGGAGGAATATCATTTCTTGCCTCATGACTTTTCGATGCGTGTTTTTCACCTTTCAAAAAGGGAAAACTCAAGAGAAAGTTCACAAAGTGAATTGATAAAAGACAGCTCGCAAAAAAATCGCAGTAGTTCACACAAGTGCAGAGTAAATGGTTTTCACTGTATGATGATAGCAAGCGTACGAAAACTTGAGTTATCACCTACTTTTCCATTGAGTCGGCCAGAATATATGTTGAACACTAATGAAATGAAAGTGCCCAGTTACTTCGTTCAACCAGGGAAGGCAATTGCTACCGCTGAATCTATACAAAGTTTATCACCTAAATTCCACTACCTTTTATAGCATATAATCTTGCATCTGGTCTCAATCAATGATACGAATTAGTAAGACAATCCTCAATGACTGATCATTTTCATCGATGCGAACCTCGGAGGTGGTCGTTCTGTTCTTTTTGGTTGGAAAAAAAGGATGTTCCTTGACAGTTGACTTTATTTGCGTTCTAGCGGTGGCAATAGCAAACTTTTGCACCTAAGTTGATAAAATATCAACACCCTTTGTTGTATTCTCTAGAATCTGTCCAACCATACTTTTACAGCATCTCTAGTTCAGTTTTATAATGCATCGCAACATCTCTGGCAGAGAAATGCTGGAGTACCCAAAGCATGTGATGAGACTGGGCTCTCGTCTGTTTGAGCACTTATTAGAAGCCCTAGGCTTCCACCATACTTTTACAACAGCTCTAGTTCAGTTTTCTAATGCATCGCAGCATCTCGAGTAACACTCGAGAGGATGGCCCAGTCCTAAAGTCCCCATCCTAACAAGACTTTTCAACGCATGGACTCCAGAAATAAAGCAAGAAGGGTTTTTCCTCTAATCAGCAGAACCACATCTTTTCACAGTTCAGCTTCTCATGTCCAGAGGCATATAATTGTTAAATTAGCTGCTCACAGAGCTCAGTGCCTTAGTTTCAAAAGGGTCCAATTTTAAATGATTTATAAAACTATAGCAAGCCTCGGCATTAATAAAGGTTGTCCAAGATTCACCAACCTGTTGTCTGTTTCACTCAGATGAACCATGAGATTTCTATATGCTACTAGATCATACGGACCCGGCTTGTAGATAATAGTTATGTTTACCTGTGAAGTCTGGAAACTCTCCTAACGTGACGACAAAGAGAGGACTACAAACCAAAGATTCCTCATATAGATTTCTGTAATTGCAAAGAAATCAAGGGCTAAGACAACATCAAATCGTCCAGTCATCTATCATTGTCCAACTCTGTCCTAACAGATTTTATTTTCATAAATTGCAAAACTTTGTGTATTGGCCGCCCAATCCCTCAAAGAATCAGCCATTATCAAACAGCATTGTAATTTTCTCAGCCAGGGGTAGCTCATAAGCTATGACCTTTTCCTTCCATTTTTTATGAACCTCATAATTCTAAAGTCAAACGGAACCTCGCAATGGATGTCATTGTTCTCTTCACTTCTCTTCTCTCAATCAATCAGCTATAAAAAGATGCTCATATCATGCATTGACATTGTACTGTCTCCATAACACTCAATTCATAATCCAAATGTCTCCATAACATTTGATTCATAATCCAAACTTATTACACATCACACTGAAAATTGAATTGCAGTAGAGAGAGAGAGAGAGAGAGAGAGAGAGAGAGAGAGAGAGAGAGAGGAACAATGCCTACCATCGATTTGGCCTCCGACTCCGGCGAGCAGACAGCTACGACAGAGCGGGCGACGACTCGAAAGCCGGCGTCAAAGGCCTCGTCATCCGACCGCAGGAGACATCCGAAGGCAGGCAGCTCCGAATCGAGCGGCGGATCCGAGAATCTCAGCTTCCCGATCATCGATCTCGGCGGACCCGGCCAAAGAGGAAGGAGGCGATCGACAGGATGCGACGCGCGTCGGGGACGCTGGGGTTCTTCAGGCGGCAAGTAATGGAGGAGATGAAGGAGGGGAGGGGGAGTGAGGAGGTTGTACGACCAAGACGATGAGGTAAAGGAGGCGTTTGTTCTACACGCGCGACGTGACGAGGAAGATGGTGGCGAGCTGGAGCGTGAGTGGCGAGACGCTATCTTTCTTTCTGATAAATATTTGCACTGCGACCTGCGAATATAATAATAAAGAAGGCAAAATAGTTGAAAAAGGAAAACTATTGATAGGCGATGTAAGTCTTTTCTCGTACTTCTAATGCTAGTCCGAACGGACGAGTCATTCTCCGAAGCAATGAGTGGGCCGGGCACGTACGATTCACGATCCTCCCAATCAATGATTGGGATGTGCACATCAGCTAGGCACCTTCCATCCAATAAGCGGCACTCACGAATTCTCAATTTCTTCAACCGTGTGAGGTTGCGTATCTCAGATGGTATACGCTTTAATCTTTCACAGTTAATCAATTCAAGCTTTTCGAGCAAAGACAATTTTTCAATCCATTCCGGCAAACATATTAGCCTCGACCAGTCTAAAATTTGGAGAGATTGCAGAGTTATCACATATTGAATCCCCTTGGGTAATGTCACCAAATTTGAACAGCCTGTGATGGTAAGAACACGAAGATTCGTAAGGCATTGCCATTCGCCATGCTCATCTTCTTTGTAACGTAATCGGAGTCCATTACAATGATAAATGTTGAGTTCCTTGAGCAAGGAAAGGTGCTGCATCTCACGATAGAGACTCAGTAGGTTGAGAATGTAGATGCTCATATACTCAAGGTTACTGGCCAATTGGAGTAGAGTCTTCAGCATGACGAGCTTTGCACTCAAATCACGACAACCAAGAGCTAGATATTTTAGTTCAGGGAAAGGAATGAATGTGGCTTCCATTGTTCCTTCTGATGGGCAATTTGGATTGGTCATCAATTGTTGTTCCAACATTTCTGAGCTATCTACCGACAAGTATTCCACTTGGGGGAATGATGGTATAGAATTTAAGTGGGGACAATGGTATATATGCACGAACCGAAGTTTTGGGAAGGATGACCATGAGTTGTCTGACCGATGCTTTTGATGAGCTCCCATTTCTTGCATTCCTCCCCACCCTCCTTCCAGCTCTTTGCAGTTGATGAGTCTCAAACACTCAAGAGATCGAAAGAAGGGGAGTGTGGTATTAGATGGCTTTGGGTCACTTGTCTGTTGAATGAACTTTAACACATCCATGAACTCGAGACTTAGGGGCTGCATGTTTTCACTTCTCAGAAGTGTTTATGAACAGAAATTCTGTTCTTTTGTTCCCGGAACTCAAAGGGTGTGCATGGAAACACTCCAAAAAAGTGTTTCCGGAACACTTTTCAGACGGAAAGTGTTCGAACAAAAAAAAAAAACAGCGCGTTTGGTTGCGTTTACATTCTTTTTTTGTTTTTGTTTCTAACGAAATAAGAACAAAAAAAAGAAACAATAATTTTTTGTTTCTTGCTCTAGAAACATTTCTTGAAGAAACATTTCTCGCTTCTCTCTCTTCTTCTTCTCTTCTTCTTTTCTTCTTTTTTTTCTTCTTTTCTCTTTCGCCGGTCGCCGGCCTCGGCCATGGCCGGCGACCGGCCGTTGAGGCTCGGCCTCGCCCAGATCCGGCGAGGCCGAGCGTCGCCGACCCCTGGCGAGGCTCGGCATCGCCGGTGCGGGCGAGGCCGAGCCTCGCCTTGGCTGGGCGAGCTCGAGCTCACCCAGCCATGGCGAGGCCGAGCTCGCCCAGCCAAGGCGAGGCTCGGCGTCGCCGGCGCGGGCGATGCCGAGCCTCGCCTTGGCTGGGCGAGCTCGGCCTCGCCCAAATCCAGCGAGGCCGAGCCTCGCCATGGCTGGGCGAGCTCGGCCTCGCCCATCCGGCGAGGCCGAGCTCGCCCAGCCATGGCGAGGCTCGGATCGCCCGCCGCGGCGACGCCGAGCCTCACCTTGGCCGGGCGAGCTTGGCCTCGCCCAGCCACGGCGAGCCTCGTCGTGGCCGGGCAAGGCCGCCCGTCGGCTGTCGCGGAGGCCGGTGACCGGCCAAAAAAAGAAAAAAAAAAAAAGAAAGGAAAACATGAAAAATAAAATAAAAATGTTTAAAAAATTAAAAGAAACAAAAAAAGAATAAAAATTTACCAAATGTGTTTCCGTTCATTTTTTATTCCCCGACCAAACGTTACCAAACGTTTTGTTTCAAAAATCGTTCTAAATGAAAACACTTTTTTTTGTTTTTACGTTCCTAGAACGAAAAGAACATAAATAATTCCATGCGCGCCCAAAAGAATGTAAACGAAACAAAAAAAAGTTGTTTACCGTTAAACAATTTTGAAGAAACAATTTTTTGTTTCTTGTTTCTTCTTCTCTCTCTTCTCTTCCTCTTTTCTTCTTCTTTCTCTTTGGTCGGTCGCCGGCCTCGGCCATGGCCGGTCGTCGAGGGCCGGCGACCTCGCCGGAGCGTCGCCGGCCCTTGGCGAGGCTCGGCGTCGCTGGCGCGGGCGAGCTCGAGCCTCGTTGGATCTGGGCGAGCCCGAGCTCGCCCAGCCAAGGCGAGGGTCGGCGTCGCCGGCGCGGGCAAGGCCGAGCCTTGCCTTGGCTGGGCGAGCTCGGGCTCGCTTTGGTTGGGCGAGCTCGGGCTCGCCTAGATCCGGCGAGGCCGCGCCTCGCCTAACGATGGCAAGGCTCGGCCTCGCCAGGGGTCGGCGAGCCTCGCCGTGGCTGGGCGAGGCCGGCTGCCCGTCGGCCGGCCGGCCGCGCGAGGCCGGCGACGGCCGAAAGAAGAAAAATAAAAAAGAAACGAAAAATGAAAAATAAAAATAAAAATATTAAAAAATTAAAAGAAACAAAAAAATAACAAAAATTTACCAAACGTGTTTCTATTTATTTTTTATTCCCGGAATAAATTTACCAAACGCATCTTTTTGTTCAAAAAGTGTTCCTCGAAACGCAAACACTTTTTTTTGTTTTTGTTCCCTAACAAAAAAAGAATGTAAACGTTACCAAACAAGCCCTTAACGTCCTTAGGAAGGGAGTTCACTTAGGGGTGGTAGCTGGCTTAGTGAGTCACAGTTATCAATTATGAGGTGTCTAAGTTTGACCAATTTTCTCAAATCTCTAGGAAATGTTTGAAGGCACATACAATACGAGAGTTTAAGGGTTTGCAAGTTCACCAAATCAGTGATTGAATCTGGCAAACTATGGATTTATTCCTAGAAATATAAAGAAATCTTAATTGCTTCAACTTTCCTAAGGAGGAAGGAGGGAAAGGCATATTTTCATATGCCAAATACAATGCTCGACAATGTACACAAATGGAGAAAACTTTGTTATAGGAGAGTACATCGCTTTCACTTTCTAAGGAAAATGGCTGTACATCGCATTCATTTTCTAAGAGAAACGTTCGCAATTTGGATGTTCTGAGTAAGGACATCATTTTCTGTTCAGAGAAAGTGTCTGAAATATACGACACGTGTCGAATATACGACACATATTGAATTCCTCTATCATTATCTCCTTCTTTAGAATTAACAATCTTGCATTCACCTCCAGCAACTTTTTGGGCAAGATCATGCATGAGATCATGCACCTTGAATCTTATGACCTTGTGGACATCGCCATACTTGATTGTTGATTCAACCTCGAGGAATGACCTACACAATAGTTCTGAAAAGTAGTTGTCGGCAACCTCTTCAAGGTTATCCTCCCTGTTGCGTGACTCAATAAAGCCTTGTGCCACCCAAAGATGTATCAGTATCTCTATATCATAGACATAATCTTTGGGAAACAATGAGCAATATGCAAAACAATGTTTCAAGCATGACGGGAGACGATCATAACTGAACTTGAGGACTTGCATAATTCCATTATCAACCGCATCAATTTCCGGTATTTCTGGAAGTTCCTTCACTCTATAGCGGTTCCACTGATCTTCCTTTTTACCGTACAAAAGGCTTCCTACAGTTCTAATGGCTAGGGGAACCCGGGCGCATTTTCTAACTATATCTCTTCCCATCTGCTCCAATCTTTGGTCTACTGATGCTTGCCTATCTCCAAACGCCACTTCCCTAAATAGATCCCAGGACTCATTTGTAGCTAGGCCTTTTAGATAATAGATAGGTGATTTTTCATCTACAACCTTTGCAACCGTATGGCTGCGAGTGGTTACAAGTATCTTGCTTCCCTGTTCGCCACCCTTTAGCCAATCTCCAAGCTCCAACCATTTGAGCCGAACTTCATTCCACATGTCTTCCAAAACAAGCAAATATTTCTTCTTGCCTAGAGTCATATGAAGAAGTATTTGCAATTGGTTTAAGGGCTTATTCTCGTGATCTTGACAGATCGCTGATTTAAGAATTTCTTTAATAATCAAATTGACGTCAAAGACATCAGATACACACACCCACATCTTAAGATTGAAACGTTTTTCTACCTCCCCATCGTTGTACACTAGTCGTGCAAGTGCGGTTTTTCCAAGACCTCCTTTACCAACGATGGAAACGAATGACAGACTATCACTAGAGGAGGAATCAAACAAAAGTTGTTTGATCTTTTCTTTGTCATTTTTCCTACCAATTATTTGTTCGTGAGGTATGGAAATTTCAGGTTTCTTTCCTCTCACAATGGCCATTGTTTCCTCACTCCGATGCTCCTCTAACCTGAAGAACTCCCTCTCTTTCTTAATCTGATCCATTCTCTTCCTAAGTTCCCGGATCTCATTAGCCACTTTGAGGCGGTGCGTAAGCTGATTCGATTTAGAGAAGAAAACACGTACCACTTTCAATATCTTGTTGCCGGGAGTGACTTTCTGCCTCAGATCTTCGGTTGCAACATCGTCGAGCAAGTCCTGTATATCATACAACACGTCCTTGAGCCTCGTGAGCCAGAGCTTGACCTGGTTGTTGTCCCATTGCTGCTTCTCAGCATCCAAAAGCACAGCTTGGATGGTCTGGACGGTGCCCTCGAGGCTTTGGAGCTCGTCCTTGGCACAGCAGAGCAACATAGGAACCTCCAGGTTTCATCATTTCGGAGGTGAGGCTGTTAAGTATGCCGGTGGCAAGGCTGAAGAGAACCGCTTCCGTCATTTTTAAAAGCAAAAGCGGGGGCTGAGAAGTGTTTGAGAGGAGGTTGAGAGCTGATACTTTTGTGGTGAAACAATGGTCTGGTGGTGCCTCACGATCAACTTCAGGCACGACTATATAGCAAGGCCAACTGCATCTCCATCTTACTTCATGCTCAGTTAATCCACCGGATGAAATAGCATAACTTGCAAAAGAGAAAAAGAATAGCGTGAACTTTTTTCTTCGTGAAAAGCCCAAAGTACATATTCATGGAATAATTTCAAGGTGCGGCGCTAAATCCACCCCTCCTTCGGCTTCATCCACACCCTTGATGGTCAGAATGACAGAAATACCAAAATCATGGGTCCCACGTTTCTCTCTCAATTTTGTCTGATCAGAAGGCTCAGTTTCAAGTTCAGCAGCTTCCTTAATCCTTAAGCCTCTTTGGTTCCAGGTTCACACTTCCTCTCTCCCTCTCCGCCGGAAAAAAAAAATAAAAATGCATGGCCAGGCTCGGACAGCTCCGAAGCGGGAGGATACAGCAGCATCAGCTGCTTAAGCCCATTTCACTTCTGTCCTGTCCTCCTCTGCAAGATCAGAAGCGTCATACAAGCGTGGAACGATTTCTTTTGATCAGGTTTTTTCGAACTGATTGTGATGTGATGTTGCTCTCAGATACACGAAGGAGGCTCTCGACACGAGAGCGAAGCTCCTTGTGATCAATCCTGAGTACTACTCCGCTTGGAATTACAGGAAGCTCGCGGTTTAGCACAATTCTCTGCCCGCCCCTCGGGTGTGCGCCTCTGTCCTCGTCCGCACAACCTCTAAAGCCCACGCCGCTGTAATTGCTCGAATGAATTTGAAGAAGAAAAGCGAGACATGGAGATGCGAGGTCTGACGCGGTGCATGCGGCTACAGCTGGGAAATTTCATTGAACAACATCTGGTCATGGTGGTCAGTTGAGAGGACGATGCCAGCGACATGACGAGGATGATGCCACGCTCTGCCCAATTATTCGAGGGGGATAACAGTGTACCCCGTCAAGTTGGAAAAGGTCGCGACGAGAATCAAAGAGTCGGAAAAGGTCTCGACTCTTGACGCCGAGAGTGAGTTGATTGAGAACGGCGAGAGCGGATCCAGAGGAATCAAATTCGCTAAAGATATCTTTCGAGACTATTCTGCATTTGTCGCATCATGCGGTAAGTGTTCACCTTTCATAGAGCTTGTTCTTGGTCATCACTCTGGTACCTATTGCATTCTTATTGTCCATCTAAGTCTATGGTTGATGAATGTTTTAGGATTAAATAAGAAGAAAATGACTGTCAGATTCCTACTTTTATTGCAGAAACATTGGATGTCTCGACCTATGATGCCTTAGACGATGAAGAGAAGTGTGGCAAATCTATCGAAATAGTCATGAAGCATTCTTTAATTTCATAGAATTTATCATCTTTAAGAATATAATGTGGCGTTCTTGATCGACACGACTTGGTATCATCAATTCTTGGAATGCAGGATCGAAGCAAAATTAGCACGCCTGCTCTTCCCCCTTTAACCAGATAACATAGAGATTCTAAGTTTGCCAAACTCTGAATAAGGGCGGGCCATTGCAAGGTCAGCCTCAAAGACTCGCAGGAACGCAGGACGAGCCATGGGATGCAGTGTTATGGACTGTCTCTCTCTCTCTCTCTCACATGTCACATCTGAGGGAATGACCAATATAATTTATGTAGCTAAAGTTTTTTTCACCAGAAAATTTTATATCATTAGAAAACAATATGATTCGTGCTTATGTTAGTAATTTCATAGGAAAAAGGAAGATGCCATTTGAAGTCAATTTGAGGCTGTACTAAATGGACCACAATATTTCTCAACTGTTTCACAAGTTAGTTCAGCTGTGATCAAATCAACCGTCTTGATTCTCTGTGCATAATCCAAGACTAGATTTTGTTGAAAATCCAATAATCTGTTTCTTTCATTTTGAGGTTTCTTACAACATCTGCTCAAAATGCGCACATTTAAAATTCCTGAAAAAGAGGTTCGGTTCCCGTTGAACGACTTCTCGTCCTGGTTCATCAGCACAACAGACTCCGGCTTGCCAGCGAACTCTTTGAAGGAGAATTCGGGATCTCCTGACAAAGTCCGTGGGATCTCGCTGGCAAGCCGGTTGAGGGACTCGCACAAGTTTCTTGGGTAAGAAAATTGCATCTGCAGGGTGCACATCTAAGCATTACAGTCAGTAAGCACCACCTTAACAGGATATCAATTACAGAGCATTGGATCTTTTTTAAAGAAGGAATATAATGTAGTGAAGCCGGCATCTGCAGTCAGGCATAGGTTAAGCCGGTTGAGGGACTCGCACAAGTTTCTTTGGTAAGAAAATTGCATCTGCAGGGTGCATATCTAAGCATTACAGTCAGTAAGCACCACCTTAACAGCATATAAATTACAGAGCATTGGATCCTTTTGAAAGAAGGAATATAATGTAGTGAAGCCGGCATCTGCAGTCAGGCATAGGTTCCTTTAGATCGACATCACCATGAGTTCAAAAGAGAGAGAACAAAGAGAAGAAGAAAGAAGAAGGTGGGACCAGCAAGGAAAGAAAAGGAAGCAGTCAAACCAAAAGAGGGACAGCAGGGGCCATATAGGAAAACACTGTAAAAAGGAGTTTTAAAGCAAAAACCGGGATGGAAATAGCATGGCCCAATGTTAAAATGATCACTTCGGGTAGGACGGTGCAAACAGCACGGCTCTATGGGTGATATTTTCAGAGCTTCCTCGCCACAAATGATCCAATGGAGTACTAGGCGAGTGTTTATCCTTTTAGCTATCTGCAAAGCAAAGTTGAAAGTCATATAAAGAAGCACATGCTGCAGATTTCTATATCAGCATAAAAATCATATTGCATTATGCAACCATTGTATAAAAATGTAAACTTGATTATTCATATAGCTCGGCAATCATAGATGCAGGTGACATGGAGTTGCAGAGGAGAGAGGGATGCTTCCACGAACTCTGTAGGTCATTTTAGCAACCTTGATTACTTATAAAATGCCCAGGACCTTTGCTCTAGCTGGGAGCCAACTCCACATATCATTGAATAGCAAGAAATAAAATGAAAACAACCCATCTCCTTGTCAACTCCACACATCCTTAAAGAAAACAACACACTATGCACCCAACAGAACAATTTCAGTAGACTGACTACAGGCTAGGGCGGTTGACACTGGATGCTTCTGCTCGAAAACATAAGCTGGTACAGACTCTTACAGACTCTTCTGTACAGGGGGCAGAACAATATAGTATGCTCATTGAGAAATAATCAGAACAAGCATTTGCACGTAAAATCAAATTCAGACATGATTTAAGGTTGACGTTCAGAAGTTCCTAACATCGACAGAATGCACCATCCTGCCAGCTATCTACAATTTTTAATGACATTTTTCATTACATGGCATGTTAATAATCTAAGCTAATTAACATCCCTGGTACTCCAAATTAGAAACAAGAAAATCATTTGGAATTTTTATTTTGTATCTACTGTATAATTTCTCTACTAAGTTCCAAAATGTACATAGAGATGATCACTCTTTTCGTGGCAGAGTGTCGCTATCCTAGTTATCTAGTATATTGAAAACATGCTCCAGTGCAGACAAAAGCTAAGAATCTTATATTGTTACGACCATATAAGCCACTGAAGCCTATACTACTTCATCGAATCTTAAAGAGGGAAGGAAAGTTCTATCTTGCCAATTTTCTTTGCATAGACGACCCGGTCCATGATCTGCCAGAGTGGTTTTAAATTCTGAGTCTATGACATATTAATTAGCAGAAGCAGATAACATTAGCAAAAAGAGAAAGGTAAAAGGTATGAGCCAAAGTGATGACAACAAACTCAAAAGAATCACTGTCCCACTAAGTGGAAATAAAAGTTCTATATAGACCTGTTACCAGAGTGAACTTTGCTTGTCATACACATCTGTTCAAGCAAAGACCGAGTCTTTCCTAACATTCTGTGGATTATAAACATCAACGCATCCCATCTGTATAGCAAGTACGTCAGTTTTTCTTTCACAGTGAAAACACACTGACAAGGAAATGGGTTGCCCGACACAATCATAGACGAGCTCCAATAACAAATATCATGATGCATTAGAAACTGAAGACTTCAAAACAATACAAATAAAAGGCAATAAGGGCCATTCAAATACACGTCCTTACATAGACATATAGACATCCAAGCACTTTGGATGCACTTCTTTTTCTTTTTTGGGTGGCACTGGATGGATCATTTATTAATTTGTTTGTGTAAATGTGTATGTTTTTGGGGGGCAGGAAATGAGCTGACAGTACTTATGTTCTAGAATATACTACATCCAGGGGGCGGTGCCTCAGCAGAGTCTCCTCTTGGATAACGATGCAGTATACATTTACATAGAAAAGCAGAGAGAAAATACTAAGTTATCAAGGAAAAGACATTAAAATAATTCAAGTCCTTTACCAACCATCAGAGAAACAAAACTTCCTCCGAGGACAATACGCTCATAGAAATGAAAATACTTTAAACAAAAAACAAGTTGAGGGAATTGCTTAAATACTAAAAACCTTCGAGTAGCCGACTCAACTGACAGAATAAAAAGATAATTGTACGATGAAACCGGTGAAGTTCACACAAAAGCCCTCCTCTAAGTTTTCCATATCATTGTAAAGATCAAGTAGGATCGAGAAAGCGGCTCAACTCAGGCGATGAAGAACTAAGGGCAACCCTTTTCCAAAAAGCTCACAGACCTTGCGCGGGAAAGAGCCATAGTTCGCGACCTCCTCGTCCAAGAATGGAATATTCAACAATGAAGCCATCTGAGATACACTAACCCACATGTTAATAACGAGAAAATGTAAAGCAATTTACAATTGTCACAACTAAAGACAGACAGCAGAAGTAAACTCGCGATATAATACGCCTTCTCTCGCTCCATGTGTTGCGCCGAGGTAACTTGAGAACTGAGCATCTAAAAACTCCAAAACAACAACAACGAAGCAGAAGGAAACGCAGCGAATTTAGAAAACGCTCAGCTCAACGCGAACCCCGCAATGCCAAACCCAAACACACACGGAAAACCGAACAAAAGAAAAGGGAAGTCGCGAACGATGTGGGACCCGATCTTGCACGTTTCGCTTGGGGACCTGGCTGGTGTAACGGGCGATGCAGTGAGGGACGATGAAAGGCGCGTCCTGCTGAGCGAGGCCCACTCTGATGTTCGCAGAACCTATCAAAAGCAAAAGGAAGAGACGAGCCGCGTTCGAGCTACAGAATTCAACGCGTCGAGCTATTCAATATAAGAGAGGGGGGTAAGTGGGTTGATGACGACGAGGTTGGAGCCTCTCTCTGAGATTAGCTGCCAAGGGATCGCCGTCTTCAAATAATTCTGAAAAAACGAGAAAAATGAAATTGCAAGAGATTCAGTGAATAAGCTCGACGACTCGAGCAGACATCGGGAGAGAAGAGAGAGGAGATGATCACCATGGCTGAAGCGAAGCGAGGTCGAAGAGCTTCTCGTGCGAGAGTCTCTCGCTGTCTCCGAAAGCGAAAGAGAACTGGCGACTTATACAGAACGAGGCTGTGAGATAGAAAGAACGCCAAGTTCTTCGTCGCATTTTGTGATTTTAGTCCGGAATTTATTTATTTCGCGAAAAATAAATAATTTTTAAAAGATAATTTCCTAAAATTAATCATCTATAATTTCCTAAAATTAATCATCTGTATCACTTGAAATAAATATTCAATTAAAAATGTTTTCGTAATCAACAAATATTTATGACTAAACATTTTCGTGGATAATAAATATGTTTTTTTACTCATAAATATTTATAAGCGTACAAAAAATGACTTTTAAGAAGATGTTTTTTAAATGATTCATTTTATGCGAAATAAATATCCTCAAGAAAATTGAAACACAAGGAATTGAAATCCTTTATTAGACTAATCTTCATGGGTATTTGTGAATCACACAAATTGGCTTGTAGTACTGGTTAAGGTTCCATCCACACATGGGGATGGTAGACGCAACTTGGGTGATGACTGTGATATGAAATTCAAATTTACTAGCCACCAAATTAGATATTTCACCATTAATTTTCAGGGTGTTATGCATATCATACTACTAGTTGAACTTTGGTGCTTTGCACGGGTTTTATATTACGATTTCCTTAGAATTTTGAAAGGGTATACAAATTTAACAAATCTACATATTAATGATATCAATGCAAACGAAGATAAAATGAAATTTTAGTTAGTGATGCATCTCTAGGTAGCTGCAAATACGTTAGTGTACATATTCTTATAATTTGAGATATATATTGTAAATTACATGAAATAGAAGTATCACAAAATTGTGATTATTTTAATTTAATTTTGCAGTTCGATTTTATGAAGATTTTGTATTTGTCTTGATGTCATAATATCCAATATAGGGCTGCTCATGTAATTCATAGATTAAGTTGAACACATATGAAAAATTCATGGATTTCATTGAACAAATTAAAAATTTAAGGGTCATATTACACATTGAGTTAAAGTTCAGGGATTATATTGAATAAATTAAAAATTTCGGGGGTATATTATACATAAGACCAAATTTTAGAGATTAATTATGTCATTATCCTTCCTTTTATATGTGCTTTCAAGGACTTGGCAACAAATAAAGTTATACTTGACAAACGAGGAGCTCTTTCGTTACCAACTCCTATTGTTTGTTTGATATCTTCATGGGCCAACTTTCACTTAAAAGAAAAGGCCGTATCATTTTCAGTCAGTTCCCGATGGCCATTATGTCTCGTGCTTATCTCTTCTCTAGATCAACAATGATGAATATCCAATATCTTCACTAAATAACCACGCAAAGCGAACTTCATCGAGACTTAACTCGCTCATACACGTAATCCCTTATTACAGAGAACACAATGGTCACTGCCATAGACGACGAAAACGACTGAGCTAACGAATTGAGAGTATTCGACGAGATAAAAACCGGAGTTAAAAGCCTCGTGAGCACCAGGATTTGCCCAAGTCCCACGCATATTCGTTCAGCCACCTGACAAATTGCCTTGCCGCGAGGGTTGCGGAGAGATCCCCCTCATCGACCTCGGATGCGTGAATGCAGGCCCCACCAGTCACGACAAGACGTTGCGAAAGATTGCGCAAGCATTGGAAAAAAGGGGTTTCTTCCGGGTGATCAACCATGAGGTCCCTGAGAGCCTCTTGGCGGAGGTGATCAACGAGTAGCGCAGGTTCTTCAAGCTGGAGACGGAGGCCAAGAAAAGATTTTACACTAAGAGGGTCATATACAACAGCAACATGGGACTTACATAATTCAGTCACCGCTGACTGTTCAGATATATGTTTTTGCTTCATGGGACTGGAGCCTCCCCAGCACGAGGAGTTGCCCGAAGCTTGCAGGTGAGCCAATGAGCTTCTGTTGCGTTTTTCACCTTTCGAAATGGAAAATTCATGAACAAGTTCACAAAGTGAATCAACGAAGATAGTATGCAAAAGAATTGTAGTAGATGCAAAGTACATGGTTTTTACAGTATGGTACTTGATAGTCTTTTCCGTTTTCTTCACTAAATCAAGGCCTAAAGTAGCAAGTGTATGGACCTTGAGTTATTTGCGTACTTTTTGGTTGAATCGGCCGGAATAGATGTTGAATACTCAGGGAATGACAGTGCCCAGTTCTTCGTTCAGTTGGCCAAGGCAATTTTCACCGCATACAAATTTTCTTGCCTAAATTTCACTACACGTCATAGCATATAATCTTGCATTTATTCTCAATCAAGGAGACAAATCAGTAAGATGATCCTCAGTGATTGATCATTTTCACTGACGGGAACCTCAGAAGTGCTCGTTCCATTCTTTTTGGGTAGAAAAAAGGATGTTCCTCGATAATTGACTTTATTCGTGCTCTAGCGGTAGTGGAACCAAACTACTGCACCCAAGTTGATATAAAATGCCAATACCCTTGGTTGTATTCTTTGGGAATCCATCCGACCATACTTTTACGGCAGCTCTAGTTCAGTTTTCCGATGCGTTGCAACATCTCTGGCAGAGAAATGCGGATGGAGACTTTACTCTCCTCTGCTCGAGCTCTTATCCGAAGCCCTAGGACTCCACCCAAATCACTTGAAGGAGATGGAGTGTGGAAAGGGACACACAATCATGTGCTACTATTCTCATCCGAGATCAAATTGGAGGACTTCAAGTGCTTCATGAGAACCAGCGATCGACGTTCCCCCACTCCTTGGAGCACTAGTGATTGACATCGGAGATCTTTCGCAGGCGAGTAGCTTTGGCCAGAGATCATTGTTCATCTCTGAATTTTTCTGAAACCGTATTTTGATTGTTCAACACACTGCGATCCTCTTCTCATTCTCATTACTGTACTTTCTCATATGCTAAGTTAGTTAAAGAGCTCTTGAGAACTCAGGATGTAAATTACCATGGAATCTTCCCTGTAGCAATGACATTATGTCTTCACAATCTGCGCTTTTCTTTTGTATTCTAACAGAGCTGTTTGAGTAATCCAAACTTGATTCTAACTCCATTAGATCATGCTAGCCTCGCATTGACAAGTTCAGAATTGTCTAAATGAGACAGGTTTGTTTGAACACTTTGCTTTTCACACGAGGGTTCAATGTCAGTTCTAGATATTCTGCAGTTTTTGTATCTATCAACATCAAGATTGTAATCATACTAGTAGATAGAAATTACGTTCCTCACTGAGGAACGATTCGCTAATTGTTGCATTTGCAGCTCATAACAAACAACCAGTTTGAGAGTATTGAGCACCGAATCATGGCAAACAAGAGAGACCCAACAGTGTCGATGGTGTGCTTCTTCGGTGACACTCCCCAACCATCTTCATGATTGTATGGGCCCATGAAGGAATTAACATCAGCAGACAACCCACCAATCTACAAGGAGACTACGCTCCCAGACTACACTGCCCACTACATTTCCAAAGGACTGTATGGAGCTTCTGCACTTCCTGATTTCAAGCTGCAGACCGTGTGAACCTTTTTATGTGGTCTTATTGATGTTTGTACTTAAAGATAAAAGTCTGTCCATCTGTTCACCTAAGTAAAACTACCACAGAATAAGATTGCGCTTCTTCAGTGGTCGGTCTCTAACGCTTATATCGCTTCAAATGATAGATCTATGAGCACCAACACAACTCCAAAAGACAAAGTCATTCTCTAAATAAAAGCAGAACCAAAAAGAGAGCACAAAATAGAGGGAGAGGAAGACTAATACATACCACTCTAAGATCAAAAGAAATATGTTATTTTTAGATGAAACGGTGTTGAATACTTGTATGACAGTTACAGCATTAATCTACCACGGGAAAATTTGCGGTTTCAGGAACATTTCTGTTTGGTTCATCTTTGAATTCCACTTTGTATATTAGCAGGTAGGATAAAAAGTGGAATTTTTGCCAGCTTCCAACTCGCTCAACAACAATAACCAGAATCAATCGCCAGGCAAAAATTTATGTACACTCCCTAGATTTTCTAAGAAACAGTAGGTTTGCATTAAGATGGATCATATCTAAAGCCTAATTGATCTAATCGAGTTAGCATCGCATTAAGACAACGCAAGCATTGATCCAAGGGCTAAGACAACATCGAATCGTCCTGTCATCTATCATTGTTCAACTCTGTCCTAACAGATTTTGTCTTCATGAATTGCAAAACTTGTGTACTAGCCACCCGATCCCCCAAAGAATCAGCCATTACTAAACAGCATTGTCATTTTCTCAGCTAGTGGTAGCTCATAAGCTATGACTTTCTCCTTCCTTTTTTATGAACCTCACAGTGGATGTCATTGTTCTCTTCTCTCAATCAATCAGCTATAAACAAGCTGCTCATATCATGCATTGGCATTGTAATGTCTCCATAACACTCAATTCATAATCCAAATGTCTCCATCACATTCAATTCATAATCCAAACTCACTACACCAAATATACATGCAGAGGGTCCAATTTTAAATGATTTATAAAACTATTGCAAGCCTCTGCATCAATCAAGGTTGTCCAAGATTCACCAAGTTGTTGTCTGTTTCACTAAGATGAACATTGAGATTTCTGTATGCTTACTAGATCATATGGACCCAGCTCGTAGATAATAGTTATGTTTACCCGAGAAGTCCAGAAACTCTCTTAAAGTGATGAGAAAGAGAGGGCTAAAAACCAAAGATTCCTCTACATATAGATTTCAGTAATTGCTAAGAAGTCATGGGCTAAGACAACATCGAATCTTCCTGCCGTCTATCACTGTTCAACTCTGTCCTAACAGATCTTGTTTTCATAAATTGCAAAACTTTGTTTACTAGCCGCCCCATCCCCCAAAGAATCAGCCATTATTAAACAGCATTGTAATTTTCTCAGCTAGCATTGTAATTTTCTCAGCTAGGGGTAGCTCATAAGTCAAACAGAACCTTGCCATGGATGTCGTTGTTCTCTTCACTTCTCTTCTGTCAATCAATCAGCTATAAAGAAGATGCTCATATCATGCATTGACATTGTAATGTCTCCATAACACTCAAATCATAATCCAAATGTCTCCATAACACTCAATTCATAATCCAAACTCATTACACATTGTTACAGTAGATAGATAGAAAGACAGACAGACAGACATACAGAAAGACAGAGGAACAACGCCTACCATCGATTTGGCCTCCGACTCCGGCGAGCAGAGAGCTACGACAGAGCGAGCGACGACTCGAAAGCCGGCGTCTAAGGCCTCGTCGACGCCGGGATCACCGAAATCCCCAGGACTTCTTCATCCGACCGCACGAGACATCCGAAGGCAGCTCCGAATCGAACGGCGGATCCGAGAATCCGACCTCGGCGGACCCGGCCAAGAGGAAGGAGGCAATCGAAAGGATGGGACGCGCGTCGCAGACGCTGGGGTTCTTCCGGCGGCGGTGATGGAGGGGGAGAAGGAGTGGGGGAGTGAGGAGGTTATACGAGCAAGACGAGGAGGCAAGGGGTGGTGTTTGTTCTACACGCTGCGCGACTTAGTGAGGAAGGGGGCGGCGAACTGGAGTGGAGGGACGCTTTCTTCCTTTTGATAAATATTTGCACTGCCAATAATACGGTGAAGAGAAATTAGTTAAATAATAAAGAAGGTAAAATAATTGAAAAGGGAACGCTATTGATAGGGGACATAAGTCTTTTCTCGTACCCCTGCTGTGCTGATCGTTCCGATTCATCCCCTCCCGAACAATGACCGGAACGTGCGCATTTATTAGGCACCTCTTCCAGCCTGGGACAATCAATGATTCTCAGTTCCTTGAAGCATGTGAAGTTGGGCGTCTCAAATTGTAAACACTCTAAACTTGAACACTCAGATATTACAAGCTTTTCAAGTTTAGAGAAATTTTCAATCCATTTTGGCAAACTTGTCAGATTCCAACACATACAAATCTCGAGAGATTGCAAAATTGTGGCATGTTGAATCCACTCAGGCAATGTCACCAATTCCCAATTGTATGAAATTTTAAGAACACGAAGTTTCGTAAGGAATTGCCATTGGGTGCCTTGCATGTCTTCTTGGCATGGTAAATCAAGTTTTACCCCTCCCCAAATGCCAAGTTCCTGGAGCGAGGAAAGGTGTTGCATGCCACCAGAGAGATCTCTTAGGTTGCAACGTCTTGCTCCCTGGTTAAGCAATTGATAGAAAAAGAAAGGTTTCTGCCTGCTAGAAGAGAGATCCCGTACGCAGTAAGTATGGAGTTCCATGGACTTGAGATTACTGGCAAATTGAAGTAGTCTCTCAAGTATCGAGGACCCCCAATCCATATCATGAAGATGTAGATGCTTTAGTTTAGAGAAAGGGACGAATGTGGATCGTGAAGGGCAATCTGGACTGGTCAACCACTCCAAGATTTTAGTGTTATCTATCTTCAAGTATTCCACCTGGGAGGATGGTAGCACAGAGTCCAACGCGGGACAATTATGTATTATCATGGACCGAAGTTTTGGGAAGGATGATTGTGAATTGTCTGACTGATGCTTTTGAAATGCCATCACTTGCCTACTTCGCCACCGTCCTTTTAGCTTACGGCAGCCGAAAAGGGTCAAACTCTCGAGAGATGGGAAGAAGGGCCGTGTAGTACTAGATTGCAGTTGAAGAGGGTCAAACTCTAATGACTCTAAGGAAATGAGACTCAAAGTCCTTAGGGAAGAGAGTTTACCTAGTGAGGGTAGGTGGCTCAGTGAGAGACAATTAACAATTGAGAGATATCTAAGGTTGATTAATTTCCAAAAATCTTTAGGCAATGTTTTAAGATTGCAACATCCGGAGAGTTTAAGGGTCTGCAAGTTCAGCAAATCCGTGATTGAATCCGGCAAACTCTTGATGGAGTCATTCTCACAAATTTCAAGAAATCTTAAGTGCTTCAATTGACTTCCCAACGAAGAAGGGATGCAAAATTTTTTATAGTTCAATTTCAACATACGGCAATGCCTGAACTTGGAGAAAATCCGATGACATTCATTTGAGGAAAACTTTTCTACATATGACTGTTCTTCCAAAGAGACAAATGTCCGTAGATTGGCTGCTTCTAGCAGAGAAGTCACTTCTTGTAGCGACGAGAACGATTCTAAAGCAAATGAAGCATGTCGAGTATCTTCATCGAGACTGCCTTTGTTGAGATTAACCATCTTGCACTCGTTTCCTGCGACTTTCAAGGCAAGATCGTGCATGAGATCATGCATCTTGAACTTTTCCACCTTACCAGTGTAAGGATCGACCTCCTCAACTTCAAGAAATGACCCACATAGTAGGTCTGAGATATAATCATCCCCAATCTCTTCTGGCTCTTCATTCTCATCCAATGACTCAATAAAACCTTGCGATATCCACAACAGTATCATTGTTTGTTTATTGAACACATAATCTTTTGGAAACAACGCACAATATGCAAAACAATGTTTTAGCCCTGGCTGAAGATGATCGTAGCTGATTTTGAGAATTTCCATTATTCCAGTGTTCAGCCTATCTATTTTTGAGAATTCATGCTTTTCGAAATAGAGCCACTCCTTTTCCTTTTTGGCATACAAAAGGTTGCCTATAGTTTTGATGGCAAGGGGAACACCACCGCATTTTTCAACTATTTTTCGACCTATCTCCTCCAATTTTTGGTTTAATGATTCTTCCCCATCTCCGAAAGCCATTCTCTTGAATAAGTCCCACGACTTATCTTCAGATAAGACAACTAGAGGATGGATAACTGATTTTGTACCTGTAGCCCCCACCACCGACCGATTGCGCGTGGTTACGAGTATCTTGCTCCCCAATGAACCACCCATTAGTAAACGTTGGAGCTCCGACCATTTCTCGTGATCTTCATTCCACAAGTCATCCAAAACAAGCAAGTATTTCTTCCCATCTAGTACCTGACGAAGAAGCATCTGCAATTGGCACTTAGACTTATTCTCAATGTCTTGCAGCATGTCACGATCCCCTTGATACTCATCTCGGGCAGATTTCAGTATTTCTGTGATGAGAAAATCCTCATCAAAGACGTCGGATACACACACCCACATCTTAAGCTTGAAGTAGTTTCTCACTTTGTCATTGTTGTACGCCAGCCGAGCGAGCGTGGTTTTTCCAAGTCCTCCCATACCGACGATGGAAACAACCGAAACACTCTCTTCGGAGGAGGAGGAATCAAGCAAATATTCGATGATCTGCCTCTCATCACTTTGTCTACCAATTATTTCTTCCTTCTGCACAAAAGAGCCAGTTGGCCTCCTCCTCACAATAGCAACAGTTGCCTCACTCCGAAGCTCCTCTAAACGGAACTCCCTATCTTTTGCAATGCAATCCAGTTTCTTCCTAATTTCCTGAATCCTTTTAGCCACTTTGTAGGGCTGTGCTAGCTGATTTGATTTGGAGAAGAAAAAGCGTACCACTTTTGACATCTTGTTTCCGGGAGTGACCTTCCGCCTCAGGTCTTCAGTTGCGACATCGTCCAGCAAGTCCTGTGCGTCGTACAACACGTCCTTCAGCCTCAAGAACCAGAGCTTGACCTGCTCGCTGTCCCATCGTTTCTTCTCGGCATCCAAAAGCATAGTTTGGATGGTCTTGACGGTGTACTTGAGACCCTTGAGATCATCGCTCGCACCTCGTGCAAGTTGGATCTTCGAAAAGATGTTGGAACTGGCGAGTTTCAGTATGTCGTTGGTGAGGGTGAAGAGCACTGCTTCCGCCATTTCCAAAAGGCAAAAGCAGGGGTTAAGGAGTGCTTGAGAGGAGGTTGCAGAGTTCTTTCTTTTTCTTTTTTTTGCTAGAAAGAGGAGGTTGCAGAGTTGATGCTTTTGTTGGTTAACAATGGATTGGCGGTGCCTCGTGTTCTACCTCATTATAAATTTCAGTCAACCAGGGGGAATGGAATTTACGTATAAGAAGACAAGCGCGTGCAAATGTTGCGTGGTGTGTGAAAGACGTGTTGGGTCCACAATATTTCTGTATTGTTTAGAGAAAATTTTCTTGCTTCTTTGTTTTCGTTTTCGTTCGAACGCGAAAAAGTATTGAAAAAGCCTTTGGTCACGTATTAAGAGCAGTTTCCGAACGAAAACCCAAATGCCCTCAAATAATGAAAACTTGTAATATCTTTCTTGTGTAGAAATGAAAATTCTTATCCAAAGAATAAGACAAGTAAGAGAATACTAATATTTTTTTGGGCCGAAGAGAATACTGATATTTAACAACTAAAACATTCTCAATCTTTTTGTTTCTCCAAAAAATTGATATTGCACCTATCTTAGTCTTTTAAAAAAAAAAGTTCAAAATATGTAGCACTCTCTATAGATATCAATTCATACAAATACCTTTTGGAAGTAAATTTTACATGATATTATTTGAGAATCCTTATTTTGATCAATAAGAAAATAACTTCATAATTGCCTTTATATGTAAGAGTACACGTAAAATTTAGAGTTGGGAGACTTATTGAAATTATTAATTCTAGTATCATTCATGTTTGTGACAATAAAATAAAAGAGATAATTTAATGAATGATATCACATGTAAATTCTAAATTTTTCGATCACTTATATTGGTAAAAAAAGGATAAATAATAAATTACGTTTCTCTTTTGCACACGGGAATTCATGATCATTTATACATATTCTCGTGCAATATGTTATCATGTCTATAGGGAATTAAAGAAGGCAGTAATGGTTTATGTCCCTAAGAAATTGATGGACCAAACGGAATCTCTCAAATGTTTTTTAAAGCAAGTTCTAATTCCTAAATGAACCAAATAAAAGTCTGAGAACTATGTAAATGGCACAAGGACTCCTATCGTTATTGTCCTGTTAATTGTAAATTTCAAACAACAAAACCATGCAACATGATTAGGTTGATCACGCAAGTTGTGTAATCAATACAAAAATATTCTAAATGTAAACCAGTCAAAGTACTAGAGATTCGATCATAAGCTACTTGTTAGAAGTAGTAGTTTAACATAAATATTTTGCAATCAATATATGCACAGAGAACGAAATGTTGCTGCTTTAATTTCCATTGAATGTAACTTTAAGTTCAATGTAACATGGCCACTCAGCCCAAGCAGGTGTGAGTGTTCCGATTTTTTTCTCCAAAACCATCAATGTGCATGAATAAGCTTACTGTTGTGGAGGTCGACTGAAGTGAACTCCTAAAAACTTTGAGATTGCCATGTCATGGAGGTCGACACCCAACATTTGCAAGAACCCACGGGTCTCTTCTTTCATATAACCTACTTTTTGCACTTGTGTTATCTTCTTATTGGGTCAATTCTACTTGCACTTGCCACAATTTTGATTTCCTCCCATCAACACAACAACGAATGAGGGTCAAGATTTTGACTTTTGTGCAAATGGAACTGCCGGGGACTATTACTCTTGGTTTTTTTTATTGTAATGTTGATTATGATTTCCTCTCTTAAGAAGATAACACAAGTGCAAATGCTTGGTGGGGTGCAAGAAAAAACGCATGAGGTCCACCTAAAGAGAAAAAGAGGATAGACCCAAAAATTGCAGCCGCATGGCTGTCACCGCAACCAAAACATTTGGTAGTGTGAAAGGAAAAGACGCGTGGGGACCAGGAAAAAGAGACTAATGAGAAAAAAAGAGAATAGATCCAAAAGTTGCGGTCGCATCAATCCTAAAATTGCATAAATTTCGGATATGATATGACAAATTTGGTTGATAGTTATTGAAACTATATCTTTTGAGTGTAAATTACCAATAAAAGAAATTAACAAACTTTCACATTAATTATTTATTTGTGTCTAAATAATAAATTACTCTTTTTTAGCTGCGACTAGAGGAGTGGAGCTGACAAGTCAGAAGACAAAGCATGTGCAAATGCTAGGTGGCTTGAAAGACACCCGAGGGGGTGGGGGTCCCCAAAAAAAAGGAGGGAAGACCCAAAAATTGCGGTCAATGTGACCACAGTAGATATGCCCCAGTCTTCACGATACCATAAGAATCCTGTAAGGTTTGCTACTTCGAAGGCGACATTGATTTGTGCTACCAAAGATATTTTCCAACTCTCGCTTGATTTATAATTGAGATACGGAACTATGGAGAGAGCTACTGGACAAAAACTGCTGCTATCTTCATGAGATTTGCTTCTGCAATCAACGTACAGACACACAGCTGTCCCTGAAAGCTTTTGGAAGAACGCTATGAGTGAAAATTTTCCCTGCTATTTCTGTAATTGCTCGTCCGGATAACCTTGCCCGCTGTTATGCTTTTAGTGATCAACTTTAGGTGCCTCCCGTTCGGACTTTCTTTCAAAAACAAGAACACTTGCCGATTGATGGCGGATGTAAAAACACTCATACACGTATCTTTTTTAATATTATTCGTGTATTTTAATAATAAGCAAATAGAAGTGAAAATAAGGCTACGAGCGTTTTTCAGATTTTGATCAAAAGTGCTTGATGTCCTCGCAATGTTGATTTTAACATTCTTCAAATTTCGACTACGAACATTTGATATTCTCATGATGTTGTTTTAATGTTCTTTTGATATGTTCAGATCCAAAATGCAAACGTCTGGTGTCATCGTAGAGCTAGTTTGGACGTTCTTCAAATCTTGACTATGAACATCTGATTTCCTTGTGGCACTAGTTTTGATGTACTTTGGTTTTGGTGTTCTTCAATTCAAGCCCCACTAATATCGGGCCTCTAGTTCAAACACGCCACTAACTTGCATCAAATGATAGAGAGAAATTTGAGAGAGCTCACATGATAATTGTGCTAGTAATGTGTGACTATTTGATTGAGTTGGTCCTCTCTTGATAGCCTCTTTCGGCTTATTAACTTAAAATCTGTTTCAGAGCATTAATTATGTCGGAACGTCTGAATTCCATCTAAATTCACTTTTAGACTTTGAATTCGAACTAAATTTCAAAACCATTTCAGAGTATTAATTTGGATATTAATTTTGGAACCGTTACAGAGTAATATTCCAGGTATTAGTTTATAATCATTACAAAACTTTGGGTATTGACTTTGTAACTGTTACGAAACTTTGATATAACTATTAAGTCTGAAACCGTTTCAGAACATTAACTTAGTTATTGATTTTGAACTCACTTTAAATCATAAATACGGCATTCAATTCTTGTTTAGAAATGAAACCCGCGATAGCTTTCTCGTGTAGAAATGAAAATTCTTATCCAAAGAATAAAAAAAATAAGAGAATACTAAGATTTAACAATTTAAACATTCTCAATCTTCTTGATTCTCTAAAAAAATTGATATTCCACCTATTTTACTCTTTTTTCTTTTAATTTTTCAAACTATCTAGCCCTCTCTACAAATATCAATTCATACAAATGCCTTTTCAAAGTAATTTTTAAACTGTTTTATATACATATATCAAGATATTTGAGATCCTTATTTTGATCAACGAGAAAATAACTCTATAATCACTTTCATACGTAAGAATACTTGTAAAATTTAGAGTTGTGGGAGACTTCTCGAAATAATATTTGCGGGATCATCAATGTTTTATGACAATAAAACTAAAAAGATAATTTAATGATGATATCACATGTTAATTCTAAATGTTTCCACAACTCATATTAGTAGAAAAGGATAATTATTAAATTACGTTTCTCCTTTACACATCGGAATTCATGATCATGTAGACGTACATACTCGCGCAATCTGTTAACACGTCTAAAGGGAATGAAATAAGCTGGGCTCCTTCTCTCGGTGAGAGATTGAGCGTTCGAAGCTCCTACGAAGCAGGAAGGCTAACGGAGACACTAGGTGACTTACCTGGTGGCACGTGTGTGGTGGCTAGCACGTGTCGCTTAGGGAGTTTACGGTGCGCTGTCGGCACAAGCCGGTTTCTCCTGTCCACAAAAAAAAAAAAAAAAAAAAAAAAAAAAAAAGCCGGATGTGGTTTCTATCATTATGAATCGATAGAGCAACCTGAATCTCTCACATGCTTTTTAATGCAATTTTCAATTCTTAGACGAATGAAATAAAAGTTTGAGAACTCAAATACATAAGTAGCACAAAAACTCCTATCATCACTATCTTGCTAATTGTAAGTCTCAAGCTATAAAAGCACGTAATGTGATTATATTAACTGCACAAATTATATAATTGACACGAAAATATTCTACATGTAAACGAGTTAAAGTATCGGACATTTGATCGTAAGCTACTTACTACGTACTAGTCCGATCCTTATATTTCAAAATGGACGATGCAAACGCGAGTTGCTCTCCCTTCATTTAGGAAAAAAAAAAATTCAAATGCCTATGCCGTGTTGAGTACTTACTCTTTCAAAAGAAAAACAAAAGATAAAAACAAAAGGAGAAATAGGGGTGACCGTTCACATTTATTTTCTTCAAAATCATGTCTGTTGTACCCTACGCTATTATAGATAGTGAGAAAATATTGGCTGCTGCTTCTCCGTCTTCTTCTGTCATGTGCATTAATAGCCTTCTGCTGCGGAGGCTGATTGAAGTAGACTCCTAACCACTTTGTACCTGAGGTGAGCAAAAGAACCGGATGGGATTGGAACCGGCTGAATTGATCTAGTTTGTGATTACAAGTGCGAACCACCCATCAATACTGAATTGATAGATAGGGGTGACTGTTCTCATTTATTTTCTTCAAAATCATGCGTGCTGTACCCTGCGCTATTCTAGATAGCCAGATGTCCTCTGCTTCTCCGTCTTCTTCTGTCACGTGCATTAATAGCCTTCCGCTGCGGATATTAAGTATTATTTCACCCACTCAGACAGTGCAGACGGTACGACTGCTCTCATTTATCGTCAAGATCGAGAGTTCAAACCTTTCGTTACATTTCATAACTTAAGTGGGAATTCAAGGCGGTATAACTCCGATTAGCGTAAACGCAAAGGAGTCTCCAATAATTTCTCGTTAACAAAAAAAGAGAGTATTATTTCAATTATTAATATATAATCATTATTAAACTTTATTTAGGACATTGACTTAACTGTTAAGTTTGAAACTGTTTCAGAACATTAATTTGTTTATTGGTTCTGAATTCACTTTAAATCATTAATACAACAATTAATTTTTGTTTAGAAATGAAACCCGCCATAGCTTTCTCGTGTAAAAATGAAAATTCTTATCCAAAGAATAAAAGAAATAAGAGAATACTAAGATTTAACAATTTAAACATTCTCAATCTTCTTGTTTCTCTAAAAAAATTGATATTCCACCTATCTTAGTCTTTTTTCTTTTAATTTTTCAAAATATCTAGCACTCTCTACAAATATCAATTCATACAAATGCCTTTTCGAAGTAAATTTTAAACTGTTTGATATACATATATCAAGATATTTAAGATCCTTATTTTGATCAACGAGAAAATAACTCTATAATCACCTTCATATGTAAGAATGCATGTAAAATTTAGAGTTGGGAGACTTCTCAAAATAACAATTTCGGGATCATCCGTGTTTGATGACAATAAAACCAAAGAGATAATTTAATGATGATATCACATGTTAATTTTAAATGTTTCCATAACTCATATTAGTAGAAAACAGTAGTTATTAACTTACGTTTCTTTTTTACGCATCGGAATTCATGATATACTCACGCAATCTGTTGGCATGTCTAAAGGGAATGAAATAAGCCGGATGTGGTTTGTGTCCATTAGAAATTGATGGGCAAACCGAATCTCTCACATGCTTTTTAATGCAATTTTCAATTCTTAGACGAATGAAATAAAAGTTTGAGAACTCAAATACATGAGTAGCACAAGAACTCCTATCATCACTATCTTGCTAATTGTAAGTTTTAAGCTACAAAATTAAGTGACGTGCTTAGATTAACTACACAAATTATATAATTGACACGAAAATATTCCTTAAAGTGTTGGAGATTTGATCGTAAGCTACTTACTACTTACTAGTCCGATCCTTATATTTCAAAACAGACGACGCAAACGCGAGTTTCTCCCCCTTCATTTAGGAAAATAAAATTCACGTGCCTATGCCATGTTGAGTACTTACTCTTTCAAAAGAAAAAAAAAGAAGAAATAGGGGTGACTGTTCTCATTTATTTTCTTCAAAATCATGTCTGCTGTACCCTACATTATTACAGATGTCAGATGTCCTCTGCTTCTTCGTCTTCTTCCGTCATGTGCATTAATAGCCTTCTGCTGCGGAGGCTGATTGAAGTGGACTTCTAACCAGTTTGCACCCGAGGTGAGCAAAAGAACCGAATGGGATTGGAACCGCCTGAATTGGTCTAGTTTGTGATTACAAGTGTGAACCACCCATCAATACTGAATTGATATATATTATATATATCGGGGGGTGGGGTGGCTGTAGTTTAGTTATTCAGCTG
The DNA here is from genome assembly GCA_016097615.1 of Eucalyptus dawsonii. NCBI lineage: Eukaryota > Viridiplantae > Streptophyta > Magnoliopsida > Myrtales > Myrtaceae > Eucalyptus > Eucalyptus dawsonii. The sequence goes on along the minus strand of CM027878.1, from coordinate 45,798,086 downwards.
TGGAGACTTGGGCTCAAATCCCAGCAGCCAAATTTCTTTTACTATTTTAAATATTTTTCCTTCATGGTATATATAAAATTATGAAGCGTTACAACTATTTAAAATTAAACTCATTCGATATAGATAATGACAATCCGTTTTAAGCTACAAACGGCATTTATGTTGTTAATTCAATATTTTTCTCGTGTTCCTTATATTCTTGCATTGTACTCGCACGATGGGAACAAAATTTGTTAGGTAATGATTCAACATTTACACAGAGGTAACGTTCTCAAGTCTCAGCTGTGAAGCCTGAATCTTACAAAACAAGTTGTGCAAGTTCACAATTTTGGCTAGTAGGACTACCCCCCTGCACGAGTTCTTTCATGGCCTTGTCAATTTCTCTTTCTTTTCTTACCACGCTGCTTATGCAGTATCCTCGAGTACGCAAATGGAAAACCACTTCGCTTTCAGTCGCGGTCTCGGCTTTGACGCTGTCACCGCCACTGCTGATTTTAGGAAAAACCTCTTGTGAATGCTGAAAATGAAAGCCCCTCATCTTCTCAACATCACTTTCATCAAAACACAACTGGTTCCGCGTTCATTGAACCGGTCCATTGTGGGTGGTTCCCAGTTCCAATGTGGGAACCAGCCCACCCTGTAATCAATCTTGCTCGGAGCAGTTATTTGAGAGAGGGAGATAGAAGCGAGCATTTTGTATAAAAGTCTGGTTCTTCTGTTGTAGTTATTTTTAATGTAATCGGAATAGGTTGACTTTCGCTAGGAACCTCCATCATTAAAAAAAAAAAAAAAAGATATTGACGTGCCAAATATCGAACAATAGAAATTATTCTAACTTCATGTAATGCAATATGAGCTAAATTATCATCGTCTCATTCGAATGCTTGACGTTAAGCGTCTCTACCTATGGAGTTGTCGATTCTTTTTGAGCTGCCACTAGAGGAGTGGAAATGACAAGTCAGAAGACAAAGCATGTGGAAATGTTAGGTGGATTGAAAGACACCCGAGGGGGGTCCCCGAAAAAAGGAGGGCAGACCCAAAAATTGCGGTCGCATCGACAGCAATAAATATGCCCCAGTGTTCACGATACCATGAGAATCCTGTAAGGTTTGATTCTTCAAAGGCGAAATTGATTTGTGCTCCAAGATATTTTCCAAGTCTCGCTTGATATATAATTGAAATACGGAACCATGGAGAGAGCTACTGGACAAAAACTGCTGCTATCTTTGTGAGATTTGCTTCTGCAATCAACGTACAGAAACACAGCTGTCCGTGAAAACTTTTGGAAGAACGCTACGAGAGAGAAAATTTCCCCTGCTATTTCTGTAATTACTTGTCCGGATAACCTTGCCCGTTGTTCTGCTTTTAGTCAACTTTAGGTGCCTCCCGATTCATGACGGACATAAAAACATTCGTACACGTATCTCCTTAATATTGTTCATGCATTTTAATAATAAGCAAATAGAAGTGAAAAGAAGGCTAATCATATTATTCTTTATTGTGCTAAAAAAGTTTGATTCTACCTTTCTTCGAATTTTGATAAAAAAAAAAAACGCTTGATGTCCTCATAGCATTTATTTTAATGTTCTTCGGACTCCAACTACGAACATTTGGTCTTCTCATAATGTTAGTTCTAATGTTCTTTTGATATGTTTAGATCCAGAACGCAAATGTCTAATGTCTCTGTAGCGCTGGTTTGGACGTTCTTTACATCCTGATTACAAATGTCTAATTTCCTCATGGCGCTAGTTTTGACGTACTCTGGTTCTCATTAATATCGGGCCTCTAGTTCAAACACATCAACAACGCGAATCAAATGGTAGAGAGAAATTTGAGAGAGCTCACCACGATAATTGTGCTAGTATTGCTCTTATGTGTGACTAGGGGTGTGTAAAAGAACTGGGATCCGCCCGGATCGCCCGGAACCGGATTGGAATCGTCCCATAACCGGCGGTTCTTGAGGGAACTGGTCTAGTTCCCGGTTCTGCGGGCGGATCCGCCCGCCACCCACTCGGACCAAACCGATTAATTTTTAATATTAAAAAAATTACTAAAACAAAACAAACCCTAACCGAGTGTGACTTCTCTGTCTTCGACTTCTTCGGTTCTATGACTCTGTCTCTTCCTCAGTTTCTCCTCGAGCGTCGACGCCACCATCGCTGCTCCTCCGCTGTCGCTGTTCGCTCCCTCGCGCCAGCTGCCAGCTGCCACAGCCTCTGCTCCACCCAGCAGTGACCCACGACGCCATAGCTCGCCTCCGTGCTGACCACCGTGCCAGCAACTGTGAGCGCCCTTCACCTGCTTGCCCATCGCTCATTGCTTATGCTCTGGGCCCCCTTCGCTAGCAATCCGACGCCAATAGATCCCGAACCAGTGGTTGCACCTCCATCGTTGCTCCACCGCCCCTCCGCGCGATCCTTGCAGCCCCTGCAACTACGGTTTCCCCATCCGTTGCTAGTTCACCTTGCTGCTGACGCCACACCTCCGCCAGTCTCCTCGTCGGAGCTCCACATCGACGTCCATCAAGCACCTCACTGCCGTTTTTCCACCTCACCAAATTGCTACCCCGCACAAAGGAAGTCTTTGCCTCGACGAGCCTCTGCTCTCCTTCACAACGTGGGTGCCTCTAAAATTCTAATTAAACTAGTCGTTTTATGTTGAAAACCAAAATTTTTTCGCGTCGATCGGTTCCATGGATCTACCTAGGAACAAACCGGACCAACGGTCCGGTTATCGGGTGAATCCATGCAACAAACATGTGAATCCCGGTTTCAATTTTTTGAAACCGGTCCTTAGCGGGCGGTTCCCGATTCTAGGTCAGGAACCGCCCGCCCGGACCATGCACACCCCTATGTGTGACTACTTAATTGATCACTATCATCACTCAACCAACTTTTTAATCCTCTCTTACTCACCTCTTTTGGCTCATTAACTCAAAATTCATTTCAAAGCATAAATACTGAGTTCATTTGAGACTTTAAATTTGGACATAAATTTTGCAACTGTTTTCGAGCATTAACTCGGGCATTGATTCTGTAACCGTTACATAGTATTATTCCAAATATTAATTTATAATAATTACAAAAATTTATTTTGGACATCGACTTTGTAACGGTTATAAAACTTTAATATAACCGTTAAGTCTAAAACCATTTCATAACATTAATTTGACTATTGATTCCGAACTTACTTTAGGTTATTAATGTGACAATTGATTCTTGTTTAGAAATGAAACCCGTGATAGCTTTCTTGTGTAGAAATGAAAATTCTTATCCAAAGAATAAAAGAAATAAGAGAATCAAAGATTTAACAATTTAAACATTCACAATCTTCGTGTTTCTCTAAAAAAAATGATAGTCCACCTATCTTAGTCTCCTTTTTTTTTTTTTTTTCAAAACATCTAGCACTCTCTACAGATATCAATTCATACAAATATCTAGCATCTCTACATATATCAAGATATTTGAGATCCTTATTTTGATAAACGAGAAAATAAATCCATAATCGCCTTCATATGTAAGGATACGTGTGAAATTTAGAGTTTGAAAACTTCTCGAAATAATAATTTCGAGATCATCCATGTTTTATGACAATAAAACCATAATGACATCACATATTAATTCTAAATGTTTCCATCACTCATACTAGTAGAAAAGGACAATCATTAAATTACGTTTCTCTTTTACACATGGGAATTCATGACACATTCTCACGTAATCTGTTAACATGTCTAAAGGGAATTAAATAAGCCGGATGTGCTTTTGTCCATTAGAAATTGATGGAGCAAACCGAATCTCTCACATGCTTTTTAATGCAATTTTCAATTCTTAAATGAATGAAATAAAAGTTTGAGAACTCAAATACATAACTAGCACAAGAACTCCTATCATTACTGTGTTGTTAATTATAAGTTTCAAACTACAAAATCAAGTAACGTGATTAGAGTAACTGCACAAGCTATATAATTGACATGAAAATATTCTACATGTAAACGAGTTAAAGTATTGGAGATTTGATCGTAAGCTACTCACTACTCACTAGTCCGATCCTTGTATTTCAAAACGGACGACGCAAACGCGAGTTGCTCCCCCTTCATTTATACAAAAAAATCAAATACCTATGCCGGGTTAAGTACTTACTCTTTCAAAAGAAAAAAAAAGATAACCAAAAAAGAGGAGAAATGGGGTGACTGTTCTCATTTATTTTCTTCAAAATTGTCTGTTGTACCCTATGCTATTATAGGTAGTCAGATGTCTTCTGCTTCTCCGTGTTCTTCTGTCATGTGCATTAATAGCCTTATGCTCCGGAGGTTGATTGAAGTGAACTCCCAAACCACTTTTGGTCTGCCGTCGAGGTCATTCATTCCATTCCCATTAGCCATAATTTGACTTCCTCCCATAAACATACTAACAAATGAGGCTTAAGGTTTCGACTTTCGTGCATTCGGAATCCCTGGGGACCGTTACTCTGGTTTTTTCATGTAATTTTGATTATGATTTCTTCCTCTAATTTGGCTGATGTTTCCTCTCTTTTTTTCCATACATGTAACGCTGATGTAGCACACGTGACCGCCATATAAAAGACATGGACGCATGGCATGCCACTATTCGAAGAAGCTTTTCTGTATTTTTAAGATATTATTTTTCAAAAATCACATACTTTGTGAAAATACAATACCTATTTTTTGCCACCATAATCATTTGCTGAGAAAAAAAGGTCATAAAAATATATTTTGGATATTTAGATCAGGAAATTAACAGTGCTTCTCACACAAATAGCTATCAATTCTCCATCATGCAAGAAAGGATGCCCGTTATATTCAACTCACCAGATATATAGTCTTAGACGAAATTCAAGCATCTATTTGCTCCTCTCAAAGAATAATTACCTTCACTCATTTCATTCATGGAAAAAATAATTAACCCTTTTATTTTTAGAGACAATCTCAATCTATTATCCTTTTCTTTTTATACATGCATGTAATTTTGTGAGCTTGTAGTAAGACAAAAAAAGTATGATTAGAGGTAGGGGTGTGCAACCGGACCAGCCCACCCGAAAAACAGGGTCGGAAACTGATTCTCGTTGAAATCGGTCCGGCAACCGGTTTCTAAAATTCGGAACCGGTTTAGACGGGTTCGGGAATAGATTCCGAGCGATTACTCACCCAGAAACTGGTTTCTAGACCAGTTTTGGAATCGGTTCCCAAACCAGTTTTGTAAGTAAAGGTCCAAAACCATTTTTTTTTTTTTTTCCCGATTTTTATTTTTACCCCCACAATCATACGATATTTTTTCTTTTGGCTCTCTCAAACACGCATGAGAGGACATTTCTCTTCCTCACTTGCTTCCCTCCCTCACCGGCTCCCTCTCGCACCGTTCGATGGATGAATGGTATTCGTCGCCGTTGTATCACATGGATTGGCTCGCATAATTTCTCTTTTGTAGGAGGAGTTATGCTTGCATAAATGAGTAGTTTTATGTAGTAGATGTGAGAATAAGACTAATATTAGACTCATGTTTGTTGCTAATTTTTTACCTTATGATTTTATTTATTATAATTAGCCCCGTGGATCCTTAATTTTTCGTTTAGTCAAAAAGTTTATGTATTTATTTATTACAAATTCTTAACGTTTCAATACAAATTATGAGGATTACGTTATTTTTTTCGCGCATTAATATAAAATTCGAAATCATATAGGATATCGAATTGATTCTCCAGGTGGAAACAAAGGTTGACTTTGAATCGAATCATAAAAATAATGTGGATCGAAAGTATAGTGGTTAATACAAATAAGGTTAGGTATGGGTCCTTTAAAAGAGAATCCTGCTTTAACCCCGATCGGATACAAAATCTAGATCTAGACCCTACCACCCGATCACCCCTAATTTGAGGATTCTGGCAAAGGAAAAAAGTGGAAAACAGAAAATAAGATCACAGCAATGGTGGCTTTTGAATGACCGCTAAATTCAGTAATAGGAAGAATGGAACTCGAATCCTCTCAATCAACAACTTTTATCTAAGCATATACTTCCGTAAACATTTGGTTCACCGGTTGTACCTAGCAGTGAGCAAAAGAACTCGACTGGATTGGGAATTGCATGAACGGATCCGATTTGCGGTTTTAGATGTAGAACCACCTACTCGGATTAGAATGGTATATATATTTTTTGGGTGGTAAGAATGCGACGTCATGGCCTTGGAGACTTGGACTCGAAAGCCAGCAGCCAAATATCTTTTTCTTTGTATATTTATCCTTCGTGGGCTATATATAATTATGAAGCGCTACAACTATCTAAAGTTAAACCTGTTCAATATAGAAAATGGCAATCCGTTATAAGCTACTAATAGCATTTATTTTATTAAGTGAAAACTTTTCTCGTGTTCCATATATCCTTGCATTTGTACTGAACATAACCTTTTTACGTAATGATTCAACATTTACACAGAGGTAAGTTCTCAAGTCTTAGCTGTGCAAGGCCTGAATCTTACATAACAAGCCGTGCAAGTACACAATTTGGCTCGTAGGATTATTCCACCGCACAAGTTCTTTCATGGCCTTCTCGATTTCTCACTTCTCTTAGCAAGCTACTCATGCAGTATCCTAGAGCATGCAAAACGGAGAACCATTTTGCTTTTGATCGCGTTCTCAGCTTCGACACCATCACAGCCACCACTGATTTTGGGGAGCACCTCTCGCGAATGCCAAAGATAAGAGCCCAACATCTTCTCAACATCACTTTCATCAAAACAAGACCAGTTCCCAATTCGTTGGAATTGGTACATCTTGGGTAATTACTGATTTTAATGTGGGAATCGGTTCACTTTGAAACTGATCACCACTAGGTGTAGCCACTTTGAGCGGTTATTTGAGAGGAGGAGATGGAAGCGGACATTTTACGTAAACATCTGATTCTCCGGTTGAAGTCATTTTCAACGTAACCGGAATGGGTTGACTCTCGCTAGGAACCTCCGTTACTGAAATACGATTGACGTGCCATTCATCGAGCTATGCAAATTAGTCTAATTTGATGTAATACCATCTGACCTACATTATCATCGTTTCTACCCTTTGGAGTTGTTGAGTTGTTGATTCTTTTTGAGCTTGCGACTAGAGGAATGGAATTGACAAGTCAGAAGATAAAGCATGTGGAAATGGCGGTGTGAAAGACCAGTGGGGGTGCAGAAAAAAAGGGAGAAAGACTCAAAAGTTGCGGTCGCATCAACCCCAGTAGATATGCCCAGTGTCCACAAGATCTTGCACGGTTTGATTCTTCGAAGGGCGCATTGATCTGTGCTACCGAGATGTTATCTCAAGGCTCGAGTCATATATATAATTACGATACGGAGTTAAGGAGAGAGCGACTGGGACAAAAGATGCTGAAATCTTTTTGAGATTTGCTTCTGCAATCAACGTACAGGCACACAGCTGTCCATGAAAACTTTTGGGAGAAACGCTACGGAAAAAAATTTCCCCTGCCACTATTGTAATTGCTCGCCGTATTACCTCGTCCGTTGTTCTGCTTTCGGTGGTCCGACTATACGGTGCCTCCATTCACACGACGACACGAGTTCTCTGGAGAGAGTCGTCTCGCGCTCTATAGGTATCCTCCAGCTGCTCACGGGTGTTTGTTTCGGGCAAGAAAGACCCAAAAAGTTGCGGTCGCATCAAACCCCAGTAGATATTCCCAGTGTCCGCAAGATCTTGTACGGTTTGATGCTTCAAAGGAGACATCCCCATTTGTGCTACCGAGACGTTATTTGAAGTCTCGAGCGATATATAATTGAGATACGGAACTAATGGAGAGGGCAACCGGACAAAAAATGCTGAAATCTTTTTGAGATTTGCTTCTGCAATCAACGTACAGACACACAGCTGTCCATGAAAACTTTTAAAAGAAACGCTACAGAAAAAAAATTTCCCCTGCCATTATTGTAATTGCTTATCCGGATTACCTCGTCCGTTGTTCTGCTTTCGGTGGTCGACTTTACGGTGCCTCCATTCACGACAACACGAGTTCTCTGGAGAGACTTGTCTCGCGCTCTATAGGTATCCTCTAGCTACTCACGGGTGTTTGTTTCGGGCAAGAGAGACCCAAAAAGTTGCGGTCTCATCAACCCCAGTACATATGCCTAGTGTCCGCAAGATCTTGTACGGTTTGATTCTTCGAAGTCGACATTCATTTGTGCTACCGAGACGTTATAAGTCTCAAGCGATATGCAATTGCGATACGGAACTATGGAGAGGGCAACTGGGACATAAAATGCTGAAATCTTTTTGAGATTTGCTTCTGGAATCAACATACAGACATAGGGCTCTCCATGAAAACTTTTGGAAGAAACGTTACAGAGAAAAATTTCCCCCACGTTCAAACCCAAATTTATCCTTATAAATACGTGTTGATCACAAGAAAATTTTAGATTAAACGCCCCGTTTTGATTCATAAGATCAGTGGCTACTTAAGTCGAGTCTCGACAGGATTCCCAAGGCCAAACCTAGGGTTGACCGCCAAATAATCAATGGCCACATGTCATGCTATGAGGATAGTTCACTAGAGCTGAAGATTAGGTGAGATTAGCATTTGAACTCAAGCGAGAATAACTACTGCGAAAAATGTGCGTAAAATAGGGAACAATTATTTGTTTTGATGAGCAAGCTGCACGAGCATCATTGATGGGTCAAGAAGCGGTTGCTAGAGGATACATATATCCAAAAGAAATGGAACGTGTGAAGATTGTGAAGCATAGTGCCCAAGAAAAGACAATCGACTATGGAATATCGGCTATGGAATATCGGCTTCCTATAAATACTTCAGTCTCTATATTAAGAAGCCCTCGCGCAAAATACAACAATTGTCTTTAGTTTATCTTTTCTTTACCGTATTATAGTTGTAGTTTTCAAAATTCCCATCACCGATTAGATTCCAGCGAGTCTCTCTTTCCGGTTAAGTATTGTTGATTAAATTCCGATATTATTCCATAAAATTCAGCATTGATTAGATTTTGACGTTGTGTTTTCCATCGAGGAGTGTTGCTATTGATTATATTTTAGCTTTATGCCTAAAACAAGTTGTATCGGGTTAAATTTTGGCATAGTTTGGATTCAAAGCATAGGCTACTTGGTAATTCATGCCTAGGTTACGTCATCAATTGAATTCTATGTTCATGAGTTGTTAGTCTCTGAGTCATTTGGGTATTAGTTATCAGGGTTGTATATACAAGTTGAGAATAAAATTCCTCTTTGCATTTGACATTCTCTATCCAAGCTCAATGCAAAACTCGAGTCTCCCATAATAAAACCAAAACGCGGCATTTGGTGAAGGATTATTCACAGGAACCAAAACTTGTAAAACATCTTTTTGGCACACCAGGTGGGACACATTGTGTTGGGTTGAGAGACTGCTACATTACAGACCTCGAGTCGATTCAACTTGAATAAAGCCATTGATGAACAAATACTCATGAATGGGAATAGCATGCGAGCCGAGTCATCATCAACTCAAATTCCTCATAGCGAGGTCGTGAACCAAGTTCAAGAGGAAGGAGCCGATGTCTCGATGCAACACGTCGAAGAGAGAAGACAAGCAAACCTCACGTCTATCATGCTCTCTACTATGATGCAAACAATTGAAGAGACTCAAGACGAGTTTGCTGATTATATGGTCAGACGAATGACTTATGTTATTAGGCCTTTGATCGTCAATATTTGTCACGAGTGTGCTTAATGACAACCTAGGGTCCTTTTTGGACTAGTTTAGCCTCAGCCAGGGAATGCCCCTATTTCAACCGGATATAGGATCTTCTAAACCTCAAGCCCATCACAAGTAAACAGACAAGTTGATGACCCTACCGAGCATCCCAACGTGAAAGAAAATCTCTTTACAGATCACACATAAACTGCGCCTTGTATAATAAACTCCAGCAAAAATGACCAATGTATTTACTACTAATCCATGCTTCAGAGGGGAAAAATACAAAAAAAGTCATAAAGTTTTTATTGGTATTAATTTAGTTATAAATCTCTCAATTTAATCAATTTAATGCTAAGCCTAGTGTCGGCCGTGCCAAGTAGGAGGTTAGTGTCCGCATTAATGACTTTGGCCTAAATTGGCAGGATGGGTTGAATTGATACAAATTTGAAAATGTTTATGACTAAATTGATTAAATTGAAAAAGTTATGACTGAATTGACACTAATAATATAAATTTAAGACTTATTTGGTATTTTCCCTAGTTTTAGAGCTTAAGAAAAGGCTACTAATTGCTCAACGAGATGCAAAAGGTTCGCCAAAAAAATATTAATCCCGACAAATTTAGGTGTCCTCTTGTCAACCTAAAGAATATTACATTAACTGAAGACATTAAAGGTCCTTTCTTGGAGTAATCTTTAGCTACGACAATTGTATACTACCTTTCTCAATTATAGAGTATAAAAAAGAATATTATTCCTAACGACAAAGGAAGTAAAACGAGCCAATGAACCACAGGAGAAAATAAAGAAGCATGGGAAGAATCCAAACTACAATTCTTCTCGTTTGAGCATCTCTCACTCTTATTTAGAGAACTAACAACTGAGACAGAAGCTGATGCCCCCAGCGATGACGTTTTCCCTTTAATTGCTGGTGAATGAGGCTTAAACATAGGCCGTCGAATAAGTGGATCGGTTGAAAATGATTTGACTCAAATTTACCTATTTAATTTATATACTAATTTATTACAACGCAATTTTAACGACACATGCCCAACTCAACCCAACCTAGACTCAATCTGATCCAGTTTGCAATTCTTAGCAATTTTTCTTCTCAAATTGTTGCTTTCAAAGAATGGGCAACTTTGTGAATTGGTTTGCCAAGTCAGTAAGGGCCTCTTTGTTAATTTTTTTTTTTTATTATTCCTTGGAACAATTTTTTTTATTCTTTTGTTCCTAGGAATGAAAAAAGAATAAAAACGTGTTTGGTAAAACTTTTGTTCTCGAGAACACATGAATATATTTGGAACAAAAACAAAAATAGAAAAAAAGTAACTTCTTGATCCTGAGAACAATTTCTAGAATCAATTTTTCTCTCTTTTCTTCCTTTTGGCTGGTTGCTGGCCTTGGCCATGGCCGGCGACCTCGCCAGAGTGTCGCTGGTCCCCGACGATGCAAAGCCATGGCGAGACTCGTTGGCTTGAGCCTCGCCGTAGCTGGGTGAGGCTCGCTTGGCCATCGAGGTCACCAGCGAGGCTGAGCCTCGCGATGGCCTAGCGAGGCTTTGGTGAGCTTGTCAGCCCTCACCCTAGCCTAGCGAGGCTCCAGGGAGCTCGCTAGACCTCACCCAATCGGTCGCCGGCTGCCGCCGTGGCCAGTGATCGGCCATAAAGGAGGAAGAAGGAAAAAAAAAAGGAAAAATATAATAAAAATATTAAAAAATTAAAAGAAACAACAAAATTATACAAGTTTATTAAAAACATTTCTATTTGGGGTATATAAATTTTTTGCGGTTAACAAGCGCATTCTTATATTTAGAAATTGTTTTCGAACAGAAAAAAAAAAAAAATTTCTCATAAAAAATTATTCTCTCAAACAGATAGTTATCAAACGCGCCCTAAGAGAACTTAGGTCGGGTTTGAGAGTAGGGTTATGGACGGCGGCGTGAAAATGGCAATGGGGTGAAGGGTGGTGGAAACAAAAGACTATTTGGGTTAGTCAAGCCCAACCAAAGGCAGAGAGAAGACGAGGTCTCGATTCAATTTTACACTGCTACATATATTTCACAGTACTAGTTTTATTTTGGGTCAAAATATTAGAGAACTACTTGAAGTAGATTTGTTGTAACTAAGTTGGCATTTTGGAAAATCATATAAGTTTAATGAAGCTTTTATATTGATGATATTGAGAAAGGCGAGAATATTACAATGCGCATTTTTAAGTAACAAATCTCTAAGTAGTTTTCAGTATATTAGGCTACACATTCTTATAATTTGAGATATTTTTTTAAGCTACTTATATACTATTGCAACATTGCGATTATATTAATATCTAATATAGGCCTGCTAACAAGAGAATTGTAATTTAAATACTAATTACATTATTTTGCTCATAATTCCTTTCTCAAGGGTAACTTATACGGGGAAAATATGTTGCATGTTACCTGATCTTTCGCAATTTAGGATTTCCAATTTTTGCTTTATTTAGTGTTTCAAATAGTCACCATATAATTAGTTATTAATTCAGCCCTTCCCATATTGCGTGCATCAATCACGTTCCTGCAGATATTTTATGAAAGAACTCTTGAGTAAGGAATGGATGAAAACGAATTTGATTGCTAGGAAATTGAGTAATTACTTATGGCTTTTAATTCATATGTTTAATAATCAATTAATCTCCTTTTATTTTTCCCCATACCTGATTTTATTAAATATAATATTTCAATTGTTTAGTAAAAATTTATAAGCTCCTCCGGATTGCTTGCATCAATCATGTTTATGCATAAATGTGAAAATGAATTCTCGAGTAAGGACTGAATGACATAATATTGGATTTCCTCTTGTTAGGAAATTAATTTATTACTTATGATTTTTAATTAACATATTTAAATAATTAGTTTATCTCTTCTTATTTCTCCTAATTTCTTCATTCTCTTTTTTCTTTTTCTTTTTTATAGGGGCTATGTAAAGAGCTCACAGATGTTTTCTTAACTATCGAATCATTGGAAAACGTTTATCAAAGTCTATTCTATCCAAGCATGCAATAATCCCAATTGGAAAACGTTTTCCCTCCCTATTCGTCTTGCAGATACAGTTAACGCGTGCTTTTATGGATTTGGCAACCAACACTGCCTTAGTCGAGAAACAAGGAATTCTTAAGTTGCCAACTTCGAGTGTTCGACATCTTCTTGGGCCGAATTCATTTAAAAGAAAACTCAATTCTCGACAACCTTAATGTCCCTTGTGTTTAGCTTCTTCTCTAAATCAACAATGGTGGATATAACCACGTAAAGTGAGCTTCATCAAAACCCAACTTGCTCAAATACGGTAAGGCCTCGTAACAGAACACACAATGGTCACCAGCGCAGATTCCGAACATGAGCGAGTGAGCAAATTGAAAGCATTCGATGATATGAAAGCCGGAGTCAAAGGCCTCGTGGATGCTGGTATTACCAAAGTCCCCCGCATATTCATCCGGCCACCTGACAGTTTGGCCCAAGGCGAGGATCGCATGGACATCCCGGTGATCAACCTAGGATGCCCAAATGCAGGCCCCGCCTGTCATAAGGAGACAGTGCAGAATATCGGGCAAGCACTGGGAAAATGGGGTTTCTTCCAGGTGATCAACCATGGGGTCCATGAGAGCCTCTTGCAGGAAGTGATAGAGGGGTCGCGCCGGTTCTTTGAGCAGGAGACAGAGGCCAAGAAAGGATCTACACCAAAGATCTTACGAGAAGGGTCACATACAACAGCAACACGGCCCTTTATAATTCGGTAGCCACTGATTGGAGGGACAGTATATTTTGCTCCATGTCACCAGAGCCTCCCCGGCCCCAGGAGTTGCCCGAAGCTTACAGGTGAGCCCTTCTCTGGCGTCTTTCACCTTTCAGAAAGGGAAAATTCATGAACGAATTCACAAAGTGAATTGATAAAGACAGTTTGCTTGCATTGCCTTCGTTCATATAGGTGCAAGGTGACTGCTTTTCACTGTATAATACTTGGTAGCCATTTTTTTTTTCCTCCTTGAATCAAGGGCTAAATAGCAAATGAATGAAACTTGAGTTATTCACGTTCCTTTCCATTGCAACGGCAGGAATAGGGGTTAAACATTCAGGAAATGAAAGTGCCCAGTCCGTCATTCGGTCAGCTAAAGCAATTGCTACCTCCACATTTCCCACCTGAGTTCCACAGAACGTCATCAATGAGACAGATCAGTAAGACGATCCTCAAAGATTGATCATTTTCACTGAATAGGAACCTCGGAGGTGGTTGTTTCGTTCTTTTTGGGAGAGAATAGGATATTATAGCAATACTAATAGCAATACTAAGCGTTTGCCCCCGAAATTCATACAAAATACCAATGCACTTTCTGGCGTTCTCTGGGAATCCGTCCAACCATACTTTTACGGCATCGATTTTCTGATGCATCGAAAATTCTCTGGCAGAGAAATACTGATGGGGTACTCAAAGCATGTGATGAGACTGGGCTCTTGTCTGTTTGAGCTCTTATCAGAAGCGCTGGGACTCCACCCAAATCACTTGAAGGAGATAGATTGTGGAAAGGGACACTCGATCATGTGCCACTACTATCCGCCATGCCCCCAACCCGAGTTGACCTCGGGTGTGACAAAGCATTCGGACAACGACTTCCACACAATTCTCCTCCAAGATCAAATTGGAGGACTTCAAGTGCTCCACGAGAACCAATGGATCAACGTTCCTCCAATTCCTGGAGCACTAGTTATCAACATCAAAGATCTTTTGCAGGTAAGTAGCTTTGGCCACATATCATTGCTCATCTCTGAGCTTCTCTAAAACTGTGTTTTGATTGACACACTGGGATCCTCTTCTGGCCCTTTGTTACTGTACTTTCTCATGCGCTAAGCTAGTTAAAGAGCTCTTAAGAATTTACCAAGGCATCTTCCCTAGCAATAACAAAATTTCTTCATAATCTGCACCTCTATTTGGTAGGATGAATCTGCATTTACCATTCCCGAATGCCTTGTGCATCAAGTGTGCTACAAGAGCTATTTGACTGATCCAGGCTTTGATATTAACTTGGTTGTATCATGCCAGCCCTCACAAGGACAGGCTCAAATTGTCTAAATGAGAGATGTATGCAAAGCACTTTTCACAGGAACGGTGATTGTGGGTCCTAGAAATTCTGCAGTTTTCTGTAAACAACAACATGAAGATTGCAATTATAGAAGTATCTAGAATATATATCCATTCATTTCTGACCTGAGAACTGACAGACTGAGAACGGTTCACTAATTGGTGCATACGCAGCTCATAACGAATGACCAGTTTAAGAGTGTCGAGCACTGAGTCATGGCAAACAAGAGAGGCCTGAGTGTGTCGGTGGCGTGCTTTTTTGGCTGCACTCCTCAGCCATCTTCAAGGCTGTTTGGACCCATCAAGGAATTAACATCAGCAGACAACCCACCAATCTACAAGGAGACTACACTTCCAAACTACACTGCCTGTTACATATCCAAGGGCGTATATGGAACTTCTGCCCTTCCTGATTTCAAGCTGTAGACCTTGTAAACAGGAAGATGAGGGGATAATGGTCAAGGGATATTCATGGTATTAGGTGGGATTTGTCTTCATTCGTTCCGTTAGTGGAAGGCAACTTTTTCACGTGTTTGCATCTGAAAGTAAAAGTCTGTCTGTGTGTTCATCTACGTAAAACTACCAAAGAACAGGATCGCCTTTCTTTACTGCTCGGTCACTAACACCTATATTGCTTCATTTGATAGCACCTATGCTAAAAAACAAAGATCTTTTCAAGCCAAAGCTGAACCTGAAAAAGAACACGAAATAGAGGGAGAGGAAGATTAACACATACTGCAATCAAATGGAAAGAAAGATGCTATCTTTAGATAAAACTGTGTTAAATACTCGTATGACAGTTAAAACACTAATCTACCACGAAAAAAATTTGAACTTTCGGGAACATTTCTGTTTGGTTGAGCTTCGACTTCCACTTTGTATATTGGCAGCAAGGATAAAAAGTGGAATTTTTGCCAGGCTTCAACTTGCTCAACAACAACCAGAATCAACCGCAAGGCAAAAATCTATGTACACTTAGACGACAATGAATCGTCCTGTCATCTATCAATGGTCAATTCTGTCCTAACAGATATTTTTTCTTTCCATAAATTGCAAAACTTGTGTACTAGCCGCCTGGTCCCCCAAAGAATCAGCCACTATTAAACAGCATTGTCATTTTTCTAAGCACGTGGTAGCTCACAGGCTATGACTTTCTCCTTCCATTTTTATGGACCTCATTATTCTAAAGTCAAATGGAACAACCCAACGTGATGTCACTGTTATCTTATCTCCATCTCTCAGCTAAAAAAAAAGGGCAGCTCATGTCATGCATTGCTGTGTCTCCATAAATTCATAATTCAAGCTCGTATCCAGCAAATTCAAATTCACAGTGAATTGAATTGCAGTAGAGAGAGAGAGAGAGAGAGAGAGAGAGAGTACCGATGCCTACCATCAATTTGGCCTCCGACTCCGGCGAGCAGAGCTACGACAGAGCGAGCGAGCTGCAAGCGTTCGACGAGTCGAAAGCCGGCGTCAAAGGCCTCGTCGACGCCGGGATCACCGACGTCCCCAGAATCTTCATCCGACCGGACGAGACATCCGAAGACAGCTCCGGATCGAACGGCGGCACCGAGAATCTCAGCGTCCCGGTCATCGACCTCGGCGGGATCGACCGCGACCCGGCCAAGAGGAAGGAGGCGATCGAGAGGATGCGGCGCGCGTCGGAGACGCTGGGGTTCTTCCAGGTTGTGAACCACGGGGTCCCGGCGGCCGCGATGGAGGAGATGAAGGAGGGGGTGAGGCGGTTCTACGAGCAAGACGACGAGGCGAAGAAGGCGTTCTACACGCGGGACGTAACGAGGAAGGTGGTGTACAACAGCAATTTCGACCTGTACACGGCGGCGGTGGCGAACTGGAGGGACACCTTCTTCTGCTACATGGCGCCGAGCCCGCCGTCGCCGGAGGAGCTGCCGGATGTTTGCAGGTATGTGGCCGTTCGTCCCGGAGTCGCCGATGCCATTTTCACCTGCGACGTTACAAAATATGTTGTTTTTCACAGAGACATACTGATAAAGTCACAAAGTCGCCTTTCCACCTTTGGGATGACTTTCGTTTTTAAATCTATTTCTATTTCACTGAAACACCTAATAAAATCTTAATATAAAAAGTAAATTTAGAGATAAATATATTAAAAATCCTAACATTTGTCATAAAAGTGTAATTTAATCCTAAAACTTAAGAAAACGAAAATGCAAATGCATCAAGTCCTAAAACTTATCATAAAAGTACAATCGAATCTTAAACTTTCAAAAAGTGAAATTAATAAAAAGACTTGATTAAACAAATTTGACAAATTTTATCACTTAATAGTAATTTTTGAAAGTACTTTTGCAATAAGTTTTATGCCTTCCAATACATTTATTCCATAATTTTATAAGTGGATCTAATTTAATTGACTTTCATGACTAAATTTGTAGGGACATACTAATAGACTACTCCAAGCAAGTGATGAGCTTAGGCGGGTTGCTGTTTGAGCTCTTGTCCGAGTCTCTCGGGTTGAGATTGGGCCGCCTTCGGGAGATGGACTGTGCGGAGGGCCTTGTGGTCATATGCCACTACTACCCGGCGTGCCCAAGGCCCGAGTTGACGATGGGGACGAGCAAGCACTCCGACAATGACTTCCTCACAGTGCTCCTGCAGGACCACATCGGAGGCCTCCAGGTCCTCCATGACAACCACTGGGTCGATGTTCCTCCGGTCCCTGGAGCTCTGGTGGTCAATGTTGGTGACCTCCTACAGGCAAGTTTCTCTTGCCGTCTGATTTGATTCGACCCCATTTTTATATCTAGCAATATTAGACGTAACATTTAACCACTTGCAAGCAACCCCTCGGATCAATGAAAATGACGTTACCATGTCAATTGTCTTTAGGGAAAATAGTGCCGGAAGTTAATTTCGAAGGGCATTACAAAGCATTGCTAGCACACGGTCTGATATCGTCGAATACAAAGTATCGGGTCAATTATCAAAACACCCAAAATTTATGTGAACATCATGGGGGATGTCTCGGGGATCCTGGGAGATACTCTTTGCCAAGGGATTTCTTGCTCTTGGCGAGCATTTTGGTAACGGGGTGGCTGCTAATGATGTCTGTCCCTCTTATTTCTTCCTTTCAGCTCATAACGAACGACAAATTCAAAAGTGTGGAGCACAGAGTGTTAGCAAATCCGGTGGGGCCGCGGATCTCGGTGGCCTGCTTTTTCAGCACAAGCTTCCAACCATCGTCGAAGCTTTTCGGGCCAATTAGGGAACTGTTGTCTGAGGACAATCCTCCGATCTACAGAGAGACCACAGTGAGGGACTATCTTGCCTACTTCAAGGAACATGGCCTTGATGGAACTTCCCCTCTGAGACACTTCAAGCTGTAAACCTCACATTTTTCTTCTAAGGAAGAGATGCACAATCCTTCTTGAACAATTAATGGCATCGCTACAGATTTTAGATTTTGGATTTGCTTGCAGTGTATTAGCCACGTCCCTGTAGCTTTGTATTGATTGTCTATAAAATAAAATTCCTTTTCATGCTACCATTGTACCAACATACCATACTTTAATCTGCAGACTTTGATTCAATAATAATTTGCAAATGGGGATTGCACTTGGACCATCAGTTTTGGAACTGGCCATGGCCCGTCGGACATAGATATAGATGATGCTCATTGAGTTTTCGAAGTACTCAATTACAGAAGATGAGTTCGCTAACTGATAATTTCTCATGACTTTGTGCAGTCAAAGATGATGAGCCTGTTTACAATTTTCTGACTGCTTCTTCAACTTCATCACTTCTGTTATTTGAAGCCATTCGTTTCCCAAATGCTTTTCCGATATGCCTGCGTTTGACCAGCACTACTTAGAAAATGCCAAACTAAAATCTTGAAAGTCAGACGAACTGGCTGCACAATAATAGCCTGTCGCTTCTTGGCCTTGCTCTTGAATGCCAATCGCTTTCATGGTGATGCAACGTACGTAATTGTTCTTTCTTCTCACTGTTCTTGGTCCAGTCATGGGACACCACAGGACCGTTGTCTTTCAAATTCTTCAACGTTTAATATAAGATCAGAACTTGGAACTCAAGTGTTTTCACTAAGGAAGAAAAATGGAAATGTTCAGCAGAGATGAAGCACATAAAAATAAACAGAAGTATGATTGGATATGCGAGCTAAAGACTTTCAATAAATCAAAGAAAGGTATCAAGGGCCTTGTCAATGCGAGCTAAAGGCTTTCAATGATCCCCATGGCTGTTCTGGAGGAGATGCTGGATGGAGTGTGCCGCTTCCATGAGCAAGGCGCTGGAGAGAAGAGACGTTTCTATTCGTGAGATTTCATGAGAAGCGTTGGGTACCATTAGTAATTTTAATCTGTATAGAGCAGAGGTGGCTAATTGGAGGTATGCCCTATTCTGTGTTATGGCACCTAATGCTCCTGAGGCAGAGGACTTGCCAGCGGTATGCTGGTAAGTGATTCTGCAGAATATTCAACCGCAATCTCTTGCAATAACTTCTTGTAGTCTTTTCTTCTAACGCATTAGGAATTTGCGACGATTTGACCTGCTAAATTTTCTCGAACACCCCAGTGGCATAATGCTGGAATTCTCGGAGCAAGTGACAAATTTGGGAATTACCTCGTCTGAGGTCCTGTTGGAGGCACTTGGGTTGAAGCCGAACCATTCGAAGGACATGGAATGCACCGACGGACTCATCCTTCTGAGCCAGTACTACCCCAAATGCCCACAACCAGAGATCACTCTAGGAGCTAGCAAGCACATTGACAGCGACTTCTTCACCGTCCTCCTGCAAGACCATGTTGGAGGTCTCCAAGTTCTTCAACAGAATCAGTGGATCGACGTGAGCCCTGTGCCATGAGTGCTGGTAGTTAACATTGGAGATCTGCTTCAGGCAAGTCTAACCTTACTCACTCTCCCTCCCTAAGTCTTATCACCAGAGACCTTGTTAGGCACATGAATGAATTACTGAACAAAGCATTTTATGCCTGAGCTCTTTATCCAGCAGGTGAGTGTGCACTTCTAATCACAAACCGGACCATTTTTTTTTCAGCTTATCTCGAGTGACATATTCAAGAGCTCTGAGCACAGAGTTGTGGCAAACATGGGGCCGAGAGTGTCTACAGTGTGCTTCTTTACACGGCGACGCCGCCATCGCCAAAACTGTATGATCCGATCAAGGAGTTGATTTCTGTGGGTGATCCGGCAAAGTAGGGAGAACCACCATCATGGAGTATATTTCCCACTTTAGCACGAAAAGCGATGGGACTTCAGCTCTGCAGCAGTTCAAGCTGTGAGCTTGGCAGTGGCAAACAACTGGTGCTACAAATTGGAAAGGGCATGCCTACATTACCAGAAAATAAACCCGAGCGTGATACAAGTTTGCTGGCTAGTTTATAACTTTTCATATTCATATTATGTCTTGGCTTTCATATACAAAATACTTAATCAATTGACTACGATATGATTAGAGAGTATGAAGCTCTAATGTCAAGTCCATCTTAATTGATGATCATGTGAATCCCATGTTACTAAATAATAACTTCATTCAATTCAAGTTCAAGAATAATATTGAATATTTTAATATAATTTATGAATTAAATTAAACATGTATTAAAAATTTAGGGATCACATTGAATAATTTAAAAGTTCAAGAATTATATTAAATAAATTGAAATTTTAGAGATTACATTAGACACCGAGTCTAGTTTCAAGCTACTATATGTATCATTTTCCCTCCCTTGAATATTTTAATATAATCTGCGTTGGCTGGTCTACGCAGGCTTGTGTTGATCCACAGATATTCGCCAGAAACGACAAGAGCCTCGATGCGGAGGCATTTCCGAGCACTCCGCCGTCGGAAATTATCTTCCAATATTGTCTTCTTGAGATTTCTCTCATTCTCTTTGCCTCGCTTCGCTTGCGCTGCCGCTGACTCCTGTGCAGGAAGAAAAGAGAAATGGCGCCGGAGCTGATACTCGCTCCCGACGGTGGTTACGACCGGCAGGCCGAGCTGAAGTCCTTCGACGACTCGAAGGCCGGCGTCAAGGGCCTCGCCGACGCCGGGCTGACCAAGATACCAAGATTCTTCGTCCACGACCACCTCGACCTCGAGCTCGACCGCGCCTCGGAGTCGCTAGGACCGAGCCCAAGCGTTCCGGTCGTGGACTTGGGAGGTGTGGGCCGGGGCTGGAGCCCCGGTGAGAGGAAGCGGACGGTCGGCCAGGTCCGGGAGGCCTGCGAGACGTGGGGTTTCTTCCAGGTGGTGAACCACGGCGTGCCGGCGGCTCTCACGGAGGAGATGGTGGAAGGGATCCGGAGGTTCCACGAGCAGGACCTTGAGGCGAAGCGGGAGTGGTACTCGCGGGATTACGGCGTGAGGAAGGTGCTGTACAACAGCAACTTCGACCTGTACCGGGCCCCAGCGGCGAACTGGAGGGACACGCTGAGCTGTGTCTTGGCTCCCCGTAGGCCCCGTTTGGTTCGGCTTTGGGGGAATGCCATTAGGAGAATGCAAATACTTTGAGGTAAAGGGACTTTCGGAAATGTTAGACCGTTTGGTAAATTATAACTTTGAAATGCAACTTAGTATAAACACCGTTTGGCAAAATTCACATTTCCAAAATGCTTTTGTTATTTTTTATTTTTTTTAAGTCTAAAATCAAATTCCGGCGGCCGGCCACCGCCGGACGGCCAGATCTGGCCATCGCCGGACCGCCAGATCTGGCCGCCGGAGGTCGCGGAGGCCAGATTTGGCCGTCCGGATCTGGCCTCGCTTGGTCGCCGATCGGCCAGATCTGGCCTCGCCTGGTCGCCTGGCTCGCGCGACCAGGCGACGCCGGCTGAGGTCGCGCGGACCTCAGCCGGTGTCGCCCGGTCTCGCGCGAGCCGGCGACGGGCGTCGGTCCGCTGGTCGCGAGGCCAGCGACCGCCCGAGGTCGCTCGACCTTAGGCGCCCGAGGTCGCCTGACCTCAAGCCACCTCGCCCGAGGTTGTGCGACCTCGGCGAGGCTTTCCGGCGGCGGATCTGGCCGCCGGGGCCGGATCCGGCCGCTCTCGGCTAAGAGCCGCCCACCGCAAAAAGAAAACGAACGGCGAAGGAGACGATGAACAGTGACCGGTGAACAGTAAAATCTCATCCCCGGAATGCCCGATGCTCAAAGTTGGTCCTCCCCGGCTTTCGGCTTTTAGCATGTAAAATGCCCGCATTTCGCAAATGGGCATTCAAAAGCTCAACCAAACACCAAATATTTTCCCAAGGGGCTTTCGGCCCCGAAAGCCCCTTGGGAAAGCCGAACCAAACGGGGCCGTAGTCCGGATCCTCAGGAATTGCCTGCTGTCTGTCGGTAATCTCTGGGTGTGCGTGCTTGAAGGGCTGAAACTAATTCTAGTTTTGGGACTTTCGATATAAAAGCTTTCAAATTTAGCTTTGCGATACCCACTTGTGTTGTGTGAGACGAATTGAAAGTTCCATGATAGTTTTTTTTTTTTTTTTGACGCATAGCAATTCAGTGGAAGAAAAGAAAGAAAGGGAAGAAGCTCTAGCCTAAATAAGATTTAAGATCTGACAATTAAGTAAAAAATGGGGCTTTCGGAATAGATAGAGCTGCTGCTTGGCCCTGGCGAAACGTGTGCCCGGTGTGCCGGGAGTTCTTGCCATTTTCTCAAGGGGCTTTGGGGTCATAGATCAGTTGAAGCAAATAATCATGTGTGGTGTAGATCTTCGGGGGATTTGGAGTTGGAGTGCCGATAGATTCGGTTTGAATGGAAAAACTAATTCCTTTTTCTGTTCTTCCTCTTTGGTCTGCAAGAATGGTTGCTATGTTACACGAATTATGGACTTGTATTTTAGAAGCTTGATTTTTTTATGCAGAGTAAATAGACCTGGTCTTTGAGAGAGTGAGATAAAGATTGATCTCTGATGTTCCACGGCATTTGACTAATCACCTGTTCTCTGTAACCAATCGACTTGCAGAGACGTAATAATTGAGTACAAGGACAGAATTCTGGAATTGGCAGATACCATATTTGAATTACTGTCAGAAGCTCTTGGCCTCGACAGTAGCTACCTGAAAACTATCCACTGTGGGGAGGGACTCTTCTTTGTCGGCCATTACTATCCAGCATGCCCAGAACCGGACTTAACCCTTGGGACTGGTGATCATACTGATAGTGGCTTTCTCACCATTCTTCTCCAAGACCAAATTGGTGGCCTCCAGGTCCACCATCAGAATCAATGGATCGACGTTTCCCCAATTCCTGGAGCCCTTGTAATAAACTTGGGAGACTTGATGCAGGTCCGTTTATCAGAGTTTTGCAGTTTACGTTTCTATCAGTTAGTTTCTTGTTTCGATGTTCTCGCATTAGCCAATGCATTTCTAGCCCAATCTGTGCTTTTTTGTGTGGCTGATCTAATGAGTAGGTCCTTCAGTCAATTTGTTATCATAGTCCATGGACACAAATCTGGTGTTACAATCTGAACAAGTGAAATGGAAGATAGCTCTTTCATCTATGTTCTTCTATCCTAACTGTTTTGTAGTGTGTTAGAGATGCCAAATACTTCCCTAAGTCAGTGTAGAGGTCTAACAGATTTATTGTAGAGTATCCTGTTTACAACTGTGGAACTTCCAGTTAGCTCTTGCAACATTAACTGAGCTAAAGTCAATTCCATTTTCATGATATTTCTATGTGGATGTTGTTTTTCTTCACAATCTTTTGGTCTTAGCTAATTATTTTGACAACTGTGCTAGGAGTACATGTGAGAATGACTTGATAAAATTTCGCCCTTTTAAACAAGTTTGATTACGTATGCCATATTTATGTGTGATTGATATTCCAGAGTATTTGGTCTTCACTTTGCCATGTCCTCTTCCATCTCGCAGCTGATCTCGAATGATAAGTTTATTAGCGTGAGCCACAGAGTTCTAGCCCAGACAATCAGGCCAAGGATTTCAGTGGCGTGTTTCATGAGGCAGCATCTCCCTCCAGAGAATTCTTCAAGGTTGTATGGCCCTATTGAGGAGCTGCTATCAGAAGAAAATCCCCCAATTTATCGGGAAACTACGGTGAAGGACCTTGTCACTCACTACTATGCAAAAGGACTTAATGGTGTATCTGCACTGGAACATTTCAAGCTATGAAATATATTGTATACGACAATTCAAGGATGTTCTCTCTTGAATGATAGTTGGACACATTTGATCTGTGTAGTTTTTCAGAGCATTAGCTCCCCGGCAAAGCATCCAAATGTAGTTAAATTGAATAGAGTATATGTTTGTAGTGCCTGGCAAGCTCGTGCTTATGTAACTATTGTGCATTTAGAAGAGGCTTTCTGCTTTCGAAGTAAACATAAGAAATGGAATCATGGTTAGGTTTACCATACTTGTTCTTGTCGATCCCTTCAATCTGTGAGTTGCCTGAGTCACCGAGTTTACTGATCCAAAGTGAAATTCTGTAGAGGATTATCTTGTTTGACTGATCTATGATGTTTAGATCATGAATGAAAAAGAAGGGGCGGGGGGCGGGGCGGGGAGAAGAGGAATTGGAAGTGCTCATTTGCGAGCTTTGTTTTGATGGTCGTGGATAATTAGTTGGATTATATCTCAAATAAACTATCATAAGGAAGACTACTCTTTTAAAATCGGTGTTTTAGTGCTTCACGTATTTTTCACACCTGTGGTAGGGTTTCCTATCTTACTTAAGAGTGTAATGCTTTATCTACGATATTAGCAGTCGAATGTCATTGACAATTTTGATGGTTAGATCACTAATGTTTTATGTTAGCCTACAGCTCGGGCACGATGGATTGCCATGCGCAGGGGCACGACACGGTAGAACAACCCCTTTTTAGGAGCGTTCTCATGGGGCATTTGACTAGCCTAAATCGCCACTTTGGTGAGTTTCTAGTCAGTTTCGATCACGTAACATTGGGAATTTTTTCCCTGCCACTGGGAAAGAATTTCTTCTTCAGTGGTATGCCTTTCTCCCTTATTTTAAGTATAGTTTAGGGGATGATACAAGGCCACTTTCAATTGAAGTTTCAGTTATTTCGGAGGCAAATACATATCTTTGTATTAACTTGCTTCCTCATTCCACGTCTTTTCTCAGTCACTTCAAGCTTGGAGCAGTCGCCGTCTTGGCTTTATTATCACCTGTATTCGATATAGCTAACGAGTCATCAGATTCCTCTTATCAACATTCCTTGCTCGTCGTCTTTAACTCGCCATTTGAATCCCTGTCCCAGTCTTCCAATTGCTGCACAATACCAGCATGACTTGCTCATTGAGAAATCCTCTTGGGCTCCCATTTTTCAGGATCCTCCCATTGTTGTTTCTCCGAGTTCCAACAATGCGAGGATCCTGAAATTCCCAGCATCATCTTTCTTTCAAGATAACTTGTCCTCGTCTTTTCTCTGCCACGTCTTCCTCTACAACTCCAAGCAACATCTTCATTGTATTCCTGCCTGTCAGTCTTGTATTCCTCGTTGTAAGAGAGAGCAAGAAAGAAAGATTTAACTCTATTAATGTGGTCCCGGAGGCGACAATGCCTTTTTCACCTGCGAAGTTAAAATGTTGTTTTTCACACAGACAAAGCAAACTTTTTGGTTTTGCTAGAGAAATCCTACATTGAATAATTCGTGTGATGTAAATCAGATAATATATATATTGATTGGACCATAACTCATTAATTTAAACTTTTGAGTAAAGGTAGATCCAATTAAATATGTTGATGGGCTCGGACTCTGAAAATTGTAGGGACATACTCATGGACTACTCCAAGAGAGTGAGGAACTTAGGCGTGTTGATATTGGAGCTCTTGTCCGAGTCTCTCGGGCTGAGGCTAGACAACCTCCAGGGATGCACTGCTTAGAGGGCCTCGTGGTCAAATGCCACTACTACCACATTCGAGGCCTCCAAGTCCTTCACGACAATCATCGTCCCATTTCTTTTATTCTAGCTTTATTCCTATTAAGCCCATCGGAGTTGCGACAAGGCCCGAACCCAACTCTTCTCCTGCCCTTTCCCATGCGCTGCCCCCCTTCCCATCAAAGCAGGCGGTCTGTGACGTAAGAAGAGGAAGGCCGAAGAGGAAGAGCCCGTGAGCGAGAGAGGAGCGACGGGCGGGTGATGGGAGCGAGTCCGCGCCTTCTAGAAGCCGTGAGGGATAACGACGCGTGACCGAAAAAGATTCGCGAGGGGGAGAGAAGCGGATTCTCGCTGAAGAAAAGAGCAGGGCTCGGCCGGGCGGGACGGTTTTTACAAAAAAGAACCAGATCGTGAACAGAGAGAGGAACGAGATCGCGGAGGGAGAGGGAGAAAAAGGTTCACACTTCACAGAGAGAAACGTTGGCCCTGGGAGTAGACAAAGAGGGATCGCCGGAGTTTGGCTCCGATCCTGGTCGAGTCGCCGGAGGAGAAGGAGAGCACTGTCCAGGTTTTAGACACGTCTCTTTTGTAATTACTACTATTAGGGAATGTTGATGAGTCTCTTTACGTTTTAGACACGTCCAGGTTTTTCTTTTATGATGGATTATGCGGTAGTGTTCAGCTTTATTATTAGGAGATGTCTCACGCGGGTAAAATATAAAGGAACTTATCCAGTGCTTGAGCTGTTTCTCCCCGATGTTTCTGGTGTGAGTTGTTTACAGGTTCAGATATCAAGTGGCACCAGAACCGAATTCGGACCTCCGTGTAGAATCTTGAAAAAGTTTTCTAGGGCTGGTTGCCTGCGGCTCATGTCATTGTTTGAACTGGTAGACTTTGAGTTGAGGAGGCTATATTGGCTGGTTAGTGTCCATGTAGTTGAACCACCCACGCTGTGAGATGCCATGACATTCATTACACTAGAAATTTTGCATTCATCGTTAATTCCTTGGTCTTTTTGAAATTTCTATGAGGTTACATGTCAAACATATTATCATATCGGAAGCTGCCTATGACCATTATTGTGAGAGTACTAGGCAATTCGGCTTTAATCATCAAGGGCTTGTGGTAGACATGGTATTTTGCCGCTGGAGAGCCTTTTTACAACTATTTTACTTCAAGGAGTTGTTTTGGTTATTCTAGCAATAACATTTTTTGTATTATCTAGTTTGTCTTCTTCGTTCTTGCAGGAAAGGCATCAATGACAGCGAACAAAGGTGTCATTGGGACCACCGTAAGTGATGCAAGGAGGATGCTTTCTCTTGCGTAGGGGAACTTTTACATGAGCCTCCTTTCATTCTTTTGGTGTTCAAGTTACTTTTTCTGAACTTAATACATATACACATTTAATGTCTAGTCATTTCACTTGTAGGTTGGTTTTGAGAACCAAAAGACGAGCACTAGTGAAAATGATGCTTCTGGTACGATTAAACTAGGCTGAGATAGAAAGCTTTCTTGAGACTTTGTATTCATCTGATTATTAATTTGGTTTCTTTAGGTAGAGCAAATATAAGAAGAAAAGCTTTGGCTGATGCCAGCAATGTTTAAAAAAGTGACGTTTCTGATAAAGTTGTATCAATGGGTCCAAACCAATGTGAATATTGCTATATTTTGATAGGGAGTTTTCTTTCTTCCTTTATCTTATTTATGTTTTTACCCTATCTGTTTTTGGCATGTTATGTGAAGATTTCATGGTTCTTGACAATTGACATGACTATGGAATTTTGTGATCTCCATTAGCTTCCTAATTATGCGAGTAGCTCTAACCCCATTAAACACAATGTATTGCAGGAAGTACCAAAGTGAGGGCTTCACATCTTTGCAATGGTATGCTTAGAGATCTTTTCCACTTCACATATTTGAAGGGGTTATATCTAGTCGTAAAAGTTGGAAGTTTTTGTTTTGGATGCCTATAGTGAAATGCATTCAGCGCTTCTACTTTTCCTTTGGCTTTGTTTTTGGTAAAGCACTCAACACTTTTCTTTGCCACAGTGTTTTGGTGGATCCAAGCATTAGGAAAGCATGAGTTGCGAAAGAGAAATCTTTTGTGGTGGTAAGTTGCATTTCTGCTTCCTATTTTTCCCCTTCTTTTGCTCTTGGCTATCTAATATACAAGTGATAGTATTTTTTCTTGTCCTGAAGCAGCCTAGCATTTTGTTTCTGAACGTATCAGATTAATCGATTCTTACAATCTTACAATTTGAAATTTGGTGAGTAGCAATAAATAGGTTGGGGGTGTGGTTTATTTATACCTTTGTATGTCATATTTCTAAGACTTGGTAAGAGGACGGAAAACTGAAGTGTTTGTTATTGCTGTCCAGACTTTATTGTCATGTTGAAATAGATAGTAATGCCGTCACTCTTGACACAATTGAGTAGTTGTATTTAAAGCCCCAGTGATTACCCAGTAATAGCTCAAATGGGAATTCACGAAATAGAGACATGGAAAGTGGTCACGATTTGATGGTGTTGGTGAAGAAAAGAGCAACTGAAGTACTTAAAGGAGGAATAGATTTTCATCTGAAGCGATAAAACTGGAAAAGAAAAAGGGCAACAGAAAGGAACTTGTATTAAAATCTGAACTCACTTTTGTCATGTTGAATTGGTCGGGTCTGACAATTCATTTTTAGGATAAAATCTTTTCCGTGTACCACAAAATATGGGGTAATTGAAGTGCCTTGAACCAGTTTTGAACTTCCTTAGACAAGGATAGAATAGCACCTTAAACTGTACTACATAAGGAGTAGCACTAGTCTTAACTACCCATAAGGCCTTTTGGTAGTAGTTTCTGTTGTGCTAGGGACAAAATTTTTCGAGGGATGGTAGTGTGGTTGCGCCTCAGAAAGGACAATATTGGGTTAGGCTGAGGGATGGCAGTGCGGTTGCGCCTATATCCTAAATAAGCCTTTTCTGGGCAAAGCCTAGGAGAACAAAACTATGAAGGCATGGGGGCAGGTGAGTCCTCAGCCTAAAGTGGACAATGTTGTTGACAAGGAGGTTGGCCCTTACAAATAACATTTGTTATGTGTATGTGTTTTTTCATTGAATTTTGGCAGAATTAGGATTAATGATTGAGATGGCAGCATAGTACCAATGACCATGCTTTGAGATCAAATAAATCCGTTCATCAATTTCATCCCAATCATTTGATTTCCTGGAATTTTCGGCAATCATTAGATTTCCTGGAATTTTTGGCTAACATATCGGCTATGGCTTGCCCTTTGACAGACTTTTGTGCCATGCTTTGAATATCAAACTTAGAGAGTAATATTTTCCATTGAGTGAGCCTTCCAATCAATGTGGGCTTCTCCAAAAGATATTTGATCGGGTCATTCTCAGTCATCAGAAGGATGCGGTGGTGCAGAGTATATTGCCTTAATCGGTGTAAAACCCAAATCAAGGCTACACAGGTCTTTTCCACTTTAGGATATCGGATCTCGAAAGTATTAGACTTCTTACTGAGGTAATATATGGCATGTTCTATTCCATCCTTTGGTTCTTTTTGTGCTAACATGACTCCTAAAGACTTTTCATGAATGGTGAGATACAAGATCAAAGGCACACCTATCCACAATTCAAAGACATCATACAGAAAAAGCTAAATCAAATTCAGCTTTACTTGTTGGGCCATTAATATTCCAACAATATTGTCACTTTAAAAAAGAAGGAATAAAGAAACACTGCTAATAACGGTAATCAAAACCTACATACAAAAACTTATTTGAGAAGAGTCAACATATTTGGAAGTCGAGAAAGTATTTAGTGATTTGCTAGTTTCATGTCACCAGTTGACGTGGCGTGCATTGATATGATTTGTTGCAATAGAAAATTGAACTATACACTGATTAGAAAAAAATTGGAAACACATATTTTCTCTCTCCTCATATCCATCACAGCCACTGTCTCTCCAGCCACTTAAGAATCCATTGCCCAACTTCGGTGAGGGAAAGAAAGACGAGAAAAAACATTGAAATGACAAAAGCAGAGATAAGAAGCACCTATGAACTCCAGGTGTTGCTTTTGATATCATCTGACAACAGTCAATATCCGAATCTCAGGCCAATACCAACAATCACAACAAGCCCCAGATCAAGAACAAATCCAATATGCATGATTTAATTTATGAGAAGTTAAAAACTTAGTATAACCTTTGTCAATGAGATTCTCCTCTTGACTGTTATAGTCAACTTTGCAAAAATCATGTCAATCATCATCCCCATCTTCTGCCTAGACATGGTTGAGTGGCGGAAGTTGCTACTAATCAGGGTTGGGGGATGATTGCATCGCTTGCCATCTTTAGTGCATGTCTCACTGGCATTGACCGCAATGGCACGAGCGATACGAAGCCTAAATGGGTAGTAGCCTATTGCATTCCCTTGTTGTTTTATGTGGCATTGTTCTCAATCGACGTAGGCCTAATCGCGTCGGTCTATCATTTAGAAGTGTTTCCAATCGAGGTTGCGTGCTTTTAAAATCTTTGCGAACCAAGTGTTAAGTGTAATCTCGACATTATTGTTCATTTTGCTATACAAGGTGATCACCTTTAAAGAGGTCATCTTCGTGTTCATGGCAACGTCGTGCTTAAGGAGCATGTACGTTTGCGTTGTCATGTTGTAGACAAGGGGTAAGACCCTAGAGAAGATGTGGTGGTTCTTCAAGAAATGCTTTGTGTGGAGGTTGAACGTGAGGGAAACAGAAACAAGAAGGGACATCGAAATGACATAGGCATCGAGAAGCGGCACCTATGGACTCTAGGTGTTGCTTTTGATATCTTTTGAAAATAGTCGATATCCAAATCTCAGGTCAATACCTAGCTCGAGAATAAATCCCATATGCATGATTTAATTAATAAGAAATTAAAAACTTAGTATGACATCTGTCAATGAAAATCTCTTCTTCACCGTCATAGTCCACTTTGCAAAGACCGTGCCAATCCTCATCTCCTTTTTCTGCCTAGACGTGGTTGGTGATATTGCTAGTATGAGTACCTAGAGGGGGGGTGAATAGGTATACAAAGATTTTTCTTAAAAATCGCACAATACTTTAGACAGTTGAAGAATTTGCAACAATTAAAAACCAATCGTGAGACTGAGTAAGGGAAAGAGAGAATTGAACACTCGGTTTATAGTGGTTCGCTTGATCCAAGCCTACGCCCACTCTTCGCGACCGACCGATTGGCTGGATTCCACTATAATCAAAGAGCTGTTACAGTGTTGATCTTCCTTGAATTCTAGGTGTAGATGATCTACCACACTCGCTCAAGGTGTCACCAAATACAAACACTCTCTCGTGTGTACAATTTCGCTCGAACAGTCTCGACTAACAATCAAGGTTCTTCGAGACTGGAATTTCTCTATCGATCACACACTCAAAACAACTAGAACGTCTTCTTTTTATACTCCTTTATGCCATCATAGCCGTTGGCACTTACCAAAGGAATTCCTCCAATCTACCCGTTGGACGGAATCAATCAAAGATCATCCGAGCTATTTAAGGAATCCGATGATAGCCCATCAATCCCGTCACGCCCATACAATCGTGATCTTGGTTTCCATGAATAGAACATTCCAAGATTATTTCGTCGACCTTCGGATCTTCAATCGCTCTTAGATAAGAATGAAAGAATCCGAAATGATTATCCAACCAAAGAATCTATTCCGAGAGAATAGATCGAATCCTCAACCATATACCTTGGCTTTGGATTTCCTTCGTGGATTAAAAAGATCACGATGAGAATAGACTTAAGTCTTGAGTCTTGAGTCTTAAGTCTTGAGTCTTGAGTCTTAAGTCTTGAGTCTTGAGTCTTGTCTTGGTCTCGAGAGAACAAAGTCTTCGACTTTAAACTCGACGGCCTCCGAACATCCAGACTTGGGATCGAAAGAAACGTTTTTCACCAAAATATTCCGGAAAGATTTCTCCAACAATCTCCCCTTTTGATGGTGACAAAACTTTCTTGAAGATTTGAACAACTTTGACCTGCAAAACATTTCTCAAGCAATATGGCTAACTCATAAAGATTAGTAAAACAAACCTACTCGCATCCACAGAAAATTGGTTAGTCTTTCATGAGAAACACCATATAACAACACTTGAATAAATGCAACCACAAGCATCACAATCCACAATAATTCAGTCAAATTCACACCCAAGTTCAAGTTCTCAAGTCATACTCAAAATAAACATAACCACAAAAGTCAAAGTTTAAAAGATGATGTTTGTTCAAATTGGTTTTCTCCCCCTTTTTGTCGCATTGAAAAGGGTGAGAAAGGAGTCATGTCTCGGGAATGCGCACGATCCGGAAATCCCCAATGGATCGGACTACTCCTTCGAGTTTCTTCAGGTCTTCTCTCAAATGAGCTACCTCTTCTCCCTTGGCATTGGCTTGAAGTTGCGGAGCGAGGTCTTTGAGTCTATCTTCCAGAGATCGAAGATGCTTGTCCAAAGATTCTTCAAAACTTGGATTTCACAATCCCGTAACATATATCGGTTCCGCATTTCGAAGAATATTCATGATGCTACGAAGATCTGCAGATCATCCGTCTGTGTAATGGCATTGACTTTCGCGATGAAGTGTATGCGAGACGATGGCGCTTTTGAATGGACCGCAGATTTGGAATCAATGCATCACCTTCTTCGTGCAAGTGAGAGACCCGAACTTCTTCGGTCTTCGGAGATTGTCTTAGATCTTCACCGACAGCGGCATGAGGTGTAGACCTCTCTTGCTCGCTAACTCCCCTGTCTCTAGGACATCGAAAGGGGAAGAGTGATGATCATTCTTTTGATCTTCCTTCTCTCCGCATTTATCGACAGACTTTTCTTTTTCTCCTTCTCCTTCTCCTTCGTCAACTTCTTTCTCCTTCTCTCTCTCGTTCTTCCTCTTCTTTGTTCTCGCTTTTCTTCTTCTCTCGCTTTGCTTTGAAGTTCGTCGGGTGAGACACGTAACGTCTTGGTCTGATCAGAGCTTGGATGGAGGGATCTTCATCATCTTCATCTTCATCTTCATCTTCAAGGATGAGAGTTCTTTTCTTCTTTTTCGATGGAGCACTCATGGCCTCTTTTCCTTTCCTTTTTGAAGCAGATTGGACTGGAGATTTCACTTTGAATTTCTCCATTGCCTTGGAGAGTTCTTGCAGACGCATCTTCATTAACATTTTCAACCCTACCACCATTTTTTCACACGGTCGAACACAAAAAGTATGCGGCGAGTTCAATGTTCGATGTTTGAAGATCTTGGTCACTGCACCGGATAAGGCAATTGTCCTTTGTCTTTTGACAATGCTCGTACATATGGAAGAGAATAGTGTGCGGGAGAGAAAACTTCCGTCCCGAGTTGATCGCATACATCAACTTTGCTTCGTAAAGAGACACGAAGTCTTTGACGTAGACTTTGGTCTCGAGACGGTTGATCACAATCTTATGAAGCACGATGTTGATAGCCTTCATCCTCGAGTAGGTAATTTTCTTCTCTACATCCATATCTTTGACAAGATCCGTGAGTAGTACGAGCAGGTGAGACTTTGATAGGGAGATAAGCGTCCCGTTCAATTCCAACAATGTCCGCCAACATATTCACATCTACCACGTAGACTTTGTCTCGAACATCGAATGAAATTCTATTCGCATCCAAAAAGCTCGCATTTGAATAGAAATAAGCGGTCGGTTCCAAAGATACCCGTCTCAGAGTCGAGCAAAAAGTCTCAAGTTGAAGCAAATTCAACTTTTCTCTTAAGTTCACTTTGATGGAGTCCAGAAGTCAAAATCGACACTTCTAGGGTTTATCACCCCTCTTTTAACAACTGAAATATACTTTCTCCCGATCCTTGGATTTAAACAAATCCATCCGATTTCCTTTCACCTTTGCCGCCACACCCATTCCGGGTTTAAAATCAAGGAACATTTTGTCGTCATCGTTCGTCAATCGATTTTGCCCCGGCAAACGAGGGTCTCTCGGGAATGTTCGCAAGAGCCTCCTCCGCCCTTCCTTTCGGAGCAACTCCCAATTCCTCCATTTTCCGCAGAAAAGATACTCATTTCCATAATTTTTGTCCTTAAGGAAGTCATCTATATATTTTAACGAAGAACCGGAGGTTTTCAACGCACGATAAAGCTTATAGATGAAGGAGGGTCTTTGGACTCTTACCGGGTCGGCATCCTCGACTATATCTTCTTCCGATGTTGACCCGCACCTTGTGGGGTAGGAGGTGCTGAATGACGTGGAGGAGAGCGAATCGGACTTTGTCGCCGACTTGATAAGTCTTCTTCCTCTGTAAGATCGAAATGAATCGGCCCTTTCTCCATTCTTTGTGGTCCCCCGCTTGCTATTCTTGATGATTTCCTCAAGACGACATCTTCCTTTGTCTATTGGAAGATTCCTTCACTTGCTTTTCCCAAGAAAAACGACCACTTTCGACGACGAACAAGGAGTAGAAAAAGATTTTAGGAGAGTGTCTTTTTAGGGTTTTGAAGATTTGGGCGAAGAAAAAGACAACTGTATATATATATATATATGTACCTCGGATTTGAAAAGAGAAGTTTAAATCGGTACAAGAAAGGTGTACGAACATATCGTTTCAAAATCAATAACTACCAAAATTAATTCCTTGCAAAATTTTCGAATTTTCACACAGATTATTACCAAACAAAAGATCGTACCTTTCGAATAGGAACTTACGTCTTTAGCCATGAATGTTTGAGTCTCATGATTTAAAGTCCGAGAGATCGTAGTCTCGAGTTGGTGAGTCTCTAGACTTTAACTTCTTCAAGCTTCAAAATGTTGAGTCTTGAGCGGATGAAGTCGAATTGATTTTTCTCCAAAGGCTTTGTGAAAATATCCGCTAGTTGACTCTTTGAATCAACAAATTGAATCGAGATTTCTCCATTTTGAATATGATCTCTAATAAAGTGATGTCGAATCTCAATATGCTTTGCTCTTGAATGAAGGATTGGATTTTTGGTGAGATTGATCGCGGGTGTTGTCACATCTGATTTCGTGCATGAGTCTTCAATGCCAAAGTCTTGTAGCCGTTGTTTTATCCATAGAATTTGCGAACGAGCCTTCCAAGAGCTACATACTCGTCATCCGTCGTTGAGAGAGCTACGGTGCTTTGCTTTCTTGAAAACCAAGACACCATCCCGTTTCTTCCAAAGACACAAGTTCCGTAAGTGCTCTTTCTATCGACTCGCAACCGTCGATCTGCGTATCCGAGTATCCTAAGAAGTAAAGTCTCCTCTTTGGATACCAAAGACCGATGCTTGAAGATGAAGCAACGTATTTGATAATACGTTTCACGGCAATGAGATGTGATTCTCTAGGATCTGATTGAAACCTAGCACAGATGCAAACACTCAACAAAATATCGGTCTAGAAGCGAAGATAAAGAAGTGAACCGATCATGCTCCTGTACAACTTTTGATCTACTTTCTTCCTTCTTCATCCTTGTCTATCTTCTCGAGAGCATGACATTGGTATGTCGATCTTCTTGCAATTTTCCAATCCAAATCTTTTGACAAGATCATTAGCATATTTTTCTTGGAAGATAAAAGTTCCTTCCTTCAATTGCTTTATTTGAAGGCCAAGAAAGAATGTTAATTCTCCCATCATACTCATTTCAAACTCATCCCGCATAGACTTAGAAAATTTCTTGCAAAGACTTTCATTAGAGGATCCAAAAATAATGTCATCAACATATATTTGAACGAGTAAAAAGCTTTTGTTTTCCTTTTTGATGAATAGAGTAGTGTCTACTTTACCTTTGACAAATCCGTTATGTAATAAGAACTTACTTAGTCGTCGTACCAAGCTCGAGGTGCTTGCTTTAGACCATACGAGCCTTTTTTCAGTCCGAAGACCGAGTCCGGCTTCTTTGGGTCTTCAAATCCAGGCGGTTGTTCCACATAAACTTCCTCTTGGATAAATCCATTTAGAAAGCACTTTTGACGTCCATTTGGAATAACCTGGAAATTTTTGTAACAAGCAAACGCAAGTAATAGACGAATAGCCTCTAACCTTGCAACTGGTGCGTAAGTCTCGTCATAGTCTATTCCTTCTTCTTGCGTGTATCCCTTGGCCACGAGTCTTGCTTTATTGCGTACGACTTTTCCTTCTTCGTTCATCTTGTTTCTGAACACCCACTTGGCTCCAATAACAGTTTTACCTTTTGGTTTAGACGTCAATTCCCAGACATCATTAATGTTGAACTGTCTGAGCTCTTCTTGCATAGCTTCGATCCAGCTTTCATCAGATAAAGCTTCTTCTATGCTTTTTGGTTCAATTTCAGAGATGAGAGCAACAGCACTAGATTCTTCATGTCTAAGAGATAGATGTTTCCATGTCTTCGACCCATGAAAGACTCAGTAGAGTCTTTACTAATTCCATAGCAAATTCCTTCTTGAAAGGAGATCTTGAAACCGCATCACACAAGCTTACTAATCTTTGAGAAGGTTATAGTTGAGTCCTTCTACTAGAGAAACATTACTTATTGTGAGATTTCCAATTTTCACAGTTTCCAAATCCCACAATGCTTCCTTTGCCATTTCCTCCAAATGAAACATTTCCACCGTTTACTTGAACAAGCTTTACGAAGCACTTTGAGCCTCCTCGTCATGTGTCTTGAGCATCCGCTGTCAAGATACCATTTTATCTTTTTCTTTGACGGAGACTCGCATTCAAAAGAGAGTCTCAAGCTTTCTTTGGTACCCAAATTTTCTTGGGTCCTTTGGTGTTAGTAGGATGAGCATTATTAGGCCATACTCTTTTAACAAGGGTTTCCAAACCATAGACAGTCTTTTTCAAAATGATCTCGGATTGTTACACTTTGAACACCTTAGAGCATTTCGACCAACAGTGTTTTACTTAAAACTTTCTTGAAGTGATTTTTGTAAGCTTCTCTTGACGGTCTTTTCTTAATTCTTTCTTTAACTTTAGGAAAATCAATCAAGGAAATTGTCTCCATTGTCATACCTAACCCGCACTTATTGAAATAGGGTCTTTGAACCGAAAGCACTTTTTCAAGCTTTCGGATCCTATCGAAAACTTCTTTGAAATATTTGATAAGTCTGTTTTTAAGAAAACATTTTCTTTCAAAAGATCATTTTCTTTTTCTTTAAGAGCAGAAACATTTAGGTCTAGACTTTTAACTCTTTCTTCTAAAATAACTTCCTTTTGTTTCAGAATTGAGTTTTCCTTTTTAAGTTCGGAAATTCTTTTGAGAGAAGTCTTAAGATCAAACACAGCTTCATCAATATATTTAGAGACTTTGACAGGAATTTTAAAATTACTTACCTCAAGTTCATCGTTCGGAAGTCCGATCCAGACCAGTCTCGAGTCTGAATGTGCCATCAAACATATGTTGGCATATTCATTATCACTTTCTTCACATTCCGTATCACTCCAGGTTTCGGCTTTGAGAGCCTTTCGAAACTTCTCGCTTTTCCTCTTTTCTTTTCGAAGAGGACATTGGGTCTCGATGTGTCCCTTCTTCTTACATTCGAAGCAAACTACATCTCTATTTGGTTCCTCATCATCACCGCACTTGGTCCCTGTCTCTCGAAAACTTTGTTTCTTTGGGTTGAACCTTCTGCCTTTTCTATTCAGTTTCTTGAATCTTCTTATCATAAGGGCGAGCTCCTCATCATCCATATCATCTTCGATCCGCATCATCGAATCATCATTTGATTTTAGTGCAATAGATTTCTTACCTCTTGATCTTCGTCTTCATTAATTCGCTCCACTTCGTAAGATCAAGAGTTCCAATTAGCTCGTCTACGATAATGGCATGATTCTTTGCGTCTCTCTTATTGAAGTCTTTATATGATTCCAATCCTTGGAGAGTCCACGCAAGCTTGTTCACCTTCATGGGATCAGAAATTTTTGTCCTTGGTTCTCAAGACCATTAACAATATCTCGTAAACGACTAAACATGTCGCTTCTGCATTCTCCAGTTTCATTTTGAAGGCTTCATATTGACCGAGGAGAATATTGATTCTAGTCTCCTTCACTCGATCTGTTCCTTCATAGGTGATATGTAATCTATCCCATACTTCTTTTGCTGTAACACAAGAAGATATTCTATTATATTCATTGGAGACAAAGCACAATATAAAGAGTAAATTGCTTTTGCATCGAGTGCTTGTCTCTTGTTTATTTCTTCCCGAGGCATTCCGTCGCTTCAACAGCTTTCTTTTCCTCTTTCGTAAACCGATGCAACAAAGCCAGGAGTGATTCCTCTTTCCACAACATCCCATTCCGGAGGATCCTTGGATCGTAGGAAAGCTTTCATCTTGTTCTTCCGCATGTTGTAATCCTTTCCATCAAAGTAGGGTGGTCTGGTATTGCTTTGCCCTTCCATCAGCCCCGGTGCTAGCATACTAGCCATGGATCTTTTACTCAAGTAAAACACTTCAAACAAAGTAAGAACACGGCTCGATACCAATTGATATTGCTAGTATGAGTACCTAGAGGGGGTGAATAGGTATACAAAGATTTTTCTTAAAAATCGCACAATACTTTAGACAAACGGTTGAAGAATTTGCAACAATTAAAAACCAATCGTGAGACCGAGTAAGGGAAAGAGAGAATTGAACACTCGGTTTATAGTGGTTCGCTTGATCCAAGCCTACGTCCACTCTTTCGCACCGACACGATTGGCTGGATTCCACTATAATCAAAGAGCTGTTATGGTGTTGATCTTCCTTGAATTCTAGGTGTAGATGATCTACCACACTCGCTCAAGGTGTCACCAAATACAAACACTCTCTCGTGTGTACAATTTCGCTCGAATGCCTCGACTAACAATCAAGGTTCTTCGACTCGAATTTCTCTATCGATCACACACTCAAAACAACTAGAACGTCTTCTTTTATACTCCTTTATGCCATCATAGCCGTTGGCACTTACCAAAGGAATTCCTCCAATCTACCCGTTGACGGAATCAATCAAGAAGATCATTCGAGCTATTTAAGGAATCTCGATGATAGCCCATCAATCCCGTTTCGCCCATACAATCGTGATCTTGGTTTCCATGAATAGAACATTCCAAGATTATTTCGTCGACCTTCGGATCTTCAATCGCTCTTAGATAAGAATGAAAGAATCCGAAATGATTATCCAACCAAAGAATCTATTCCGTAGAGATAGGATTGAATCCTCAACCATATACCTTGGCTTTGGATTTCCTTCGTCGCCGGATTAGAAAGACTGTCGAGGAGAATAGACTTAAGTCTTGAGTCTTGAGTCTTAAGTCTTGAGTCTTGAGTCTTGGGTCTTAAGGTCTCGAGAGAACAAAGTCTTCAGACTTTAAACTGACGGTCTCCGAACATCCAGACTTAGACTGAAAGAAACGTTTTGTCAGCTTCAAAATATTCTGGAAAGATTTCTCCAACAGTTGGGTGGTAGAAGTTGTTGTAATCAACCTCAAGGGATGTTAGCATCACTCGCCGTTCTTAGTACGTGCCTCATCAGCATTGATTGCGGCGGCACGAGCGACACGAAGCGCAAATCGGCAGTAACCTAATGCATCCCCTCATTGTTGTTTTATATAGCATCGTTTGCAATTAACATAAGCCCAACCACGTCAGTTTATAGTTCAAAAGTGTTTCCAATTGAGCTTGCGTACCTAGGGCTTGCAATTGAAGTCGCCACAAACCAAATGCTGAGTGTAACCTTGACGTTATTGTTCATTTCACTATACAAGCTGATCACTCTCGGCAAGGTTGCCTTCATGTTCATGGCAACATCATGCTTAGGGAGTGTGTACGTCTACATTGTTATGTCCGAGACAAGGGGTAAGATCATAGAGGAGATGTGGCGATTCTTTGGGGAATACTTCATGTGGAGGTTGAGGGCAATGGAAATACAGACGCGAAGGAGCATCGAAATGACATATACAACGAGAAAAGTAGAACTTGTGGATTCCAGGTGCTACTTTTTATATCTTTTGAAAATAGTCGATATCCGAATCTTAGGTCAATGCCGACAAGTGACAATGAGCCCTAGGCCGAGAACAAATCCCATATTATGATTTAATTGATGAGAAGTTAAAAATTTAGTATGACCTCGCTAATGAGAATATCCTCTTGACCGTTATGGTCCACTTTGTAAAGATTGAGCCAATCTTCATCCCTGTCTTCTACCTAGACGTGGTTGCGAAAGCTACTACTAATCATCCTTAAAGGGATGATCGTGTCGCTTGCATCCTAGGTACATGACTCACCTACCTCAACCGCAACACCCTATGTCACGCCTCGAACCCCGAGCGTGCACACATCCCACTGTGGTCGATCAAATATGCGACATCCTAGGATACGTCGCCAACCCATTCATTTTTATTACGCATGCGGAAGCGAAACAAATCCCCTGACAACATTTAACTTGTGATAGAAAAGCAAGCAATTAATCACAATACCAAACATTCATTTACAAACACATAGGTTTAAATACAACT
This sequence comes from Eucalyptus dawsonii, assembly GCA_016097615.1. NCBI lineage: Eukaryota > Viridiplantae > Streptophyta > Magnoliopsida > Myrtales > Myrtaceae > Eucalyptus > Eucalyptus dawsonii. The sequence goes on along the minus strand of CM027878.1, from coordinate 45,757,925 downwards.
CTAGACTGTCTACAAAATAGACCAGCTTGACGAAATGGGAACTATCATAAAACCAACTAGCAGGACACGTTCACCGATACTTCAGTCTCCACATTTCCAGACTTAGGGCTTCGGGTCCTCCACGACCGCCATCTAGGGACTTGAAATTTTAATCCCACAACCGGGATGAGACGATGTCTCAGCAAGTTCAACCCCCTAAACCCCTATTAGAAAGAAAATATACCCCAGGTGGCCTAGCCACATCACATAGAAGACTTACCTCGCCTCAGTTCCTTCCTGCAGGTTAGCGCAATTCAAATCATTCAATCACAGATAGTAATATGAACATAAACAACCGGAACGCATTCTCTTTCATATAACCAACAACCGCGGGGGTCTTGATTATAAGATTAAATCGTTATGACACGTCCCATTCCATGCCACACAATTCCGTCCCATAACCCGACACATCAATAACACTCAACATGCATTCCAATTGTTATTCATTGCCACATAAGGGCATAGCCTATTCGCTGTTCGGCTATCTACTGGCATATAGCCAGGCATCACCTCCCCCCATGGAGCGCGGCCACAAGATGATGCCGACGGCATTCCCCGAAGGAGCATGGGCCTCCAGACCATCTGCGACCTGCAACCACCACGTGGGCATCCCATATAGGGGCAAGTCCGGCTTAACAGCCCAGGACGATTCCTCTTAATCATCACACAGCCAAATCATACTCGGCCCCAGGACACTTTATATTTCAATCAATGCTTCCACCATCATCACTTTAAAATAGTGATCCCGACCATTTTTCTTCATATTAAAAATATTTCGGAAATTATTCACGTGTGTGGGGACACGCTAATTTCGAATCAAAAAGCCAATATCTCACTTTTTCAAACCCCACTATTTAATATAATCATTAAAATCCAATTTTTGCATCAAAACCCGACATTTGGGTTTTTATGAATAAAATCCTTATTTATCACAATCAACACTCAATTTGCCACAATCAATCATCAAATTCAAATTCTAAATACACAAAGCAGCGATCGGCACGAAATTCTGAGAGTATAAGGTCCCACGAAATTTTCGAATTTTAATAAATAATTAAATTTATTCCGAAAATTAATTAAATAATAATATTCATATTTTTCGCAATCCACATTCAATTTATAATATCTGACCATCAATTTCAGAATCCGAATATACAAAGAAATTTTAATCGACGAAATTTCCGAAGAACTGTGAGTCAAAAAATAATTTTTCCGATTTTTTTAATAATAATATTTTAATAATTTCGGATTATAATATAATATTATAATTTCCAGAATTTCGAAGCAATTAAATAATTCAAAATTAAAATCCTATTATGTCACATCAAGGCTTTATATTAAAATAAATATACTTAACTTTAAACTAAACACACTTTAACTTAATTAAACATCATAATCTAATCATCAACCAAATAAACTAATTTAACCACCTAAACTTACTTAACTTAGACTAAGCACACTTAGGGTATCATTAACATTCTAATCAATATTTAGTGAGTTAAACTCACCGGATTAGCGAGCCGAGCAAACCAAAACGACGAGGACGACGCGAGGATCGACTTTCCTCAAGGCGGGCCAAGCATCCGAGCTCGGGAAGGTGGCCGAAACGGGCCAAACGCGGGTTGCCATACCCATTTCTGCAACCTTCTGCTCGCTGCTGGTTGGGGGCGGATCCGGCGCCGGTTCGGGTCGGAATGGGTGGAGGAACAGCGGAGGAGCTGAATCGGGCTTAGGCGGGGCTTCATGGTGGCCGGAGGTGGGCTGGACGGCTCCGGCGGAGCTCCACCAGATCTAAAATGGCTGCTGGAACTTGGCTAAAGCAGGGATGACGGCGGCAAGAGGCGGAGACGTGTGAGCAGCGCGGGGCAAACATGCGGCAACGGCGACGGCGACGATGGCGTGCGGGCAACAACGGCGACGAGCGGCCGAGCAAGTGGCGAAGGGACGTGCGGCGTGTGGCTGGAGCGGGCGAGGCGGTGTCGGGCGGGACGGCGAGGTGAGGCGCGCGGTCACGCGAGGCGGCGACAGCACCGACGACGATGAGCGGGTAGGCGGAGGGCGGCCGGTCGGGCGTGCGGCTGGCCTAGTCCGGTCGCAGCTCTCCCTCCCCCCTTTTCTCTCCCTCTCTCTTTCTTCCCAAGGTTGAAGATGAAGTGTTGGGACCTTCTCACTTTTTGAGGACCAATTAGCACTTGCCACTTGTCAAGCTCTCCTTTAATATGGCCCAACCACCATGACATCACATGATGTCATACTCTACTATCCCAAATCTTCCATAACCTTTCTCCAATGGGTCCATTTTATTATTCCGCTGGGGCATGAAATTTTGTATATCAATTCCTTCAATTCCAATCAATTCTCTCCCAATTGAGTTCAATCGAAGTCCATAAAATTAATTCAATGTCACCACACTTCAATTCACATCTTCACGTGTCCATAGAATCAACTTAAGTCCCAAAAGTACGACCAAAAGCGGGTCTACTAATTTCTCGAGCCAAATTAGCCATTCTCTGATTACTTTGCTGAAAAACTCGGCTTGCATGAAAAATCTTGCGAAAATTAGTCAATGTTCCTAAAATGATTTGTGACACACTCAGACTTCCAATTTCTGAATTCGATTTCAATTCCACGGTTAATTTCACTTTGGCACGATACTAGCGCGGCCCAACCTACCGGGTAGCCTTTAGAAATTTTCATACATTTGACCTGTGGTTGATCATCTCAAGCCACAATGTACATCTTTGAAACATTGACGACTTTTGGTTGTCGGGGTAATCTCAAGGTTTCAAATACGAACACAAGGTACCCAATTGATAGAAAAGTCGGTCCAGTGCCGATCGACAAGAATTGTGCGATCTGGTGGAATCACCCACAAATGATCACATGCCTCTGTCGAGTCGACCTATCTCTGATCTCTAATCGATTTTTAATTGTGCTGTAACGACCCTTGCAGATTAGCTCGATCGAAAGATCGCTTTCTGGTCAAATTCTCGAGTCTGATGCATTAGAATTTCTTAACGACTTCATCCGATAGACTAGTTTTCATATGAGTGGCCGACTCAAGGAAAAGAACTATATGCGTGCCAACGAAATGCCTGTCTCAATTTATTGAAAATAGAATTGGAAAATCGGGATGTCACACCCTAAATGGGCAGCAGCCTTATGCATCCCCTCATCGCTATTTTATGTATCATTGTTTGCAATCAGAATAGGCCTGATCACGTCGGTTATTGTTGGAAGTGTTCCCATTGAGATTGCGTGCCTGAGGGCCACAATTGGAGTCATTGTGAACCAAATGCTGAGTGACAAAAGCATGAGCATCACACAACAGAACAACATCATTGAAGAAGCTCTCGTAGCTCTTAAAGAAAGTTAACTAGAGAAGCATATGGCCAAAAGTAATAACAGAAACAATAAAAATAAAACCAAATGATTGCAACGAAAATAAGACATGAGGATGAAAGAAATAGATAAGGCAAAGAGCTATATGCTATGACGTAAAAAATAATTTTGTCCTTAGCCAGAAGAGATGGTCACCATACAAAGATGATGACATTGTGCTGCATTACTGTTTGTGGAAGCACCACAAGCCTCCCATTTCCTCCAACCCAAGCTTTAAGTTCATTACTTCTCATCAATTAAATTATGCATATGAGATTTGTTCTCGGCCTCAGGCTTGTTTTGATTGTTAGTATTAGTCTAGGATTTGGATATTGATTATTTTCAAAAGATATCAAAAGTAGCACCTCGATATTGGTATTAGTCCTAGGTGCTGCATTTCTTGATGCTTATGTCATTTCGATGCTTCTTCCTGTCTTTGTTTTCCTCACCCTAACCTCCACAAGAATTCCCCAATGAACCACTACATCTCCTCCAAGGTCTTCCCCCTTGTCTCCGGCATAACAATCTAGACAAACAAGCTCCTTAAGCGTGACATTGCCATGAACACGAAAGCAACCCCGTGAAGGTGATCGCCTTGTATATTGGAATGAACAATAATGTCGAGATTACACTCAGCACTTGGTTCGCGACAACTCCGATTGCGTCTCCTTGGGAGCACAACCTTAATGGGAACACTTTTGAACTATAAGCCAATGCGATTAGGTCTTTGCCAATTGTGAACGATGCTACATAAAACAATAAGGGGATGCATATGGCTACTGCCAATTTTGGTTTCGTGTCGCTCATGCCGCTCCGGTTGATGCTAGTTAGGTACATACTGAGGACGGTAAGCGACGCAATCATCCCCCCAAGGCTAATTAGCAGCAACTTTCGTCGCCCGACCATGTCTAAGAAGTAGACAGGGATGAGAATTGGCACGATCTTTGCAAAGTGGATTTTGACGGTCAAGAGGAGATTCTCATTGGCAAAAGTCACATTAATTTTTTAACTTCGCATCAATTAAATCATGCGGATTTGTTCTCAGCCTAGGGCTCGTTCTGATTGTTATTATTTGCCTGAGATTCGGATGTGGGTTATTGTCAAATTATATAAAAAGCAACACCTAGAGTCCACAAGTGTTGCTTTTCTTGATTCCTTTGTGATTTTAATATTCCTTCTTGTCTTTGTTTCCCTTACTTGAACCTCCGCATAAAGAATTCTCCGAAGAACCGCCACATCTCCTCCAAGGTCTTCCCTCTTGTTTCCAGCATAACAACGTAGACAAACACGCTCCATAAATAGGACATTGCCCACGAAGGCGACCTCGTCAAGGGTGATCGCCTTTTATAGCGAAATGAATAATAACGTAAACATTACACTTAGTGATTAATTCTCGATGACTTCGATTATGTTCCCCTGGGCATGTAAGGGCATGTAACATTAATTAGAACACTTCTTAACTATAGATTGATGCGATTAGGCCTACGTCGATTGCGAATGATGATACATAAGACAATAACCGAGGGATGTGTAGGGCTACTGCCCATTTGGGTTTCATGTTGCTTGTGCCGCTGTGGTCGATGTCGATGAGGCATTTACTGAGGACGGCGAGAGATGCAAGCATCTCCCCGAGACTGATTAGTAACAACTTCCGCCGCCCCACCATGTCTAGGCAGATGACAAGAATGAGGATTGGCATGATCTTTGCAAAGTGGACTATGATGGTCAAGAGAAGATTCTCATTGGCAAAGGTTATACTAAGTTTTTAATTTCTAAGGCCAAGCATGAGAAGGCCCATATGTATGAGCATGAAAATCTTAAAAACTTAGTATGGCCTCTGCCAATGAGAATCTTCTCTTGACCTTCATAGTCCACTTTGCAAAGACCATGCCAATCCTCATCCTTGTCTTTTGCCTAGATGTGGTTGGGCGGCAGAAATTGTTGCTAATCAGCCTCAGGGAGATGCTTGCGTCTCTTGCCATCCTCAATACACGCTTAAATGGCATTGACCGCAGCGGCACGAGCAACATCAAACCCAAATGGGCAGTAGCCTTACACATCCCCTGGTTATTGTCTTATGTACCATCATTCGCAATTGGCATAGGCCCAATCACATCAATCTATAGTTAAGAAGTGTTCCCATTGATGTTACATGCCCAGGGGAACATAATCGAAGTCATTGCGAATTAATCACTGAGTGTAATCTTTACGTTATTATTCATTTCGCTATAAAAGACGATCACCCTTGATGGAGTCGCCTTCGTGCTTATGGCAATGTGTAGGGAGCGTGTTTGTCTACGTTGTTATGCTGGAAACAAGAGGGAAGACCCTGGAGGAGATGTGGCGGTTATTCGGAGAATTCTTTACACAGAGGTTCAAGTAAGGGAAACAAAGACAAGAAGGAATATTAAAATTACAAAGGCATCAAGAAAAGCAACACTTGTGGACTCTAGGTATTGCTTTTTATATAATTTGACAATAACCCACATCCGAATCTCAGGCAAATAATAACAATCAGAACGAGCCCTAGGCTGAGAACAAATCAGCATGATTTAATTGATGCAAAGTTAAAAAAATCAATGTGACTTTTGCCAATGGGAATCTCCTCTTGACCGTTGAAATCCACTTTGCAAAGATTGTGCAAATTCTCATCCTCGTTTACTTCTTAGATGTGACTGGGCGACGAAAGTTTCTGCTAATTAGCCTCAGGGTGATGATTGTGTCGCCTGCCATCCTCATGTGCCTAACTAGAACCTATAAGAAGACAAACCATATTAACGTTTTACTTTGGTATTATCAAAAACCATATGAATTGTACTGGTGGACTACTCACCCTCCTCTTCTTAGATATGACAATATTTGATTATCCTCTTATAGATCTAACTGAGATACTTTCACTATGTTTGTTAGATGCCCCTTCGTCAATGGTTGGTTGCTTTGAATGCTTCCTTGGCCTACCTCTTTTGTCATGTAATAGACATATATAAGGTGTTCTAAGGGAAAATGCATCACATTTGTGTTTAGAATTCCTTACAGTTAGTTTAGTCTAGAAAGGTGTCGGAGGTTAGAGGTAGGTTGTCTTGTTGTGTCCTGTACCATGACAATTGGAGCATTTCGTGGCAATACTAGATTTTGAAACTTTAGTAGGATCAAAGTTGTTGACCCTTGGCTTTCTCATTCTTTTGCTTTTCTCATCCTTTTTCTTCTCCCTATTGGGTCTCTTCCTGACAAATGAAGTGAGGACTGATTTTATGATCCATACTATTCCATAATAGCATACGGATCATCGCATCTCCTATAACTCAGGCATCTATCTTACTCTTATTTGAGGGGATGTAGATGGATAATTGGTTCCGTCTAACTTGACATGTGTTAATTGACAATGAGTCAAACTAGTAGATGATCTAGATTTAGAAGCCATCGGTATTAACTTCGCCAAACTCTAGTAATGCAAGCAGCCAAATAGGTTGAACACAAGATAAGATTGAACCCAAGAGTAATGTCACGATAACCAATCACTTAACTTTAGTTGTGCAATCAGCCACAATATAATAAATACAAATGAGGGTTTAATCGGCTCACTGCTAAGTTAAAATAATTTACCAAAAGACTATAAAATCATATACTCGGTATCAAACAACTACTATAAGGGCATGTTTGGTAACCATTATGTTCCCGAGAATAATTTCTGATTAGAAATGATTATTTTTTATTCTCGTTCTGAGAATGATTTTTGAGCAAAAAAATGCGTTTGGTAACTATACAAAATTTTTGATTTTGGAATAGAAAAAGAACAGAAATGCGTTTGGTAACTACATAAAATTTCTATTCCAATTCTAAAATTTTATCAAATTATAGAAATTATATTGATTAATTATATTTATACTAAGTAATAAAGATATTAACTAATCAAATTTTTGTTAAATAGTAAATAATAAACTGTAGTATAAACTATAAATATAAATACGAAATAATAAATTAAAATACAAAATTAAATATGTATTCTATAAATAGCAAAATTTCAATTCATACTTCAAATCATTTTTTTTATTTTTAAATAATTTTATTAATTTTCTTTTTCTTTTTTTCCTTTCTTCCTCCCCTCTTCCTTCTTCTTCTTCTTCTTCTTCTTCTTCTTCTTCTGGTCGCCGGGCTTGGGACGACCATCGATTGGCCAGATGAGGGCCGGTGACCTCACCGGAGTGTTGCCGGCCCTTGGCGAGGTTGGCCCTCGTCGGTCGAGCCTTGCTAGATCTGGGGAGGTTGAGCATCGTCGGTGGCTAGGCGAGGCTGGGCGAGCCTCGCTAGTGGCTAGGCTTGCCTCCGGTGAGCTCGCTGGACCTCTCCTTGGCCTGGCAAGTCTCTAGCGAGCTCGCCGGACTGGTTGTCGGTGATCGACGACGGTGAGCGAATGGCAACTGCGGCAATGATGGTAGATGAAGAAGAAGAAAAGGGAAGAAGAAGAAGAAAATGGCTTGATTCTTAGATTTGTTCCCGGGATCAAGAATCATCCTTTTTTTTTTTATTCTTGATTCTGTTTCAAATCTATTTTCGGGAACAAAAAAATATAAATTTGTTCTTGTGAACAAAAATTTTACTAAACACGATTCTGTTCTAAAACTACTCCCATGAATAAAAAATCAGAATCTGGCACTGTTGGGATGGTTACCAAACAGGCCCTAAGTCATCCGAAACTCCAAAGATTACTATGTGGATGTCAACTAGCATTTCAATGAACAATATGTTGCAACAAGACGTCATATAAGGCTACTGGACAACATCCTTTGCAATCTCCAATTCTTTTTTTTTTGGGGGAAATCCTAGTAGTTAACTGTTTCCAACCTCTTTAGTGCACAGAAGTACTGGTCAAATCTCCAAACACGAAAACACTAGATCTACCCATCGTTTGTCCAAATCTTTATCATGAAAGAAGTCTAAGCACATACCGATGATTTACTTCGGTGATTGATGCTGGTTTGGAACACACCTACGATGGTGAGGCTGAATAGAGCGTCTAGATCTAGTGGTTGGGCTTTGACGATAATGATGGTGGCTGGAAGGCAACGTTGGTGGCTCCAATGACAATGGTGGTGGCTGGACGGTGATGATGGTGGCTAGTTCTGTCTAGATTTGGTGACCGGGTGGTTGTGGTGGTGTGAAGTGATGGTTTCGGCACCGGTGAGAGTAGCTATGGTGGTGGGGGGTTGAAAATTAGGGTTTTTTTTTTCTTGCTCTGATACCATATTGAAAGAGATAAAGTGTCGTATGGTATTATTTTAATCAAAGCATTACAATAATATATATATATATATATATATATATATATATATATATATATATATATTATTGTAATGCTTTCGATATAAAATAACTATGGACAATTTTACCCTTATCATCATCATTTCCTAACATATCCAAAGTTCTAATAGAAGACTCTGTGTATAAACAAATGGACATAAGGAAGGAAAAGCAATGCAAATAAGTACCACGATTATCAAATGTCTCTGGCACAACAAGAAAGCAGAATACGTATTACTTTCATATTGGGCTATATGCAACTTCTCCACCAATATTTTTGTCCCAGATGTATGCAAATCCTCATTTACCTGAGAAGCAAAATTATAGGGATGAGCAACGTTATACCGAATTACCTTTTACATTACAGGGGTTTCGCTGGATGCTTAGAGCTGACTCTTGACGAGAATATATGAAAGATATCGATGAATCTAACTAAGCAATTACTTTCTTTCTTCCTTTTTGGAGTGAAAGAGTGGAACTCAGTAATTAACGAGACAGCAACTTCCTCCAACGGATAATATCAGGGGTTCAGATCTTTCCCGTCATGACGAGATGATGCGAAATATTGCGCAATCATGGGGTCCCTGAGAGCTTCTTGGAGGAGGCGATCAATGGGTCGCGCAGGTTCTTTGAGTAGGAGACAGATGCCAAACCAAAAAAAAAAAGAAAATTACGATGAGCGTCATATAAGCAGCAACATTGGACTTCATAATTTTATTTTATTTTATTTTTGTCAAAGGAACTTCATAATTCAGTCGCTGCTGATTGGAAGAGTAGCATATTTTGCTTCATGACCTTCCGTTGCGTGTTTTTCACCTTTCGAAAACGGAAAACTCAAGGACAAGTTCACATAGTGAATTGATAAAAGATAGTTTCCAAAAGAATTGCAGTCGTTCATATTAGTGCAGGGTCAATGGTTTTCTATGTATGATACTTGATAACCTTTTCCATTTTCTTCAATAAATCAAAAGCTAAATTAGCAAGCGTACGGAACTTGAGTTATTCTCTTACTTTTCCATTGAATCGGTCAGAATAGATGTTGAACACTAACGAAATGAAAGTGTCCAGTTCTTTGTTCAGTCAACAAAGGCAATTGCTACCGCTGAATGCGTACTAAGTGTCTCACCTAAATTCCACCACCCATCAGAGCATATAATCTTTTGCATCTAGTCTCGATCGATGAGACGGATCAGTAAGACGATCCTCAGTGATTGATGATTTTCACCGACAGGAACCTCGAAGGTGGTCATTCCGTTCTCTTTGGGTGGAAAAAAAGGATGTTCCGTGACGGTTGATCTCATTCGCGTTCTGGATGTAGTAGTACCAAAATTTTGCACTCGAGATGATACAAAATTTTTCGTTCTGGGAATCCGACCAACCATACCTTTACAGCAGCTCTAGTTCAGTTTTCTAATGCATCGCAACATCTCTGGCAGAGAAATGCTGATGGAGTACTCAAAGCATGTGATGAGACTGGGCTTTCGTCTGTTTGAGCTCTTATTAGAAGCCCTAGGACTCCACCCAAGTCACGTCAAGGAGATTGAATGTGGAAAAGGATGCGATAAGGTGCCACTGCTATCCGCCATGCCCACAGCCCGATTTGACCATAGATGTTGTCACAAAGTATTCAGACGATGGCTTCCTCACAATTGACATAATCTGGAGCACTTATAAGTGCTTCATGAGAACCAGTGGATCGACGTCCATCCAATATCTGCAGCTACTAGGGATCAACATCGGAGATCTTTTGCAGGCAAGAAGCTTTGGCCAGATATTATTGTTCATCTCCGAACTTTTCTGAAATCGTGTTTTGATTTGTCGACACACTGTGACCCTCTTCCAAATGCCCGGTGCATAAAAAATCCTCCAAACTCGATTCTAACCTCGTTAAATCATGGTAGCCTCACATTAACAGGTTCAAAATGGTCTAAATGAGACAGATGCATGTTGAAAACAATGTTTTTCACAGAAGCGGTCAATGTGGGTTCTAGATATACTGCAGTTTTTGTATATATCAACATCAAGATTGCAATCATCGGAGTATGTAGAAATAATGTTCCTTCTTTCTGACCTGAGAACAGTTCATAATAATTGTTGCATTCGCAGCTCATAAAAATCTACAGGTTTAAGAGTGTCGAGCACCGAGTCATGGCGCAAAAGAGGGGCCCGAGAGTGTCATGGCGCAAAAGAGGGGCCCGAGAGTGTCGGTGGTGTGCTTCTTTGGCAACACTCCTCGGCCATCTTCAAGGCTGTACGGACCCATCAAGAAATTTGCAGCGGCAGACAGCCCACCAATCTACAAGGACACGACGCTTCCAAACTATGCTTCCCATTACGTTTCCAAAGGCCTGGATGGAGCTTCTGCACTTCCTGATTTCAAGCTGTAGATTGTGTAAATTTATTAATGTGGTCTTTTTGACGTCTGTATTTAAAGATGAAATGTTCATCCATCTGTTCATCTATGTAAAGCTACCACAAAGCTGGATTGCTTTTCTTCACTACTCAGTCAGTGTAAAGCTACCACAGAGCTGGATTCCCTTTCTTCACTACTCGGTCAGTGAAGCTTACATCACTTCAATTGATAGAACTATGAGCATTAACACAACTCTTGAAAAACAAAGATCGTTTTCTAAACAAAACCAGAACCAAACGAAGAACAAAAAATAGAGAGAGATAGAGGAAGCTTAAGATATACCCTTCTAAAATCAAAAGAGAGATGCTATCTTTAGATGAAACTTTGCTGGACACTCATATGGCAGATTGCGCTTTCAGGAACATTTCTGTTTGGTTCAGCTTCGGATTTCGACTTTGTATATTGGAGGCAAGGATAAAAAGTGGAATTCTTGCCAGCCTTCAACTCGCTCAACAACAATAACCAGAATCAACCGCAGGGCAAAAATCTATGTACACTTCTATATTTTCCATGAAACAGTAGGTTTCCATTACGACATGACGGCATCTGAAGCTCGATTGATCTAATCGAGTCAGCATCGCGTTAAGGTGACACATTGATTGATCCAAGGGCTAAGATGATATTGAATCGTGCATTTCAATATCTCCATAACATTCAATTCACATTGAAAATTGAATTGCGGTAGAAAGAGAGAGAGATAATAACAACGCCTACCATCGATTTGGCCTTGCGGCTCCGACGAGCAGAGAGCTACGACAGAGCGAGTGATGACTGGAAAGCCGGCGTCAAAGGCCTTGTCGATGGCGGGACCACCAAAATCCACAGAATTTCCATATCCGATCGCACGAGACATCTGAAGACAGCTCTGAATCGAACAGCGGATCCGAGAATCTCAGCTTCCCGATCATCGACGTCGGTGGACCCAGCCAAGAGGAAGGAAGCGATCGAGAGGATGGGACGCGCATCGGAAGACGAGGAGGCAGAGGGTGGCGTTTGTTCTACACGCGCGACATAACGAGGAAGATGGTGGCGAACTGGAGTGGAGGGACGCTTCCTTCTTCTTTTTGATAAATATTTGCACTGCCAGTATAGTGATGAGAAATTAGTTAAACAATAAAGAAGGTAAAATAGCCGAAAGAGGAACAGCATTGATAGCTGATATAAGTCTAATCCGAATCGTACCTCTTCTATGTTAATCCGAATCCGACGATTCCTCCTCCCAAACAACAACCGGAATGTGTGCACCTGTTCGGCATCTCTCTTCCAGAGCAGGACAACAAATGATTTTTAATTCCTTTAAGCGTGTGAGGTTGCGCATCTCATATGGCAAATGCTTCAAATTTGGACAGTTAGATAATATAAGCTTTTCAAGTAAAGAGAAACTTCCAATCCGTTCCGGCAAACTCCTCAAATCCCAACAACAAGAAATCTCAAGAGATCGTAGAGTCCTGACATGTTCAATCCCCTCGAATAACGCCGCGAAATGTGAGCAATCTGTGATTTTAAGAATACGAAGATTCGTAAGGAATCGCCATTGAATGCCGTGCTCATCTTCTTGGCATGATAAATCGAGTCCTTCACCAAAATGAATGTCGAGTTCCTGGAGTGAGGAAAGGTGTTGCATGCCACGAGAGAGAATCCTTAGGTCACAATACTCGAGGCTCATGGACTCGAGATTACTGGGCAATCGGAATAGAGTCTCAAGCATCGAGGACTCCATATCCCTACCAATTAAACCTAGACACTTTAGTTTAGAGAAAGGGACAAATGTGGTTTCCACTTTTCCCTCTGATGGGCAATTTGGATTAGCCACCAATTGTTGTTCTAACATTTTCGTGCCTCCTATGTGCAAGTATTCCACTTGGGGGAATGGGGGCACGAAATTCAAGTTAGGACAGCCTTGTATTTCCACAGATCGAAGTTTTGGGAAGGATGACCGTGAATTGTTTGACTGATGCTCTTGAGATGCTCTCATTACTTGCCTTCCTCCCCCCCATCCTTTTAAGTTTTTGCAGTTGCGAAGAACTAGACTCTCAAGAGATGGGAAGAAGGGGCGTGTAGAAATAGATTGTTGTGGGTAACTTTTCTGTTGAAGGAACTCCAACGCATTTAAACCCACGAGAATCAACCTCCTTAGGGAAGGCAATTCACTCAAGGGTGGTACGTGGCCCAGTGAGACACATCCATTAATTAAGAGGTATCTAAGATTGACCAATTTCCTCAAATCTCTTGGAAATGTTCTAAGGTTCTCACATCTAAAGAGTATGAGCATTTGCAAGTTCACTAAGTCCCCAATTGAATCTGGCAAACTTTGGATAGATTGGTTTGCGGAAATATCGAAACCTTAACTGCTTCAACTTTCCAAAGGAGGTAGGAGGGAGAGGATTATCTGTATTACCCAAACCCAATGCTCGACAGTGTCTCCATTCGGAAAAAACTTTGGGAGAGTTGAGCATGGAAGATTTACCTTCCAAATAGAGAAATGTTCGCAATTTGAATGTTTTGAGTTGGGACACCGTTTTCTCTTGAGAGAAAATCTTGGAAATAAACGACGCATGTCGAATTCCTCCATCATTATCTCCTCCTCTAAAATTAAAAATCTTGCATTCACCTCCAGCAACTTTTTGGGCAAGATCATGCATGAGATCATGCATCTTGAAAGATAGGAACTTGCCATCATCGCCTTTGCCAACAGCATCGAGAAATGACCTACTTAATAGTTCTGACAAGTAATTTTCAGCGACCTCTTCAAGGGTATCCTCCCCGTTGCGTGACTCAACAAAACCTTGTGCCACCCAAAGATGTATCATCACATCTTTCTCATAGACATAATCTTTTGGAAATAATGAGCAATATGCAAAACAATGTTTCAAGCATGAGGGGAGATGATCGTAACTGAACTTGAGAACTTGCATAATTCCATTATCAACCGCATCAATTTCTGGTATTTCTGGAAGTTCCTTCACTCTGTAGCGGTTCCACTGATCTTCCTTTTTGCCGTACAAAAGGCTTCCTATAGTTCTAATGGCAAGGGGAACCCCGGCGCATTTTCTAACTATATCTCTTCCCATCTCGTCCAATCTTTGGTCTACCGATGCTTGTCTATCTCCAAACGCCACATCCCTAAATAGATCCCAGGACTTGTCTGTAGTTAGGCCTTTTAGATCATAGATAGCTGATTTTTCATCTGTGACCTCTGCAACCATGTGGCTGCGAGTGGTTAAAAGTATCTTGCTTCCCTGTTCACCACCCTTTAGCCAATCTCCAAGCTCTAACCATTTGAGCCGAACTTCATTCCACATGTCATCTAAAACAAGAAAATATTTCTTCTTGCCGAGAGTCTCACGAAGAAGTCTTTGCAATTGGTCTAAGGGCTTATTCTCATAATCTTGACAGTTCGTCGATTTAAGAATTTCTTTGATAATCAAATTCACATCAAAGACATCGGATACACACACCCACATCTTAAGATCAAAATGTTTTTTCACCTCCCAATCGTTGTACACCAGTCGAGCAAGTGCAGTTTTTCCAAGACCTCCTTTACCAACGATGGCAATAGATGACACAGTATCACTAGAGGAGGAATCAAACAAAAGTCGTTTGATCTTTTCTTTGTCCTTTCCCCTACCAATAATTTGTTCGTCAGGTGCGGAAATTTCAGGTTTCTTTCCTCTCACAATGGCCATTGTTTCCTCACTCAGATGCTGCTCTAAATGGAACTTCTTATCATTTGCAATCCGATCCAGTCTCTTCCTAAGTACCTGAATTTCATTATCCACTTTGAGGCGATGTGCAAGCGGGTTCGATTTAGAGAAGAAAATGCATACCGCTTTCGACACCTTGTTGCCGGGAGTAACCTTCCGTCTCAGATCTTCGGTTGCGACATCGTCAAGCAAGTCCCGTATGTCGTACAACACGTCCTTGAGCCTCCTGAGCCAGAGCTTGACATGGTGGTTGTGCCATTGCTGCTTCTCAGCATCCAAAAGCACAGCTCGGATGGTCTCGACGGTGTCCTTAAGACTCTCGAGCTCATCCCTTGCACCTCGTACAAGTTGGATACACGAAAAGGTGTTGGAATCGGCGAGTTTCAGTATCTCGGCGGCGAGGTCGAAAAGCACCGCTTCTGCCATTTTCGATATAGCCTTTCCTTCTTTTTCTTCTTGTTTGTGTGCTGAATGTCACGGGTTGGAATTAGTATTATATCGTTGTTAGGAAGTGGGAGTGGAATTGACCAATAAGAATACAAGCGTGTGCAATTGTTGGGTGGTGTGTCAGAGACGTGTGGGGTCCACAGAAAAGGGCTAAGGAAAGAAAGAGGAAATTACCGAAAGCCTATGGGTCAAGAAAGCCGGTTGCCGTGTATTGTTTGGAGAAAATTTTCTCGTTTTTTGTTTTCATCTTCATTTTCACGTGAAAATAGTATTGACAAAGCCTTTGGTCGCGTATTGAGAGCAGTTTCCAAACGAAAAGCCCAAAGGCATTTACATAATGAAGACTTGTAATAGCTTTCTTGTGTAGTAATGACAATTCTTATCCAGAGAATGAAAGGAAAAAAAAAGAACACTAGGATTTAACAATTAAAACATTCTCAATCTTTTTGTTTCTCTAAAAATTTGTTACTGCACCTCGCCTAGTGTTCTTTCTTTTTCTTTTTTTTTTAATTTTTTTTTTTCAAAATATGTATCACTCTTTATAGATATCCATTCATACAAATACCTTTTCCAAGTAAATTTTAAACAGTTTTGTATACATATATCAAGATATTTGAGGATCCTTATCAACAAGAAAATAACTCCATAATTGCCTTTCTATGGAAGAGTCCGTGTAAAATTTAGAGTTGGGAGACTTATCGAAATGATTAATTCTAGGGCCATCCATATATATATATATATATATATATATATTTTTTTTGGTAAAAGTAAGCAATATATTGGGGAGGTCAAACTGTACAAGGAACATGGCTCCAAAAACTTGCACTCAATATGAACATGCTCATTATGAGTGGAAAGAAGCCATGGAAAAAGCCAAGCGGCAACAACAAAATGACCAACAGAAGGCATAAAATAACTGTGGACAATTTTACCCTTATCATTATTATTATTTATTTATTTTATTTTTTGGTAAAGTTACCCTTATCATTATTGTTTCCTAACATATCCAAAGTTCTAATAGAAGACACTTTGTGTATAAACAGATGGACATAAGGAAGGAAAAGCAATGCAAATAAGTACCACGATTATCAAATGTCTCTGGCACAACAAGAATAGCAGAATACACATTCATTTCAGATTGGGCTATATGCAACTTCTCCACCAATATTTTTGTCCCAGATGTATGCAAATCCTCATTTACCTGAGAAGCAAAATCATAGGGATGAGCAAAGTTATACCAAATTTCTTTTTTCTACTTCACCGCATCCATACTACTATTGTATGACATAGCAAATGTATGCAGTAATTTACATTACAGGGGTTTTGCTGGATGCTTAGAGCTGACTCTTGACGAGAATATATGAAAGATATCGATGAATCTAACTAAGCAATTACTTTCTTTCTTCCTTTTTGGAGTGAGAGTGGAACTCAGTAATAACAAGACAGCAACTTCCTCCAACGGATAATATCAGGGGTTCAGATCTTTCCCGTCATGACGAGATGATGCGAAATATTGCGCAATCATGGGGTCCCTGAGAGCTTCTTGGAGGAGGCGATCAATGGGTCGCGCAGGTTCTTTGAGTAGGAGACAGATGCCAAACCCAAAAAAAAAAAAAAAATTACGATGAGCGTCATATAAGCAGCAACATGGGACTTCATAATTTTATTTTATTTTATTTTTGTCAAAGGAACTTCATAATTCAGTCGCTGCTGATCGGAAGAGTAGCATATTTTGCTTCATGACCTTCCGTTGCGTGTTTTTCGCCTTTTGAAAAGGGAAAACTCAAGAACAAGTTCACAAAGTGAATTGATAAAAGATAGTTTCCAAAAGAATTGCAGTCGTTCATATTAGTGCAGGGTCAATGGTTTTCTATGTATGATACTTGATAACCTTTTCCATTTTCTTCAATAAATCAGGGGCTAAATTAGCAAGCGTACGAAACTTGAGTTATTCGCTTACTTGTCCATTGAATCGGTCAGAATAGATGTTGAATGACATACGGACCCTTGGAGTGCTATAACTTGACAGAAAGAAACACTTAAGTGTCATAACTTACGAAACGTATTACTTGTGCCAAAACCGGAGAAAATGACATTGAGTCTAATTCGGTCAAATCGATACGCAGCATTTTTCCGGGCGAAGTGAATCGCAAAACGACGTCGTTTTGAATGCCGACGTACCAAATAATGCAAAAACAACGCGTTTTGGGCGACATGGTAAAAAAATAATATAAAAATTAATTAAATTAAATTTAAAATTAAATTTAGTTAAAATATGAAAAAAAAAAATAATTTTAAAATTAAATTTAGTGAAAATATGAAAAAATAATAATTTAAAAATTAAATTTAGTTAAAATATTAAAAAAATAATAATTTTAAAATTAAATTTAATTAAAATATGAAAAAAAATAATTTTAAAATTAAATTTAGTTAAAATATTAAAAAATAATAATTTTAAAATTCAAAAAAATTCAAAAAATTCAAAAAATTTTAAAAAATTTTAGAAAAAAGGGGGAGGGGGGTCGGTTGGGGTCGTCGGGCCTTGGCCAAGGGCCGTGACCCGGGCAGACGGCGGCGAGCCCGCCGACCCTCCCCTCCGTTCTGCCCCAAACCCTTCTTGGCGATGGAGGGAGGAGGCGGGCGATGGCGGCCGAGGCGAGCCTCACCACCGCCCCCCCCTCCCCCCTTTTTAATTTTTTAATCTTTTTATTTTAACTAAATTTAATTTAAAATTTTTTTCATATTTTAACTAAATTTAATTCTAAGTTAAATTAAATCATTTTTTTTATATTATTTTGTTTATCACGTCAGCTTAAAACATCGCCGTTTTGCATTATTTGGCCATGTCGGGCCGTGTAAAATGGCGTCGTTTTGCACTTGCTTCGCCGAAAAAAATGCCACATCGCTTTTGGCCGGACTTTGGCCAAAGTAGCACTTAAGTGATTCGCTTTTTTTTCGAATGCAAGACTTAAGTGTTTATGGCACTTAAGTGTCCCTTTGTGTCAAGTTATGGCACTTGAAAAGTTCTTTTACCGAACACTCACGAAATGAAAGTGTTCAGTTCTTCGTTCAGTCAGCAAAGGCAATTGCCACCGCTAAATGTGTACAAAGTTTTTCACCTAAATTCCACCACCCGTCAGAGCATATAATCTTTTGCATCTAGTCTCGATTGATGAGACGGATCAGTAAGACGATCCTTAGTGATTGATCATTTTCACTAATGGGAACCTTGAAGGTGGTCATTCTGTTCTCTTTGGGTGGAAAATGGAAAAAAAGGACGTTTCGTGACAGTTGATCTCATTCGGTTCTGGAAGTAGTTGTACCAAAATTTCACACTTGAGATGATACAAAATTTTGCGTTCTGGGAATCCGTCCAACCATACCTTTACAGCAGCTCTAGTTCAGTTTTCTGGTGCATCGCAACATCTCTGGCAGAGAAATGCTGATGGAGTATTCAAAGCATGTGATGAGACCGGGCTCTTGTCTGTTTGAGCTCATGTTAGCCCTAGGACTCCACCCAAGTCACGTTAAGGAGATTGAGTGTGGAAAAGGACGCGATAAGGTACTGCTATCTGCCATGTCCACAGCCCGATTTGACCCTAGGTGTTGTGACAAAGTATTCAGACGATGGCTTCCTCACAATTGACAAAATCTGGAGGACTTACAAGTGCTTCATGAGAGCCAGTGGATCGACGTTCCTCCAATACCTGCAGCACTAGGGATCAACATCGGAGATTTTTTGCAGGTAAGTAGCTTTGGCCAGATATCATTGTTCATCTGCGAACTTTTCTGAAATTGTGTTTTGATTGGTTGACACATTGCGATCCTCTTCTCGCCCTTATTACTGTACTTTCTCATATGCTAAGTTAGTTGAAGAGCTATTCAGAACTCAGGAAGTAAATTACCATGGCATCTTTCCTGTAGCAATAACATTATGTCTTCACAATCTGCACTTTTCTTAGGGAAGACAATTCTGCGTTACCATTCCCAAATGCCTGGTGCATCAAGTATCCTCCAAACTCGATTTTAACCTCGTTAAATCATGGTAGCCTCACACTGACAGGTTCAAAATGGTCTAAATGAGACAGATGCATGTTGAAAACAATGTTTTTCACAGGAGTGGTCAATGTGGGTTCTAGATATACTGCAGTTTTTGTATATATCAACATCAGGATTGCAATCATAGTAGTATGTAGAAATTATGTTCCTTCTTTCTGACCTGAGAACAGTTCACTAATAATTGTTGCATTCGCAGCTCATAACCAACTACAGGTTTAAGAGTGTCGAGCACCGAATGACGGCACAAAAGAGGGGCCCAAGAGTGTTGGTGGCATGCTTCTTTGGCAACACTCCCCAGCCATCTTCAAGGCTGTATGGACTCATCGAGAAATTTACATCAGCAGACAACCCACCAATCTACAAGGAGACTACGCTTCCCATTACGTTTCCAAAGGCTGGATGGAGCTTCTGCACTTCCTGATTTCAAGCTGTAGATTGTGTAAATTTATTAATGTGGTCTTTTTGACGTCTGCATTTAAAGATGAAATGTCCATCCATCTGTTCATCTATGTAAAGCTACCACAAAGCTGGATTGCCTTTCTTCACTACTCAGTCAGTGTAAAGCTACCACAGAGCTGGATTGCCTTTCTTCACTACTTGGTCAGTGTAAAACTACCACAGAGCTGGATTTCCTTTCTTCACTACTTGGTCAGTGACACTTACATCGCTTCAATTGATAGAACTATAAGCATTAACACAACTCTCGAAAAACAAAGACCGTTTTCTAAACAAAGAAAAAACCAAACGGAGAACATAACATAGAGAGAGATAGAGGAAGCTTAACACATACCCTTCTAAAATCAAAAGAAAGATGCTATCTTTAGATGAAACTGTGTCAGATACTCATATGACAGTTAGAACACTAATCTACCACAAGAAAAGATTGCGCTAACATTTCTGTTTGGTTCAGCTTTGGATTTCGACTTTGTATATGGGATGCAAGGATAAAAAGTGGAATTCTTGCCATCCTTCAACTCGCTCAACAACAATAACTAGAATCAACCTCAGGGAAAAAATCTATGTACGCTTTCTAGATTTTCCATGAAATTGTGACGACTCAGACCCGGGGCAGTATGGAGGGACGGACTAAGATCACCTCGGTAGTATGCGGACGAGGCTAAGGACATTTCTCCAGTCCCACATCGCTTAGGAGGGGAGTCATCGGAGCCTTTATAAGGCTTGGGTCCCTTAATATGTGTAACGCGTTTTAAAACCGTAAGGGAAAAGACTGTGGCTAGGATGGCGGTTTGTCCGCGCCAGGACGGGTGACACAAAGCGGACAATATCACACGGTAGGGCCCAGGTCCTTACCAATGGTATCAGAGCTGACTCCCAGCGTGTGGGGCCACAACGAGAGTACTGTGCCTTAAGGGGGGGGGGGAGAATGTGACAACCCAGACCCAAGGCAATATGGAAGGATGGACTAAGATCACCTTGGCAGTATGTGGACAAGGCTAAGACATTTCTTTTGTCCCACATCGCTTAAGAGGGGAGCCTTGGGAGCTTTTATAGGGCTTAGGTCCCTTAATATGTGTGATGCATTTTAAAACTATGAGGGAAAATACCGTGGCTGGGATGGTGGTTCGTCCGCACCAGGGCGGTGACCCAAAGCGGACAATATCACACGGTGGGGCCCAGATCCTTATAAATGGTATTAGAGCTGATTCCCGCACCTTGTGAGGCCACAGCGAGGGCGTTGTGCCTTAAGGGGAGGGGGGGGGGGGAGAATGTAATGACCCAGACCTGGGGCAGTACGGAGGGACGGACTAAGATCGCATCGGAAGTACGCAGACGAGGCTAAGGACATTTCTCCTGTCCCACATCGCTTAAGAGGAGAGTTCTGGGAGCCTTTATAAGGCTTGGGTCCCTTAATATGTGTGACGTGTTTTAAAACCGCGGGGGAAAAAATTGTGGCTGGGATGGCGGTTCGTCCGCGCTAGGGCGGGTGACCCAAAGCGGACAATATCACACGGTAGGGCCCGGGTCCTTACAAATGGTATCAGAGCCGACTCTCGCAGCATGTAGGGCCACAACGAGGGCGTTGTGCCTTAAGGGGGGAGATGTGACAACCAAAACCTGGGGCAGTACGGAGGGACGAACTAAGATTGCCTCAGTAGTACGCGGACGAGGCTAAGGACATTTCTCCTATCCCACATCGCTTAGAAGGGGAGTCCTGGGAGCCTTTATATGTGTAGCGTGTTTTAAAACCGTGAGGGAAAAGACCGTGGCTGGGATGGTGATTCGTCTACGCCAGGGCAGGTGACCCAAAGCAAACAATATCACACGGCGGACAATATCACACGGTGGGGCCCAGGTCCTTACAAATAGCATCAAGGAATGACCTACATAGTATTCTGACAAGTAAGTTTCAGCGACCTCTTCAAGGTATCCTCCTCGTTGCGTGACTTAGCAAAGCCTTGTGCCACCCAAAGATGTATCATCATATCTTTCTTGTAGAAATAATCTTTCAGAAATAATGAGCAATATGCAAAACAATGTTTCAAGCATGACGGGAGATGACCATAACTAAACTTGAGGACTTGCATAATTCCATTATCAACTTCATCGATTTCTGTTATTTCCTTCACTCTGTATCGGTTCCACTGATCTTCCTTTTTTCCATACAAAAGGCTTCCTATAGTCCTAATGGCAAGGGGAACCCCGGCGCATTTTCTAACTATATGTCTTCCCATCTCCTCCAATCTTTGTTCTACCGATGCTTGCCTTTCTCCAAATGCCACATCCCTAAATATATCCCAGGACTTGTCTGTAGTTAGGCATTTTAGATCATAGATAGCTGATTTTTCATCTGTGACCTTTGCAACCGTGTAACTGTGAGTGGTTAAAAGTATCTTGCTTCCCTGTTTGCCACTCTTTAGCCAATCTCCAAGCTCTAACCATTTGAGCTGAACTTCATTCCAGATGACATCTAAAACAAGAAAATATTTCTTCTTGCCTAGAGTCTCACGAAGAAGTCTTTGCAATTGGTCTAAGGGCTTATTCTCATGATCTTGATAGTTCATTAAATTAAGAATTTCTTTGATAATCAAATTCACATCAAAGACATCAGATACACACAGCTACATCTTAAGATCGAAATGTTTTTCTACCTCCTAGTCGTTGTACACCAGTCGAGCAAGTGCAGTTTTTCCAAGACCTCCTTTACCAACGATGGCAACAAATGACACAGTATCACTAGAGGAGGAGTCAAACAAAAGTCGTTTGATCTTTTCTTTGTCCTTTCCCCTACCAATAATTTGTTCGTCAAGTGCGGAAATTTCAGGTTTCTTTCCACTCGCAATGGCCACTGTTTCCTCGCTCAGATGCTGCTCTAAATGGAACTTCTTATCATTTGCAATCCGATCAAGTCTCTTCCTAAGTTCCTGAATTTCACTACCTACTTTGAGGCGATGTGCAAGCGGATTCGATTTTGAGAAGAAAATGTGTACCGCTTATGACACCTTGTTGCCGGGAGTATCCTTCCATCTCAGATCTTTAGTTGCGACATCGTCGAGCAAGTCCTGTATGTCGTACATCACGTCCTTGAGCCTCCCGAGCCAGAGCTTGACGTGGTGGTTGTGCCATTGCTGCTTCTCAGCATCCAAAAGCACAGCTCGGATGGTCTCAACGGTGTCCTTAAGACTGTCAAGCTCATCCCTTGCACCTTGTGAAAGTTGGATATATGAAAAGGTGTTGGAACCGGCGAATTTCAGTATCTTGATGGCAAGGTTGAAAAGCACCGCTTCTGCCATTTTCGATATAGCCTTTCCTTCTTTTTCTTCTTGTTTGTGTGCTGAATGTCACTGGTTGGAATTAATATCATCTCGTTCTTAGGAAGTGGGAGTGGAATTGACCAATAAGAATACAAGCGTGTGCAATTGTTGGAATTAATATCATCTCGCCTTTCGTTTTCATTTTCATTTTCACGTGAAAATAGTATTGACAAAGCAGTTAGTCACGTATGACAGCAGTTTCCAAACGAAAACCCAAATGCTCTCAAATAATGAAAACTTGTAATAGCTTTCTTGTGTAGAAATGACAGTTCTTATCCAAAGAATAAAAGGAGAAAAAAAAAGAATACTAAGGGGCTGTTTGTTTGTGTTCCCGGTCCGTGTTTATGAACACAATTTCTATTTTTTTGTTCCGAACAAAAAAAAAATAGAAACTCGTTTGTTTATGTTTTTGTTCTAAATCTATTTTTTTGTTCCCAAGAACAAATTTGGAACAGAAACAAGAAACAAGAAAAACTTGTTTCTTATTCTCGGAACACTTCCGAGAAACAATTTTTCTCTCACCTATTTTTTCTTCTTCTTTTTTCTTTGGCCGGTCACTGGCCTCGGCCATGGCCGGTGACTGGCCATTGAGGGTTGGCGACGTTGTCGAGGGCTCGTGACCTCGCTGGAGCGTCGAGCGTCGTCGACCCCTGGCGAGGCTCAGCCTTGCCGAGCCACCTCCAGGCGATGCCAACTTGGTGGTGGCCCGGCAACACCGAGCCTTATTGGTGGCTAAGCGAACTCGGCCTCGTCGGATCTGGGTGAGCTCGAGCTTGCCCAACCAAGGCGAGGCTTGGCCTCGTTGGGGGTCGGTGAGCCTTGCCATGGCTGGGCGAGGCCGTCGGCCCTCGTCGACCGGTCATCAGCCATGGCCGAGGCCGACGACCGGCCAAAAGGAAGGAAAAAGAAAAAAGAAAAAAGAGAAAATAACAAATAAATAATAAAAAAAGGAAAAATAAAAATAAAATATTAAAATATTAAAAGAAACAAAAAAATTATACAAGTTTACAAAATGTGTTCCTGTTCTTTTTCTATTCTAGGAACAAGTTTACCAAACGCGTTCTTCTATTTAAAAATTGTTCCGGGAACGTAAATAGAAAAATCTATTTCGTCCCCTGGAATAATTTTTGACGTAAACGTTACCAAACGCACCACAAGATTTAACAATTAAACATTCTCAATTTTTTTGTTTCTCTAAAAATTTGTTATTGCACCTCACTTAGTGTTTTTCTTTTTTTCTTTTTTAAATTCAAAATATGTATCACTCTCTATAGATATCAATTCATACAAATACTTTTTCCAAGTAAATTTTAAACGGTTTTATATACGTATATTAAGATATTTGAGGATCCTTATCAATAAGAAAATAACTCCATATTTGCCTTTTTATGGAAGAGCCCGTGTAGAATTTAGAGTTGGGAGACTTCTGTAAATGATTAACTCTAGGGCCATCCATGTTTCATGACAATAAAATCAAAGAGATAATTTAGTGAATAATATCATATGTTGACTCTAAATGTTTTGATGACCCGATTAGTCTAAAAAGATAATTAATAAATTAAGTTTCTCTTTTACACATGGGAATTCATGATCATGTAGACATATTCTTATTCAATCTGTTTTTATGTCTGTAGGGAATTAAAGAAGCCTGCTATGGTTTCTCTCCATTAGAAATTGATGGAGCAAACTGAATCCCTTGTATACTTTTTAATGCAAGTTTTAATTCTTAAATGGATGAAATAAAAGTTTGAAAACTCGAATACATAAATGGCACATGGACTCTTATTGTCACTGTCTTACTAATTGTAAATTTCAAACTACAAAACCATGCAACGTGATTAAGTTAGTTAACCGAAATATTCTAAATGTAAATGAGTCAAAAATACTGGGAGATTTGGTCATAGGCTACTTGTCATTTCGATCCTTGTATTCGAGAAACGACAACACAGACAGGGGTTGCTCCTCCATCTAAAGAAAAGAAAAGACAAATCAATTACCTATGCCATGTTAGGTACTCAATTATTCAAAAGAAAAGAAGAAGAAGAAAGAGTAATAACCTAACATGTCAAGAAAGTAAATATTTTTTCATCAATATAAGCACAAGGAACGAAACGTCGCCACTTAGCCCAAGCAGGAGTGAGTGTTCCCATTTATTTTCTTCAAAACCATCATTGTGCATGAATAAGCTTTACTGCTGCGGAGGTTAATTGAAATGCGAACTCCCCACACGTCTTTCTTTCATATCACCAAACATTTGCCCCTGCTTTATCTTGATAATTGGGTCAATTCCATTCCCACTTGCCATAGTTTGATTTCCTCCGATTAACATAACAACAGATGAGGCTTAAGGTTTTGACTTTCGTGCATATGGAACCATTGTTGATCCTTACTCAATGATTTTTTTCATTTAATGTTGATTGTGATTTCCTCCCTTATTTTGACTAATGTTTCCTCATTTTTTTTTTGGTAGACATGTAATATTGATGTAGCGCCACGTGACCGCCGTATCATAGAACATGGAAACATTTAATGCCTCTACTTGAAGAAACTTTATGTGTTTTTGAGAAGCCATTTTAAAAAAAGGCACGTACTTTAAGAAAATGCAATGCCTACCTTTTACTGCCATAATTATTTTGAGAAAAAGAGATCATCGTGAAGATGTTTTGCATAATTTGATCTTGCATAATTTGATCAAGAAACCAACAAAGCTTCTCACACAAATAGCTCTTGATTCTTCAATAGGTAGGAAAGGATACCCATCATATTCAACTTACCAAAAATATAGTCTTAGACAAAATTCATCTTTAGCAGGTGAAAGTAAGGGAAGAACTAATACATGTGTTAGCAAGAGTAGCTTAAACATCATCAGATGTAGTTAGTCTAGGACTAGTGATGCTGTCTGCTAGAGTTGTGGTAAGAGGGGTGTTTTAGAAGAAATTGCCTTAAGTTGAAGAAGGAGAAGAGTAAGGGAATTATGGTTGATTCTGCAGATGGCGTTAGGGCTGTAGTTGTCGGTAATTTGGATAATGCCGATTTTGTCTTGTTTGTCATTGATTATTTATCGTTTGATGGATGAATTATGGATTATGGTTGTTCATTTCATGCAACACCAAATAAAAAATGGTTTGCTACTTTTCCATGCGCGGATGGTAGTAAGTGTAATTGGGGAACAACATTGAATGCGAAGTTGTAGGTATTGGTGATGTTAGAATCATAATATATGATGGTATTGCCAAGACATTGACTGGAGTTAGGTATGTTCCAAAGTTGAAGAAGAACTTGATTTCCTCGAGTGCCCAAGATTTAGCTGGGTGTTGGTTTTTTTAAAAATGTGGAGTTCTAAAAGTTGTTCGAGGTGCTTTGGTGATAAAGAGAGCAATCAAGCACAGTGGCCTATAAAAAAATTCAAAGTGAGATTGTGATTGATTTTGCCTTGGAGACATTGGATGCATTTATACGAGAGTTTGAATTGTGGCATATGCATTTGGGGCACATTGGCAAGAGAAGCTAAAGGTTTTAAATGAAAGAAATTTGTTGTGTGATTATGTTGCTAACGAATTAAACATAAGCAGGTATTGTGATTTAGATCAATGGTGAAAAGCGCAGTTTCATATTGGCAAATAAACCATGAAATTATAAAGTTAATTCACTTGAATATTCGGAGGTTGTCACGATTTCCTTCGAGAAAGAATGCTAGATTTATGCTAACAATTATTGATAACTACTCAAAGAAGATGTGGGTGTTTGTGCTTAGACACAAGTTTAATGCTGTTGTCAGAATTAGACAGTTAAGAGCTTTGATTGAAAATGAGACAAGTAAGATGATCAAGTAGGCCCGTCCTTGACTCGGGGTCCTCGTGGCCTCTCATTTGTGGCCCGTTTCTACTTTTCCAAAATTTCATGATTCGGCGATGAAAATTTGAGTTTTCATCTTAGGACAACCATTCCTAACTTTTTTGTGGTATGTTAATTACAATCAAAATTTTGCTTTATAGATAGGGCGGAGGAGTTTTTGGTTGTAACTCCACATTGAGTTGAACACAAGAAAATTGTTTGAAAAGTCCTAAATTTATTATCTTTTGCCAGTTCATTTTTAAATCTTTTTTACTTTTCACCAATTGAATTTATTGGACCAATTTTAGTAAAAAAATTGTTGACATTGTTTTGACCATTGTATGTGGTATGATCAACATTGGCGTAGATAAATTTAAATAATATTTAAATATTTTTTGAATGTTATATTAATTATATATTTTTTCCTTATATTCTCTTTTCCTTCTTCTTTTATTCTTTTTTCCACTTTTTCTTCTTTTTCTTTTTCTTTTTCCCTTTTTCCCTTTTTCCGTTCCCCAGTCATTACTGCGCCTTTTTGACCTAGGCCGGCGAGAGGCCCTCTTTTTTTTCAATGCTTCTGTTGGAGGCTGGGAGGACTAAGATTCAGTGAAGCGGTTCTGCAATGGCAACTTCGTACCCCTTCCCGTCACTATGATGCAGATGATTCCCTCCTTGATGCTCTCCATTGGCTTCTCCATCGCGCCGCCGGCCTTGTGGACGTGTTGGGCGAGACATTACGGTTGATGCTTGTTATTATTGTTTTTTTGGTCGAAGGGTTGATGCTTATTGAAAGGAGATTCTTTTTTTTTTTTTTAAATTTATTTGGAGCAGCTACGTAGGAATTTTCATCCAAAAACGTTTAAGCGATTTGGCAAAGGTATTTGTATGAATTGGTTTCTATGGAAAGCGTTCTGCATACGCAACCGGCGCCTTTTCACATACTATTTTCACGAAAATGAAAACAAAGAAGGGGGGAGTTTTAACTAGACGAACAGGGGAACCTGCTTTTCTTTTGCCTCATAGCCACGAGATGGACTACTAGCCCCGGGAAGCCGTGTCGATGTCGGGCATGTCAAGCTCGGAATTCGTCCATTGCGTACTCTTCCGAAAGTCATCCACGACATGAGCTTTGCCCACTTGTGTTTGCACGCCATCCGCGCCACCCACAAACAGAATTTTCATGGACAGCTGCGCATCTGTACGTTGATGGGAGTGCATTCGACATTTTACGATGATTCCAAGAGCAAATCTCACAAAGGCTTTGATAATTTCGGCATTTTATGTCCAGTTGCTCTCCATAGTTCCGTATCGCAATTATATATCACGCAGGACTCTTCGAAAACATCTTGCTAGCACAAATCAATTTCACTCTTCATAGTTCCGTGTCGCAATTGTAATCCATGGAACCGGTTGTGTTTTGATGAATGTGAAGATGGTGGGCTCTTATTTTCAGCATTCGTGAGAGGTGCTCCCTGAAATCAGCTCTGGCGGTGGCGGTGTCGAAGCCAAGAATGCGATCGAAAGCGAAATGGTTCTCCGTTTGCACGCTCTAGGATACCGTATGAGTAGCTTGCTAAGAGAAGCGAGGAAAATTGAGAAGGCCGTGAAAATAAACTTTGTAAGATAATCACGTTGTTTGGTCGCAGTGAAATAACTTCGATAGCTTTAAACCAAGATGGGTAATTAGTTCCACCCGACTTGACAAGGTCAATTGAAAATGTGTCAAACCAACAAAGGATCCAGCAACAGCCATCAATGAGCAAAGGATATGATTGAACCCAAGAACAACGTCACAATAACGAAGCACTTGACTCCAGTAACAAAATCAGCCACAAAATAATCAACACAAATGAGGGTTCAATCCAATCACGACTAATCACAATAATCTATCGAAAACTCATAAAATCATTAAACTGGTATCGAAGAATTACTACACACCATCCAAACACTTCAAGGATTAACAGACTGCAACAAGAAATCATGTGAGAGCACTGGACAACATCCTTCATTGTCTCGATGAGCTTTGATTCAAACCCTAGCAGGTGAACCCTAGTTTTGATCGAGGCAACTTCAATGGCAATTCAACAACAACAGCTCCAACAACATTTACGGCGTCAATCGAAGGAACTCACTAACATATTTCCTAACAAAAGGAACTCCATGGACAGTAGATTGATTCTGGTACCTGCAAGTCACTATGAGCTACTTCTCATATTGGCACTTGTTCTCCTTATTGTCATTATCTAGTTCCTTATCTCTACAATATCAAAGGAAACATCGACATTTGCATGATTATCGCATCATCTGCATTTATCAAAGTAGATATTAGTATCAAGGATAGTCTTAGAATGATCAAAATTACATAGGGATACATTGCCAACAAGTAGGAGAAGTTACTTCGCGATCTACCTATTACACAACAACACATATTTACAAGAAGTTATAAAATCCTAAACCAGCAGTATAAACATGACCACCCAGTAGTAATGTTTTTGTGTCGATTCATCATCACTACCTTCCATTGGTACGTTGGCAGGCAAGCCTTTGCCCATTAATCGCACTATCTCAGCACTTAGCCAGAATTAGGGATTCCTCGCCGTCAATGACTTTGTTTATCAACTTCTCTAGTATTAATGAAGGCTCTTGTCGATAACTTTGATGTTGTGTGTTGTTGATGACTTCATTGGTTCGTTCCCGTCTTCTCATTTTTCAATCCGGTCCTTCCCCAATTTTTCCGGTAATGATTCCGCAAGACCATCAAGAGGGTACTTAGGCAGCCGCAGATTATTGTCTGGCTTTCCAGCAGGTCGTTCGACACTTCCTTTGGTCCCAATTTTTGAAACTGATATAAGAATTTTAATGAAGTAGTCAACGAACAGCTGGAAAAAACTATGAAGAGCTGGGATCTTGGCCCTAACCCGAACGAACAAGGCAATGTAAACACTTGAGATAACAAAGAGAGCAGTGATTCCGATGATCAAGGTGGCAACAGCAATCCAAGTACATTTGGTTAAGGTCACGTAGACCCCTGCCATGAAGGCCACGGACATTGTGGCAAGAGCTATGAACGGCGGAAATGTTGCCTTTTTAAGGGCATGATGCACTGAATGCAAATCATTGATCTGCGTCCAAAGAAGGATCACGACTGCAAGTATTGAGCTATACATGGCGACAGAGTTGCAGATTACAAAAACTATGTACATGGGTTTGTTCAACAGCGTAGCAATTCCAGCATTTGGCTCTAAGCTATTATATCCTCCTGGAACAGAAAAGCCTGCAGCAAATGTCATACCGGCAATGAGTGTTGCCACGACCATTTGAGTATTGGCCTGGTCCTTTAGTCTATCCAAATTCGGAGGCTCCAGATCTCTCACTGGGCCTAAGCCTTTTGGCAAGCAAATTGCTTTGTCTTTGCTTCTAGTCGCTCCAGCAGATATTAAGATCCCTAATATTAAGCGCTGGTTAAGCATCACAGAAAAAATGACCATTACTATCCATGAAGATGGACCAACAATCAAAGATTTAGAATTCAAAAGAATGAAACCTTCTCAAGTGATCCAGACATGCAAATGCAATCCTTTCTAAGCTTACTGTAGAAACTTAATTCCACTTTGCTACTTCCGGGGGAGTTCAATGGTCCAAATAAACTTTAATTCCTTTCATCTCTCCCAGAAAGGAAGTAGCTGGATAGCAGTGGAAAACAAAAGTAAACTTATTAATGCATTTTGTATAGATCATTACCTCTCGAAATGGAGAACCGAGGCTCTTCAGTTGCTCTTCTACAATGTCAAGAGCCGTCAGATTGCTATTGTTCACAAGCTTCAGATTGACTCTTTTGTCCCGAGTGAGAGAGAACAAAGACTGGAGTCTCCCCTGCATTGTGGCCAAATGTAGAGGTGTATTTCCTTCCTTGTCTTTCGAATTTATAAGCTTCTCAAGTTCAGGATTGCCAAGTATGTACTTCACTACCGAGGCCCTTCCATACTTTGCTGCAATATGAAGTATATTTTGCCCTTCCTTAACATTTAGCCACTCTTCTGGATCTGGCCAATGATGAAGCAGCTCCTTGATTGTTTCAAGATGACCCATCTTACATGCGACATGGATCGGAAGATAGCCCTCTTCATCGCCCTCAAAGGCACTCCAAGTGTGCTCGTCAACCAAAAATTTGACTTCCCTAACGCAAACCATGTATGCTGCTAGATGGAGAGGAGTACCCCATCTAGCATCTCTTAAATCAAATAGCTCTTTCTTCCCCTCTGACATTGCTTTCAGCATATCTACACCAGTAGAAAGAAGGAAACAAATAAATTTTAGTCA
This sequence comes from Eucalyptus dawsonii, assembly GCA_016097615.1. Classification (NCBI taxonomy): domain Eukaryota; kingdom Viridiplantae; phylum Streptophyta; class Magnoliopsida; order Myrtales; family Myrtaceae; genus Eucalyptus; species Eucalyptus dawsonii. The sequence continues at coordinate 45,726,657 of CM027878.1, read as the reverse complement.
TGCTAATGACCAAGGGTCCGGTAATTTTACCGTCTAACTATTATATATTTCTTAACTCAAACAAATTTCAATATTCCATCAACTGCATAAATGAAATATGAACTTTTGGGATACTTTTAGTATAGACATTGAAGCATGCTTCAAAGCTTAGAGACATTCATTTCCAAGTAGTAATTTACCACATTGGAGTAATCAAGGACAGCCATGACATGAGACTCTTTCTATTTTGCAAAAGGTCCTTCGCAAATAATATAAGTAATGTAGTATCTACAAAGGTTGATACTATTACTGAAGTACTAAATTGATGAGATTCTTCAGGAGGAAAGTCTTGTCAAAGCCAAGCCCAAACACATCGTATCTGCCTTCTTCTGGGCCAAAATTTATGGGAAATTCCCAGTAAGTGATGCAGGCTCTAGAAAGAGGTTAAATCTTTCTAGCAGAAGAACAAAAAAATTGAATGAGACTTGCAGGTGCAACGGCTTGTATGGATCCAAAGTTGACACAGAATCGTGTGGTTGGACTAATAAATATATCGAAATGCAAACCATAAACACAATCACTAACCTAACCTTCGGTGCACCACGGCTCCGTGAACCGGTGACATGCCTTGCATCTTGGACCAAAGTACCTCATTCCCATCCACCGCTTCCATCAAAAGCCCAAGAATCTTCAAGTCCCCCGTTTGGACTGCCAAGTACGGCGGGCACTTACTCTCCTCATTCTCCAAATACACCGATCTTGAGGCTCGACTCAGAAGCAGACAGGTCAACTCGTAGTGACAGTTCTTCACAGCCTCGTGCAATGCCGTGTTCCCTGCGTCGTTAGCCATGTCCACAATCCTGCCGCAACCGAGAAGGAGCTCGGCCGTGCAAATCCTGCCAGCTCTTGCTGCAACATGGAGTGGAGTGTCCCCTCAGTAGTTCGCTGTCGCGGCGAGCCGCTTGTCACGGATGATCTCAAGGAGGGCTCGGAGGATGTCAACCTTCTCGACACCTGCTGCACCGTGGAGCAATGAGTTCCCAGAAGGGCCCTGTATGTGGATAATATTGGACAAAGAGCCCCTCTCTTCGGCAGAATACTTTTCGAGGGCTTCGATGAACTTGTCGACGTTACCTTCTTTTGCGGCGGTGCGTAGCAGCGGATACACACGCCTTTCGAATTCTGCTTGGTGGTGTGGTTTGTTTACTGACTCCAGTGCTTTCAATCTGGCCCTTCTCTGCTCCCAGATTTCATCATCCTCAATAGTTATGCTCACATGATGGTGATGCATCTTTAGTGATGCAAGCCTAGGGGAGGCTTTCTCAAACAATAGGATCGGGAGAGTGACTCGCGCACAAGAAATGAGACGAACAGAAATTTTAGCACTGCGTCAGCTCAGGAGAACAGTCGTATCTTTGTCGATACAGATCAGATCGACCTGATTCCAAAGACAAATGAACAAAGACTTCTGGATCTACAATTTTACTGTTTTGGGTTTTCTGAAATAAGCACTCTAGGATAGTCGAAATTGGTTGGAAGTAACGAACAGAACAGGAAAAGATAGGAACTTCGCCGGTTGCTCTTCTAGGCCTCCAGGGAAGTTGAAAGGGACACCGATTCTTCTAGATAGATCACTGCAACTCTTCAAGGATGCAGATTTCGAAAGCTCCGACTCTTCAAGGACGGAGTGAAAACTCTTCTAGGTTTTCAAGGTATGAACTTTACAAGGTTCACGATACTTGCTTCAAGCAAAGTTTTTCATTTATCAAAAGTCATCTGTCTTCTACAAGAAATTGGGCTTATATCATCAAAGAAATAAAGATAGAGCATTGAAAACTAGGAGAAATAAAGGAGCATTGAAACTAGGAGATATAGTAAAGGGCATGGAAACTATAAACTAGTAAAAGCGTCACGCGAGCTTCCAAGGTGTCTTTCAAGCTTTCGGGATGGACTCAAGATGTCGTTATGGCTTCTCGGTTTTGTCAAGCTTTAATGCGGGCCGATCTTCTTGGTCGAGAGAGCCGGTCTTCAATGTGGGCTGCATCATTTAGACTCTGAAATTTGAATATCGTCTTCCCCAAAGTTAGACTATAGTCTGGTTGAACTCTTTTGTGTAGTCTCTTCTCCGAGACTAATTGCACAGCCACAACTTGGAGATCCTTTCTTCTTAGCTGTCAGTGCACATCATGTGGCGAGAGCAATTCTTAAATGTCGTACGGCATTTATAATAAAAACATCATATGTGAAGACTATTGTATATAAGTAATTCCTAAAAAACTGTTGGTGCTGCGAAATTACATAAGGTGTGAATTCATATTTTACGAAAGGTTATAAGTTCTGCATGTGTTTGAACTAGATCATATAAGACGGTTTATTAAAATATGTCTCGAATTTGAGCTTTAACGAAATTCAATCCGAGTGAATGTTAATTTGGACTTTGTTTGAAATATATGGAAATTGTTTTCCGTATTGAAGTCGGCAAAGAAACAATCAAAACAGAAAAGTTCAAGCGTGCACTTTCAATCGGAAAGCCAACCGCGGTGGACTTTGACTCAGCCTGGACTTTTCTGAACTTGTTTTTTATCTTCCGCGTTGGACACTCCTGGAAGAGAAAAATGGGACCGTGGACCCCACATATATATGGGTTGTTCTTTTCTTTGGCAGAATAGCTTTTGCCTTGGTTGTTCACTTGAAGGGCCTATTTGGTAACCATTCAAATAGTGTCAGATTATATTTTTTTTTTCTTGAGAATAGTTTTGAAATAGAATTGTGTTTGATAAATTTTTGTTCCCAAAAGTAAATTTTGAATACGATCAAGAATAAAAAAAAAAAAAAAAATCTATTCTTGTTCCCAGAAATAAATCTAAGAACCAAGCCTATATTTTTTTCTTCTTCCCTTTCCTTTTTCTTCATCTACCGTCACCGCCGTGATTGCCGTTCGCCGCCCACTGCCGCTGGTCGCTAGCAACCTGTACGGCAAGCTCGCCAGAGGCAAACTTGGCCACTGATGAGGCTTGGCTTCGCCAAACCACTGGCGAGGCTCAGCCAATGAGGGCCGGCCTCGCCGAGGGCTAGCGACGCTCCAGTGAGGTCACTAGTCACTTGAAGAAGAAGAATAAGAGAGAGAAAGGAAAAAAAGAAAAGAAAGAAAAGGAAAAAAGTAAAAAAATTATTTAAAAATTAAAAGAAAATGATTTGAAGTAGAAATTTTAAACACGGTACCAAATGAAATTCTATTCCGAATCGAGAATTTTGGACGCTTATCAAACGGCTTAAAATGCTTAGAAATTGTTCTCGGAAACATAATAAAAAAAATTATTTCTAATCAGAAAAAGTTCCCGAGAATAGAATTGTTATTAAACACGCTCGAAGAAGAGTGCTTGAAGTGCCATCGAGCTTGATAGCGGATATTTCTTCGTACATGGGTCTTTCTCCGTGAAATTATATTCAAGAAAGATTAGTATTTGTAACTGATTAAATCTTAAAAGTTCAACATATTTGAGGATCCTTATTTCAATCAATGAGAAAATAACTTCATAATTGCCTTTATATGCAAGGGTACGTGTAAAATTTAGAGTTGACAGACTTATCAAAATGTTTAATTCGGGATCATCCATGGTTTTGTGACAATAAAACCAAAGAGATAATTTAGTGAATGATATCGCATGTTAACTCTACATAAATCGATGACTCAGATTAGTATAAAAAGATAAGTAATAAATTATGTTTCTCCTTTGCACATAGGGAATTCTTGATCATGTAGGCATACTCTCACACAATCTGTTGTTATGACTATAGGGAATTAAATAAGCCATATGTGCATTAGAAATTGATGAAGCAAACCGAATATTTCAAATATTTTTTAATGCAAGTTTTAATTCTTAAATGAACAAATTAAAGGTTTGAAAACCCAATTAGATAAATGGCGCAAGGACTCCTATCCTCACCGTAATGCTAATTGTAAGTTTCAAACTACAAAATCGCACAACGTGTTTAGATTAACCGCGCAAGCTATGTAATCGATACGAAAATATTCGATTTGTAAATGAGTCAAAGTATGGAAGATTTGGTTGTAAGCTACTCATTGGCCCGATCCTTGAATTTCAAAAAGGACGACATAAGTGCGGGTTCCTCCCATCTTCATTGAGTATTATAATAATAATAATAATAATAATAATAATAATAATAATAATTATTATTATTATTATTATTATTATTATTATTATTATTATTATTATTCAAGCCGTGTTAAGTACTCACTCTTTTAAAAGGAAAACAAAAGAAGAAAAAAAGAGGAGAAAAAGGAATGACTGTTCCCATTTATTTGCAAGGACCCACGCGTCTTTCTTCCGTGCCACCTAACATTTGCACCTGCTTCGTCTTCTTTACTGGGTAAATTCCATTCCCACTTGCTATAACTTGATTTCCTCCCATTAACATAACAACAGATGAGGCTTAAGGTTTCGACTTTCGAGCATATGGAGCCGCTGTGGACCATTACTATGGTTTTTTTTACGTGATGTTGATTACTATTTCCTCCCTTAATTTGACTAATGTTTCCTCTCTCTTTTTTTTCTTTTTTTTTCAAACAATGTAATGTTAATGTAGCACTACACTTGACCACCATATCAGAAAACATCAATAGATGGCATGCCTCTATTTGAAGAAGTTTTTCCGTGTTTTTGAGACGCTATTTTTCAAAAAGGAACACACTTTCTGAATATATTTTGCATTATTTGATCAAGAAACCAATAGTGTTTCTCACACAAATAGCTCTCAATTCTCCATTAGGCAGGACGGGAAATGAGTCACATTCAACACATCAAATATACAGAGTCTTGGACAAAATTTATCTTCTTATGGAAAAAAAGTGAGAAAATGTTATGACGCAATGCTTATCTTACCGCTCCACCTTTCCATGGTACCAAACTAGTGTGTGTTCTTGATTGCGAAACTTGTTGAAGGCTCACAGAGTTCATAAACAAAAGACTGCAACTCATTTTGCTCAATCCAGAGGTGCACAAATTTCAGTCATAATGAAATTCTCCATCTCACATGCACTGTTCGTAAGTCATAGCTTAAGAATACTGCACATCTGATTAACCTTTATGACGAACTCTTCAAAGCATGAGATGAATGGTGACCAGTTCATATGCCAGAAATGAGATGCCAGAGAAAAACAACCCTTAACATTTGAATAAGACATGTTTTTAAGAAATTTGGCGAGCAACTTAGAAGCACAGATAGAATGACGTCCTTTAGGCCATCAATAAAAAACAGCCACAAAATCGACCCATTTAACATTTGAACATGGTGAAAAATGATGCTGCTCATCATGTGGTTGCCAATACAACGAAATTGAAGCTGCATAACCAGCTAATCTCCACGTCTAGTCAACAACTAAATAGAGCAAAGAAAACATGACAGCGAGATGGCAAGGAAAGAGCTTTCTGACCTCGACTGTATCAATTGCTTCGCCTGAATTAAATGCATGAAAAACTCTGTAAGAAGAGAATCAACGAGCAACGAGAAACAATTTTAGCTTTGGAACTTCTATAGAAACGTACCTTATGGAAAAAGAACAGCAAAATAGTGGACAATAACGCCAGAATCCGTGATGGGCACTTAGACACATCATCATTGACCAAAGGAGCATACCCTAAAATAGCTTTCAAAACTAAAAGGGAGCTCATACAGGATAAATCATCAATTATATGAAAGCAATTAACATATAAGAATGACATAGGGTTTCAAATATCATGACAACATGACAAGCACAAATCATACATATTTAGAACTCATCTTCGATATTAATGCGTTCCTTCTTTAAACTTTCACCAGAAAAGATGCCGATATCTAAATTTAAGGAGGGATTACTCCAGCAGATTTCCGTAAGTAATAAATTCATCAATTTTCTTTCAGCATAGACAAAGCTCTTACTACCCGTTTATATAGAGTCAAACATGAAATTCTGTCACCATGCAAGAATCCTCAAAAAGCCTCAATTCTGGAAATGTTTAAAGCATAAGCAAAACTAACCTTTCTTCTACAGCAGGAATGAGACCCTCAGTCAGAGCCACTCCACCAATAAACCGCATCATTATTCCCAGTCAATGTATAGCAATTTAAAGAACATCTCAGGGTGTGCACGAGACTCACCAGCTGTATGCTACAGAACAGTTTTCTCTTGAGATCGATATGCCCTGTCAAGTAATATAAAAAACTATTATAAATAACACGACACTCCCTGCAAGCAGAACTGAAGAAATTGCGCAGGACCGACCAGTTTAAAGAATACCACTAGTGATTGCTTCAGCAAGATCAACCTTTTTTTCCTTCTTAGGTTTTGTTTGAAATATTGGTTAGCTGTCCCACGTTGGCAATCCAAAGTTAGACCCAGGATAGAGGCTATCCACCATGGCTGGTCATCTGGGATAATCAAAATGCCAAGTTTCTTCTAGCATATGCTCATAATCATTAAACCTTGCAAAACAATCACCATGCTAGAGAAGTTTTAATCGATATTAAACTTGATCTGAAAAGTTCTTAGAAGTAACAATTTCGCCCACCAAGGAGGTGGTGGAAAATATATATCTGGAGCCAAAATCGTTGGATAAAACAGACATATAGGAGGTACCTTAAAAGAAAAGAGCCATTGGTACATCTCTAGAAAGCTAAACATGGAGGAAGCACCAAGGAAGCAAAGTAATGTAGAGATGAGAATTCATTTTGGGAAACACACATTGAGAGCAGTAAGCCCTGTCCTATGAGATGCAGCTGGCATCCCATCCTCATTCGAGCGAACAACTGCTACAGCATCAACCTCCCCCTCCTGGAAGCGTGAAACTTAGTTTGTGGAAGAATGCTATGATATGATTTGTCTGAAAAAGAGCACATCACACATGTTTTTGTGTATACAGTAATAGATATAGATAAGGCTCCTCAACTGAATAAATCCCCATTCTCTCATGGGTTTCTATCATTAAAAGTGGAGCATGGGCATGTGTTTTCAGTGCTCAGAGTATAAGAATTTTGACGAACACCAAATCTTAATTACCAAAATTACAGGGATTCGTAGACTCTCTTGGATGTAATAATAGGATTCTTTCATTTCGTTTAGCATCAAAATATCTATAGGCTTGGTTGACATGTCAGTGCGAACTTGAGGAATGCTTGATGATGCCTCTGGATCAATAGAAGGCATCTGGATATATCCTGAAACCCCATTCCCATCAAATATCATAATCACTGGATGTTCATGAAATAGTTTCAAGTCCAAATAAACAATAAGATAGATATACTGGACAAATAATAAAAGTTTCATGCTTAAGTAAGTTATCTCAAGATAAAAAAACAGTATATTGATTAAAAAGCTCTCTCTCTGTAGTGTGATGCCAGATAATGATAACCAGACCTCACACAACACAGGCAAATCAAAAGAGGAACCTTGAAGTATGTAAGGTGGTCAGGCAAATCAACTTTAAACATTGTGCATATGATGGTAGCGAGGCTATATACTGCAGTAAGCTCAGAACTATGAGAAGTAGTAAGCAGCACCTCTCCAACAAACGGTAATATCTTCTCAGAGGTAGGTATAGCCACTCCATCCTGACATTTACCAGACTATCCCTTCATTAAGTCAGTGGAACATAATCCATCATAATTTTTAAAGTCATCAGTAGACATAAACTCTGAGCAGTATGTGTAGAAGTCTAATTTGTTTTATTGTTGTTAATACAATATTGGCCCACTTGAGGGATATTTCTTTACCAGGAGAATGTTAATTAGACATTTGAAACACAGTGTTACAGTGGTCTAGAAGGGAGAGTGCCTGTTTACAAATGTTAACTTTGTAGCATAATTGGTGATAGGCAAAATCAAAGTGTAAACGGAATCTCTTCACCATTTTAATTTAGTTTTCATCCATTAATTTGGGACACTAACATTAACAATTTGAGAAGAGATCGTGGAACAAGAAATGTATTGCAAAGAGGAAAGAATAAGCACAGAGGCTGCAGCAGCAACAATTTCACTGCTGGTATGGAGATAACAAGTCAAGAAAGATGTTGAAAGTTTAGACTGCACTGTTCTTTAATACAAAAACTGGTCAATATGGATTTTGGAAATAATTACTCTTATCATGGGTCACGCACAAACACAAACAAGGATAGCTCCTTTTTCTTTTTCTTTCGTTTATGAAAGGGTGTTATCTCTAAGGTCAATCTATGTTGACATGACCAGTGAACTTGCCTCAAAAGCTTGGAGGCTGATGAGCATTGCATCATCTGCTCTGCATCACCAAAAGCAAGACTAGTATTCCAATGGAGGAAAAATGTAAAAGAACCACAAGTACCTCAATGCACATGAATGATGTCAGCTGAGCTCCCATAGTTACATTGTGGGCAGTTCACAAGCTGTTCCCTAAAGCTGCAGCAAGACCTTCCTGTTGAACATAGTTAATAAAGTATTTATAGTCTACTAATGGAGAAACCCATGGGTAATACTATATTGGCATATTTATTTGTCATGGAAGCTGATCACATCATGAGACTCAAAACACAATTCAGAGAGTGGAGAATACACGCGAAAAAAGCATGTGATTTGGTAAAAGTTATTGCCACGCAAAGTAAACAAGCTGTAGATAATCTTTTATAAGTTTCAAAACTTGCATAGCCACTAACACGATATAAATTTTGTGATTCTAGGATATTACTGTCATCAGAATAGTGAAAACATGCTTAAATATCATTCACAGTTAAATATTTCTATCAACTAATTTATCATAAAACATCTTTCACAGTTGAGTGTAGGTAAATTTCTGCGAGTCATCAGAAGGCTGGTGTACCACAGCGAACCTAAATTACAAGTCCTGCAGAACTATAGAAAGTCTTCCTCAAATTTCTGCTCGAAACCAGAGAAAACAGAAAAATCAATGTGGAATCTGGTAGATCCCTGGCAGAGAAAAACAGCAAAACAGCCGGCTACCCATTCGTGGATTTTGGACACATGCATTCTATGCAACAAGCTCAACTTACAAGAAAACAAGGCAAGCTGTTTGCTGAAATATTGCTATAGAAAAACCTTTTTGCTGTACCTAACAAAAGACGGATTTAGAGCACAGAGGTATAAGGATACCACCCACTCAAGGTACAGATGCAACCCATCCTTCATCCATTGATGTTGCAATCACCATTTCATGTTATAAAAGTATTTTTCGAAAAGCATATCACTAAGGATGAAGAATTCACTGAAAAATCAAGATAAATACCTCTTCCATCAGCAGCATGACTAAGCCTGCAGAATTTCAACTCAATAAACGGGATCTGCCCAGAAGTATTCAACTACTAAAGCTAAACCACATTTTTAAACCTTTACTACTTAAGACAACACAAATCTTGCATAATGTGGATGATGGAAGTGAGCAGGAGTACTTGTAGAGTAGAATTTGATAAAAAAAAGGATAGCTAATCCATCGTAATCTCTCGAGTACAAATTACTCTATATTCTCCTGGCATGGTGGATTAAGTGTAAAATCACTCACAAAACAGTTATTCCTTTATTCTTTTAGCGCTTGTAGCAAGCCAGTACAATTTTGAGATTTTTTTGTATACTAGTTATGACAGGACTCGATGGAATTTAATTATGGTTTGGAATGCTTAAGATTGGGAATTGGAACAATGTGGGTTTTTCTATATTTTTCTTTACAATATTGAGGTGTGAATCACACTCAAGATAAGGATCATCTGATCTTTGTCTATGGGCAGGTGTTTTCAATCCAACCGTATACCAATCTTTCTGAGACAAATGTGAGCGAGAAGGAGGCTAATTTTCCATGGAGGCAATCTAGTAAAGGAAGCTCCTCAAAGAGTGGCTTTCTTTCCCTAGAACAAGAAGGTTGTCCTGAAAAGCATTTTGACAATCAGTAACATGTAGAATGACTTTGATTCTGGTTTTGGGTGCTTTTGTAAGTATGCCCTAGGGTTGTCAGGAGCAAGGTTGTCGGGAACAATCATTAACTGCCACAGCTTTCTTGGTTAAGTTCTATACAGTTAAGAACAAGGCTGTGAGGAGCAGGATCCTGCTTATGATCGATAAAGGTGTCTAAGGGATCAGATTTTAGCATCAGATGACAGATTGTAAGATCCTAAAAGAATTACATCAACAATACTGAAATCTTGGCTAGCTTTATGAAGTTTGTTAATTATGAACAACATGAGACGTTAAAACTCCGAAATTGTGTGAATTTATAGTTTATTACTACATGTACAAGAAAAATCAGTATTTCTATTACCCGAATATTGGATATAAACATTTAAAGATCACAGTATGTCCAAGTTGGATCAATTGGATCGTAGGATTGCATTGATCCTACGATTCTTCTTAGCTTAGGATCGGGACCATGTAAAGATCCTAGCTAATTAAGGTCTTCCTCAAGATTCTAATCATTTCTTACTTTCAAATGAACTCTGGGAGTGGATAAGAAAGCATGTTAGCAAAAGTAAGGAGAAGAAGAGATTGAAGGATTCCATTCCCCCCGCAGAATCATTGCCGATTTAAAGAGAGAAGTATTAAAGGCTTATAGAAGGAGAAGCAAAACACAGCGTTTACTTCAAAACTCATTGACTTTTTGAGAGAGGTCATTTATCGAGGATCATGTTTCGCAGTGGTGGCAACCCTCAGTAACTTTTTTATACAATCAGTCTATCTTATGCTTCCAACAGAAGAGCTACAGTTCGGCTGTGGACACTTATTCTATCTTATGAAAGAGACAAGCTGACCCTGGAAGAGAAGGTACAGCATTAGCCATGTTTTTAACCGTGCTGCTTCGCTCACACTTTACCATGCAACATTAAACATATGCCGAAAACGAATTAATTTGGAGCAAATTACTATAGTCACTTCATATTCGGCCATCTTATTTCAGAAAGAACAAAAAATAGGTAAGTTTGAACAATCCATCCAGCAGGGAGTTCCATTGGACTCTCCAAGTTCCTTAAAAAAGCCAACTACATTTGCTATCCATGGTGTCGAAAAAAAATCAGAAACTTTAGGCCTGGCTTGCATGATCAAGTTAGAATTAGGATTGCCGTCATCAAGACATTTCCTATTTCCATTCAGCCAAAAGAATCTGAATCACCATTGGGAACTAGAATCTCCGTGGAATACTGGGGTTTCTGCACTAGCATTTGGCAGTAACTTTCTCCGTCTCCTTTTGTGAATTTTGCCAAGCAAGACCTTCGATTACTGATGCCATGGGCCATATGCATTTGGGTTTCTAAACCTTGGAAGGCCAACAGATTACGGGTACAGATGGGAAAATTGTCCAGCCGAAACCAAAGACCGGATTCTTCTTCTTCGCTTTCACCATTCACACACAGTAAGAAGCTTTGCCCTGTTTTTTCTTTTTTCGCTTCTTTTGGCCAGCTCTGCACGAGTGAAAACAAAAAGCATCCTGGGTAAATAAAAGCAGGCAGGGAAGGAATCATTTTAGCGCTAAGACAGTGTACTCTCAGTCAGGGCATCATCCATTCAATTCCCAATTTCACAGCAAGAGAGAGAGAGAGAGAGAGAGAGAGAGAGAGAGAGAGAGAGAGAGAGAGAGGGAGGTGGGAAGTGAAGACCAAATTGAAACACCATTACACAGCTTTACTGCCGAAACCTTGTCGTTGATTAAATACCGGCATGGTTTATGTTTGTATAATTTGGTTAGAATTGAAATGCCTGTGAATTTTCTGTTTGGAGACGGCACAAAACCCATCTCTTTTAAATAAAAGCCAGAGAATGACTTTTGGTGAAAGATAATTCGTCACGAGGGAAATTCCAACAAAACAAACTGGTAATCAGTTTTTCTTTCACTGTGATACTAATTGACAAGGAAATGGGTCGCCTGACACAATCATAGATGAACTCCAATGACAAATATCATGATGCATTAGAATCCAGAGACTGCAAAACAATACACACAAAAGGCAGCAAAGGCCATTCATACACACGTCCTCACATACACCTAGACATCCTCTTTGGGTAGACTTCGATTCTTTTTTGGGCAGCGCCAGATGTAGATTATTTGTTGATTGTGTTTTTTGGATGCAGGAACTGAGCTGACAGTACTTGAATTTTAGAGTATACTACATCCAAGGGTGCAGTGACTCTGCAGTCTCCTCTTAAATAACAATGCGGTATTGATTTACATAGAACAAGTGGAGAATTTTATAAGTTATCAAGAAAAAGTCATCAAAATCTTTCAAGTCCTTTACTAATCATCAAAGAAACAAAACTTTCTCAGAGGACAATATGCCCATAAAAATGAAAACAATTCATTATCTTCAATACCATATGAAGAACAAAAAAACAGTAAGAGAGAATTGCCTTGAAATACCGGAACTTGGAGTAGCTGACTCAAATGACAGGATAATAAGATAATTGGACAATGAAACCATTGAAGTTCACAAAGAAAGGCCTCCTCTAAGTCTGCCGTATCACCATTGGGAACAAAATTTTCCCAGAATATTGAGATTTCTGCACTAGCATTTGGCGGTAACTTTCTCCGTTTCCTTCTGTGAATTTCGCCAAGTGAGACCTTGGATTAGTGATGCCATGGCCCAGATGCATTTGGGTTTCTAAACCTTGGAAGGCCCACAGATTACAGACATAGATGCGAAGATTGTCTGACTGAAACCAAAGACCGGATTCTTCTTCTTCGCTTTCGCCAATCACACTGTAAGAAGATTTGCCCTGTTTCTCTTTACCTTCTTCTGGCCAGGCCTGCATCCGTGAAAACAAGAAGAGGTTGCATTCTGGGTGAACAAAAGCAGGCAAGGAAGGAATCATTTTAGCGCTAAGACAGTCACTCTCAGTCAGTGCATCGTCCATTCGATTCCCAATTTCACAGCAAGAGACATTAAGAGAAAGAGAGATCGAGGGAGGTGGGAAGTGGAGATCAAATTGAGAGACGATTACACAGCCTTTACCGCCTAAACCTTCTTGTCAATTAAATACCGACATGGTTTATATTCGTATAACTCTGTTTGAATTGAAGTTGTTGACTTCTGCATTTGTCTGCAATATTTTCTATCTGAAATTGGCAAAGAACCCGTCTCTTTTAATTAAAAGCTGAAGAACGACTTTTAGTGAGATATTTCGTGAGAGAAATTCCGGTGGAACAAACTGGTAATCAATTTTTCTTTCATTGTGATACTAATTGACAAGGAAATGGGTTGTCTGACACAATCATAGACGAACTCCAATAACAGATATCTTGATGCATTAGAAGCTGAAGACTGCAAAACAATACACATAGAAGGCAGCAACAGCCATTCATACATACGTCCTCACATAGACACTTAGACATTCAAGCTCTTTGGGTAGACTTCTATTCTTTTTTGGGCAGCGCCAGGTGGAGATCATTTGTTGATTGTGTTTTTTGGGTGCAGGAACAGAGCTGACAGTACTTGAATTCTAGAGTATACTACATCCAAGGGTGCAGTGGCTCTGCAGTCTCCTCTTGGATAACAATGCTGTATAGATTTACATAGAAGAAGAGGAGAAATTTATAAGTTATCAAGAAAAAGTCATCAAATTCTTTCAAGTCCTTTACTAACCGTCAAAGAAACAAAACTTCCTCAGAGGACACTATGCCCATAAAAATGAAAACACTTCATTATCTTGAATACCGTATGAAGAACAAAAAACAGTCAAGAGAATTGCCTTAAAATACTGGAACTTCAAGTAGCCGACTCAAACGACAGAATAATAAGATAATTGAACGATGAAAACAGTGAAGTTCACAAAAAGGGCCTCCTCTAAGTCTACCATGTGATTTTAAAGATTAGGTGGAAGCGAGAAAGCAGCTTAACTCGGGGGATGAAGAACTAGGTCGAACAATTTTTTCAAAAAAGCTTGCAAACATTGCGCTGGAAAGAGCTGCTGTTCGTGACCTCCTCATCCAAGAACGGAATCTTCAACAACAATGCTATCTGAGATACACTAACCCACATGTTAATACTGAGAAAATTTAAAAATTTCAAAGGCGATTTACACTGCCAAAACTAAGGACAGATAGCAGAAGTCAACTCACAATATTGTAAGCCTTCTCTGGCGCCGTGTGTTCCGTTGTCGTAACTTGAGAATCGAGCATCTGAAAACCCCCAAAAGAAAAAGAACGAAGTCAGAAGGAAACCCAACGAATACAGAGAATGCTCGGCCCAACACAAACCATCAACCCCGCAATGCCAAACCCAAACACACCCGAAAAACCAAACAAAAAGAGGAAGTCATCAACATCGTGGGACCTGGTCTTGCACGTTTCACTTGGGGAGCCGACTGGTGCAGCGGGCGATGCAATGAGGGACGACGAAAGGCGCGTCCTGCTGAGCGATACCCACTCCGATGTTCGCAGAACCTATAAAGGTCGAGCAGGGGTTTTGTTCAAAGGAGGGAGGTACTCGATACAAGAGAAAGAGACAGGTGGGAGGAGTACCAGGTTGATGACGACCAGATTGGAGCCTCTCTCTCCGAGATGAGCTGCGAAGGAATCGCCGTCTTCAAATAATCACTTGCAATGAGAAACATAGGGAACTGCGAGAGATCCAGTGAAGAAGCTCGACGACTACACGAAGTTGAACTATGGCGAGAGAGGAGATGATCACCATGGCGAAGGGAAGCGAGGTCGAGGAGCTTCTCGTCCGATCGTCTCTCGCGCTCGCTCAGAGCGAAAGAGAACTGACTGACTAACTGAGACGGAAGCCGATGATGACCCTACACGACGGTTCTTGAATCGTGAACGAACGAGGCTTAAACACTACACGAAGTTGAACTATTGTGCTTTTGTCCGGCTCTATATATAGTTTTGCTTTAAAGTTTAGTTGGAATTTTGAAAAAAAAGGTATACGAGTTTAACCACCCACCTAGGTGGCATTACTGGTTTTGGGCCCTCTCCCTCTCACGAAAAGGAGGGGTTCAAATCCCCAGTGCGTCGCGCATTTAACGACTTAACCGATGTGAGTGTGGTGGTCCTTGTCGCCGTACCTGCAGCTTTTCCGCCTTGGTTGTCGACTTTCGGAATTTCCTGAATCACTAAAAAAAAAAAAAAAAAAAATATGAGTTTAACAGAGCCATGTCTTTATGACATCGACACAGACGAAAATAAAATGGAAATCTGTATTTTAGTTTAATTGTTACGGTTGTTTTGAAGTCATAATGTCTTTAATTGAAATTCTAATTGGATTATTTTGTTTTTAGTGCTTTTCTCAAGGGGAACCTCTGTCTGTGAAAGAATAGGAATGCATGTTGCATGATCTTTCTAAATTTTGGATTTCCATTTTTTGCGTTGTTTTAATTTCAAATTTTCGCCATATTATTAATTATTGATTCGTGAGCTCTTCCCATGTTGCGTGCATCAATCACATTTTTGCATGTAAGTGGAAAGAAACAACTCTCCAAGAACAAAAGAATAAAATAAATTTGAATTTTCTCTTGTTAAGAAACTAATTTATTACTTATGGTTTTCAATAGATATATTTAAATAACTCATTGATCTCTTATTTATATTTCATCATCCTCCATTATATTAAATACAATGTTTTGATAGTTAAGCAAATATTACGAGCTCTTTACAAATCCTATAGTTTAATTAATCATGTTTTTTTTTTTTTTTGGTAAAGGTAATAGATATATAGAGCTAGGACAAATATACAAAGATCGGATCCAAAACATACACTCTCAAAGAGTTAAGAGTGCATGGGATCCGACAAAAGGCCAAGAGGCAAAAACAAACTCAAAGAGAACAATAACCAACCCAACCCGAAGGCAAACAGGCAGACCAAACCCCAGACCCTTCTATCGAACGAAAAGAACGGAGAAGCCTAAGAACAACAGAAGCAACTAAAGAGGTTCAGCTACAATAGAGAAAACGACCGAATCGAAACCCCACCCCCTCTGCAGTCTTCTAATCCTCGGAGAAGGGCGAACATCCGTGAATGTGAGAGCTTTGTCTCTCACCACCTTGATGAGATGATTTTTAAGGGCCGAAACCACCAAGGATTCACCCCTAAAGATGATCACATTCCTCTTATTCCAGATGAGATGACACAAAGCACCAAAGGAGAATCGAGCTATCCTATGGTAGAAGTCCTTCCCGGTAAGGAATTTCCTGGCCCAGGTGAGAACTTCTTTCCAACATCTATTCCTCCATGGCAAATTACACCTGGCGGCCCAGAAGAAGGCCAACGAAGCCGAACTGCGGCATCGGAAGAACAAATGATCGATTGAGTCTGGGACTTCACTACAAAAGGCGCATACATTAAAATCAATGCGGCCATAGTTTAAAAGCATCACCTGCGTGGGAAGCCAGTTTCGAGATATAAGCCAAAGAATAAATTGGTAACAAGGGGCTACATCATTATCCCAGATAAGAGAAGCCCACTCCACCCGATCTTTCTTAGCTCTTAAGGCATTCCATGCAGATGCAACCGAGAAGGAGCTCGAAGGATCACCACACCAAATAAACTTGTCATTGTCCAACGCCAGCAACGGTAGAGAGACGCCCCATCTAATCAACAACTCCCTAAACGAAAGGCCCAAAGGGGTGTATAAATCAGCAGCCACCGCATAATCTGGGAGCCACATACTGTCCCTGAAAGAGGGAGGAACAAAACCATCAAGAGGGCCACATGGAAGCCAGTAATCATGCCATAAAGAGACTGACAGCCCATTTCCGATTTTCCACATGAACGAAGTTCGGAAGTGATTTCTACGCTGGAGTATTTTCTTCCACGCCCAAGAACAAGTCCTAGGTTGAGAAATAATCCAAAAGTTCTTCTTAGACAAGAAAACGGAGTGAATCCAGCGGCACCACATCAATTCCTTGTCTGTGAAAAGGATCCATATGAATTTGAGCATAGAAGCTCTATTGCAATCTTTTAGATTTCAAATGCCGAGGCCACCTTCAACTTTCAGTTGACACATATCATCCCACACCACTTTGGCCCCTCCTCGCCCAAGTGCCGTTCCCTTCCATAAGAATTGCCTCATAATCTGCTCAATGTTTGACAAAATCGAAGAGGGAATAGAGAAAACACTTGCCCAAAATGATTGAATCGAATGAAGCACCGAATGAATTAGCTGCATCCTCCCCGCAAAAGACAGAAAACGATGCGTCCAGGATTGGATCCTAGCGGTAATACGCTCCGTCAACGCAATATAGTCGGCCTTACTCAATCTGGAGGAGATAATGGGTACCCAAGGTAGCGAACATGAAGTTTCCCTTCTTGGAAACCAAATGCCCAAAGGATTATGTTCCTAATAGACGAATCACCTCCCGAGAAGAAGATCTCACTCTTATTTTTGTTAGGGAACAATCCACTCCAATAAGAGAATATATCCAGGCCTCTTTTCAACATAGATACGGAAGACCAGTCAGCATGACATAAGAGAAACACATCATCAACGAAGAATAGATGCGTTAGTTGAACCGGCTTACATCTCCAGTAATACTTGAATTCATTATTCGCAGTTCGGGAAACCAATAATCCAAAAAACACTTCCATAACCAATGTGAAAATGTAGGGTGACATAGGATCCCCTTGCCTCAGGCCACTACCCCCCGGAAAGAAGCCATGGAGATCACCATTAATAGATATGGAATATTTAGGCGTACGAACGCAAGCCATCACTAACTTTATAAATCCCTCCGGGAAGTGGAAAGCCGAAAGAACAAGTTCTAGAAACTCCCAATCTACCGTGTCATATGCCTTATGAAAATCGACTTTCACCGCACACTTAGGCAAATATGGATGGAGATGAAACCCCGCAAACAATTCCTGGGCTAGAAGGATGTTATCTCTAATTCTCATTCCTTTAACAAACGCATTTTGAGATGGACTTATCAAATCATTTAAGACCGCTGCTATGCGATTGGCCAGGATTTTTGTAATCACTTTATATATTGTGTTACAACATGCAATCGGCCTAAAATCAGAGACAGCACTAGCATTGGGAACTTTAGGGACGAGAGCAAGAATGGTAGCATTTACCTCTCTCAACAGTCGGCCGGTTCGGAAGAAGTCATGAACCACCTCCATCACCAATGGGCCTATAATTTCCCAATTAGTCTTGTAGAATTCAGCCAAGAACCCATTAGTACCAAGGGCCTTGCCTTTGGCTAAGGAGAACAGAGTGGTCTTGATTTTCGCATCAGAAACCGGCTCGATGAGGAAGCGAATCTGATCAACTGCTAGCGGTTGTCGAATGACCCGAGCCACCTCTTGGAGAGACGGCCTAGTTAAGGCTTCATGAGGGGAAAGCAATGAAGAGAAATAACTAATAAACACTTGTGGCACCAATACCGGATTAGTAATTACAGCCCCAGAAGGGTCCTTCATAGATAGGATCCTATTGGTGAGTTGTCTCCTTTTTACCGAATGGTGAAAAAATGTTGTATTTCGGTCACCCTCTTTCAACCATCTAATTCTCAACTTCTGTCTATAATATGATTCTTCATAGTTTCTCAAATCAACAAACATCTTGCATTGGCTTCTCTCGAGTTCGGCAAGCGCAAGGCTAGACGGGTTTGATTGAAGATCTATTTGGGTGGCTCTGAGGGCCTCTCTTGCCTCAGCCGTTCTAGCCGAAATGTTAGAGAAAGCGTCCTGGTTGAGGAGCTTGAGCTGAACTTTCAACATCTTCAGCTTGGATACTAACTTGAACATAGGAACTCCCCTGACCAGGCTATCCCACACACGTCGCACAATCGCCTTAAAATCCGGGTGATCTGTCCAGAAATCGAAGTACTTGAAGGGTTTCCTCCTTGGGGACGGATGAACAACTCTTACAACCATCGGCGTATGGTTTGAAATGCCAGGGTTCAAAAATGCCGCCTTTGAATACGAGAACTCCAGATTCCATTTGTTGTTAACCAACACTCGATCTATCTTCCTCATTTTCCTCGAACTCCCTGCCGAGGTTGACCAAGTGTAGCGGAGGCCAACAAATCTGAGATCCGTTAGCTCTGTTTGCTCTAAACAGTGGCAGAATTCATCAAAATACGGGATCCAATTGGTTGAACCACCAACACGGTCCGAGGGATCCTTGATCGCATTAAAATCTCCAACAACCAACCAAGGAGAGTCCTGAAAGAGATCATTATAGTGTTGGAGGTCCTCCCATAGAGGTCTTCGACGGGCAAATGAGTGTTCACCATAGACGGCAGAGATACAGAAACTCAATCCAGAGAGATTACAAATAAAGGTGCCATGAATTACTTGATCATTAATGGAAATGGGAGAAAATGACCCCTAATCCGAGTTCCAGCCGAGCCAAATCCTCCCATGGGGAGCGTATTCATAATTAGTACACCACTTCCACTCCCTAATGAGGGTATCCGAGACCGAATCAAAAAGCTCCATAGGAACTTTGGTCTTAATCAGGCTGATAGAGGAGAGCTTATTAATAGCAACAAAACGCTTGATCTTGGCACGCCTAAGAGGATTTAAGATACCTCTAATATTCCAAAAACCAATGATCATCAAAAAACAAGGGTCAGAATTACCTCTTCCTAGAGGTCCTCGAGCCAGCAGCAACCGTTTTCGGATTGCCTGGAGGAGGGGTATCAGACAAAAGCATCCGGAGCTGGTCCTGAATATTTGCAACTAACGGCGGGGTCAGCCTTTTGGGAGCAAGTTTATTTCCAGTCGAAGAATCATCTTCACTCGAATCCTCTTGAATGCTTGAGTTACAAATCTCTTCCGAGCTCACAAACAGAGGCGAAGGAGCATCCAGTCTAGGAGGGCCTGCTTTAGAAGGAGGATCCAACCTTGCCGGGACGTGCGTCACTGTCTCAAGGGATTCGTTAGGGTCATTAGGATTCGGCTTTAGCACTTGCCCTTCTTTTGTAGGAGGAGAGAAGCCAAAGGAAGCCGCAGCTTCTGCTGCTCTGGCAGGAGCAGCAGCCTCCCTTGCTGCCTGCTTCTTCTTCTTTTTTTCTTATTATTCCGCTTTACCTGCTTCCATCCTAAGTCCTCAGCACCTGTTTGTGGATCAGCCAGAGTAGAGCTATTAGGATATGAAGCCTTCGGTACATGGGGATCCTGAGGAATGGCCTTTGACGAACTGGACTCTCCGGCATGAGAAGATCTATTGACAGGCACACCAGCAGAGGGATTTGCAGAAACCAACATAGATTGATGGTTGGGCGGATTAAGTACATCTTCCATTGAAGGGGGTTGCATGGCCACCTCCTTGCCCTTATTCGAGAGGGATGCAGCATCCGGATTGACCTTATGGATGACTTCTGCTTCCTTAGCTCCTTCCACAGAATGCCCAGCAGAGGAGCCAGGAGTAGCGCTTTTGCAGATATGCCCGAACATGCCACATTTTACACAAGTCAGTGGCTTCCATTCGTATTCAACTTCCACCACATCCGTTTTTCCATTAGTAATCAGATCAACAGTTTCACACAGAGGTTGCTGAACTGTTATTTCCACACACACACAAGCAAAAGTCAACATAGACATCTGTTATGTTCTCTGATCGACATAGAGTGGCTTACCCAAGGCACTAGCCATTTTCCTGATGGACTGAGCAGACTAGTAGGCAAATGGAAGGTTTCTTAGCCTGACCCAAACCGGGACAGACCTATGAGCATTTTTATTCAGTTCAACACCCGGTTTCCATTGCTGGAGAATCAGAGGAATCCTCGCAATGGTGATGGGACCACCTTCCAGGATTCGACTTCTGAACTCATAATCACCAATTCGCAGAAGAAACACCCCCCGTCCGTTAGACATGACTTCTAGCAGACTTGGACCCCAAGCTCTCCTCAGGGCCTCCTCGACCACCTTAAACGGCAACTGCCTCCCAATGAAATATCCCACAAGGCAATCAAACAGCTTAGGGTTAGCAGCTTCTAGATCAGATTCATCCATCTGAATAACCGGTTTGTTATTCACAAATGACGGGGGTGTGAACTCAAGGTCATAACCTTTATTGGCACCACTAGCGACCACAACCCAAGAACGGCTCTCAAGCTTCTTCGAGCTTCCCCTAGACTGAGATCGCTTAGACTTAGATCGCTCTCTGCTAGTAGGATAGCTTCTTGAGGGCGCTGGTGGAGGCCGCGAGGTTGCGACTCCAGTAGAGGGGGGGTTCTTTCGGGTATCTACATGCAGCAATGAGGCATCCGTCGAAGGTCGATCATTTCTAGGAGAGGAGGGACCACGAATGCGTGTTTCCCCTTCATTCGAACGGGATCGAAGAGACTCGGGCTCCATTACAAAGGATCAAGCAATAGAATCGCAGAAACCCTAACCCATCGGATTCAAAACAACCCGCAGGAGAGAAACAAATCAGGCTAGCCTTTAGAGGGGTTTGTTAGGCAATGGAAAGCGCCTCTTGTCGCCAAAGATCGGCTCCAACCAACGGCCAAACCATGCGGGTTCAGCAGAACTAGGAAGCGCAGGAACAGTGCACCAGTCGGCCGTCTAGAGAGCACCCATGAACAGTGCACCTCAACTTTGTCCTGTTTTAATTAATCGTGTTTGTTCATAATAAAATGAGAATGCATAGGATTCAGACATGCGACATGATTGTTGAAGTTTATTCCATCCAATTGTCAGACACATAACGTGATGGTTAAGCAAATATTTACTACTTGACAAAAAAAAAAAAGTAAATATTTACGAGCCCCACCCATTACGACGACGTAGTTGCAATATTTTGCGCAACCATGGGTCCCTGAGAGCCTCTTGAAGGAGGCGATCAACAGATCGTGCAAGTTCTTCGAGAAGGAGACGGATGCCAAAATTTTTTTTTACAAAGAGGGTCATAAAAAACAGCAACATGGGACTTGGTAGGTAATTTTTTTTTTTTTTTTGGGCCAAAGGGACTTTATAATTCAGTCGCTGTTGATTGGAGGAACAGCATCGTTTGCTTCATGACTTTCCGTTGCGTATTTTTCACCTTTCGAAAGGGGAAAACTTAAGAGAAAGTTCACAAAGTGAATGGTAGAAGACAGTTTGCAAAAAAATTGCAGTAGTTTATACAATCGCAGAGTAAATGGTTTTCACTGTATGATACTTGATGGCCTTTTCTATTTTCTTCAACAAATCAAGGGCTAAACTAACAAGCGTACGAAACTTGAATTTATTCGCTTACTTTTCCATTGAATCGGCCAAAATGGATGTTGAACACTCATGAAATGAAAGAGCCAGTTACTTCGTTCAGCCAGCGAAGGCAATTGCTACCGCTGAATCTGTACATAGTTTCTCACCTAAATTCCACTACCCATCATAGCATATAATCTTGCATCTAGTCTCAATCAATGATACAAATCAGTAAGATGATCCTTAATGACTGATAATTTTCACCGATGGGAACCTCGGAGGTGGTCATTCCGTTCTTTTTGTATGGAAAAAAAAAAGGATGTTCCATGACGGTTGACTTTATTCACGTTCTAGCAGTAGCAGTAGCAAACTTTTGCACCTGAGTTGATACAAAATATCAACACCCTTTTTTGTATTCTCTAGGAATCAGTCCAACCATACTTTTACAGCAGCTCTAGTTCAGTTTTCTAATGCATCGCAACATTTCTAGCAGAGAAATGCTGGAGTACTCAAAGCATGTGATCAAGAATGGGTTCTTGTCTATTTGAACCCTAGGACTCCACCCAAATCATTTGAAGGAGATGGAGTGTGGAAAAGGACGGGCGATCATGTGCCCCTACTATCCGCCACGTCCACAGCCCAAGTTGACCCTGGTGTGACAAAAGCATTCAAACAATGGCTTCCTCACAATTCTCCTCCAAAGATCAGATTGGAGGACTTCCAAATGCTTCATGAGAACTAGTGGATCAACGTTCCTCCAATACCTGGAGCACTAGTCATCATAGTTTCATGATTCAATTCCTTTAAACTGCATGCTGCTATAGACAGGTACGTGCACTGAGTACCAATCTAAGGATCGATCGGGTTCTTCTATGCGTTTAGGCTTGTTGACCCACATCACTTTTAAAAAGACTAAACACACACACACACACACACACACACACACACACACACATATATATATATATATATATATATATTTTTCCAATGGTCTGTTACTTGCATTGCATCCGGTTGAAATTCACAGGTCACAAACACTCACATGTTGTTTGGGAATATGTCCAAACCCTGTGGAGCCTAGTACATGATGAAGTAAAAGTCAAGCATGCTCTTAGTTTTTGGCCTTACTGAGGAACGCTCGAGAGGATGGCCTTGCCATATGAAACAACGCAAAGGCAAGTCCCCATCCTAACACGAGTTTTCAACGCATGGACTCCAGAAAGAAAGCAAGAAAGGTTTTTCTTCTAATCAGTAACCAGAACCACATCTTTTCGCAATTCAGCTTCTCATGTTCAAAGGCATATGATTGTTAAATTAGCTGCTCGCAGAGCTCAGTACCTTAGTTATAAAAAGGTCCAATTTTAAATTATTTATAAAACTATTGCAAGCCTCAGCATCAATCAAGGTTGTCCAAGATTCACCAACCTGTTGTCTGTTTCGCTCAGATGAACCTTGAGATTTCTATATGCTTACTAGATCATATGGACCCAGCTCGTAGATAGTAGTTATGTTTACCTGAGAAGTCCAGAAGCTCTCCTAAAGTGATGACAAAGAGAGGGCTACAAACCAAAGATTCCTCTACATATAGATTTCTGTGATTGTGAAGAAGTCAAGCGCTAAGACAACATTGAATCGTCCAGTCATCTATCATTGTTCAACTCTGTCCTAACAGATTTTGTTTTCATAAATTGCAAAACTTTGTGTACTGGCCACCCAATCCTCCAAACAATCAGCCATCATTAAACATCATTGTCATTTTCTTTGTTCGGGGTAGCCCATAAGCTATCCTTCCATTTTTTATGAACCTCATAATTCTAAAGTCAAGCGGAACCTCAATGGATGTCATTGTCCTCTTCACTTCTCTTCTCTCAATCAATCAATCAGCTATAAAGAAGATGCTCATATCATGCATTGACATTGTACTGTCTCCATAACACTCAAATCATAATCCAAATGTCTCCATAACATTCGATTCATAATCCAAACTTATTACACATTCACACTGAAAATTGAATTGTAGTAGAGAGAGAGAGAGAGAGAGAGAGAGAGAGAGAGAGAGAGAGAGAGAGGAACGATGCCTACCATCGATTTGGCCCCCGACTCTGGCGAGCAGAAAGCTACGACAGAGCGGGCGACGACTCGGAAGCCGGCATCCAGGGCCTCGTCGACGCCGCGATCACCGAATACCCTAAAATTTCGTCATCAGACCGCAGGAGACATCCGAAGGCAAGCAGCTCCGAATCGAGCGGCGGATCCGAGAATCTCAGCTTCCCGATCATCGACCTCGGCGGACCCGGCCAAAGAGGAAGGAGGCGATCGACAGGATGCTACACGCGTCAGGGACGCTGGGGTTCTTCAGGCGGCAAGTGATGGAGGAGATGAAGGAGGGGAGGGGGAGTGAGGAGGTTGTACAAGCAAGACGAGGCAAAGGGTGGCGTTTGTTCTACACACGCGACATGACGAGGAAGATGGTGGCGAACTGGAGCGTGAGTGGAGAGACGCTATCTTTCTTTTTGATAAATATTTGCACTGCGACCTGCGAATATACAGTGATGAGGAGAGAAATTAGTTAAGGGGCTACATGTTTTTATTTCTGTTCTTTTTTTTTGTTCCTAACGAACAAAAAAAAAAAAGTGTTTTTGTTCCGGGGAATAATTTTTGAATAAAAAAACGCGTTTGGTAAACTTGTTCCGGGAATAAAAAATGAACAGAAACACATTTGGTAAATTTTATTCTTTTTTTTTTGTTTATTTTAATTTTATTTTTCATTTTTTCCTTTCTTTTTTATTTTTTCTTCTTTCGGCCGGCGCCGGCTCCAGCGACGGCCGACGGGGCCGGCAGCCTCGCCCAGCCACGGCGAGGCTCGGCCTCACCCGCGCACAGCGAGGTCGAGCCTCGCCATGGCTGGGCGAACTCGGGCTCGCCCAGATCCGGTGAGGCCGAGTCTCTCCGAATCTGGGCGAGGCTCGGCCTCCCCGACGCGGGCGAGGTCGAGCTCGCCCAGCCAAGGCGAGGCTCGGCCTCATCGGGGGCCGGCGACGCTCCGATGAGGTTGCTAACTCTCGACGGCGAGGCCGGTGACCGGCGAAAGAAAAAATAAGAAAAAAGAATAAAAAAGAAGAAAAGAAGAAGAAAAGAGAAGAGAGAGAAGCATTTCTTTAAAATTGTTTATGGAACAAGAAACAATTTTTTTTTGTTTCTCGTTTCTATTATTTTTGTGTTCCGGGAACAAAAAAAAAAAAGAAATGCAACCAAATGCATTTATATTCTTTTTTTGTTCCCAGGAACAGAAAAACAAAAAAAGTGTTCCAGGAACACTTTTCAGAAATAAAAACATGCAGCCCCTAAATAATAAAGAAGGTAAAACAGTTGAAAAAGGAAAACTATTGATAGGTGATATAAGTCTTTTCTCGTACCTCTAATGCTAATCCGAATCGGACGATTCATCCTCCGGAGCAACGAGCGGGCCGTGCGCCTACGATTCATCATCCTCCCAAACAATGATTGGGATGTGCACATCAAGCTAGGCATTTTCAATCCAATAAGGGACACTTACGAATTGTCAGTTTCTTCAAACGTGTGAGGTTGCGTATCTTATATGGTATATGCTCTAATCTTCGACAATCAATTAATTTGAGCTCTTCGAGCAAAGAGAAATTTCCAATCCATTCCGGCAAACATCTTAACCTCGAACAACATGAAATGTTGAGAGATTGTAGAGTTGTCACATGTTGAATTCCCTCGGGTAATGCCACCAAATCTTCACAATTTATGATGGTAAGAGCACGGAGATTTGTAAGGAATCACCATTGGGTGCCATGCTCATCTTCTTGGCACAATAAATCAAATCCTTGACAACTCCAAATGTTGAGTTCCTTGAGCAAGGAAAGGCGCTGCATCTCACAAGAGAGACTCCTTAGGTCGAAATTGAAGATGCTCATATACTCAAGGTTATTGGCTGATCAAAGTAGAGTCTTAACCATGAAGGGCTCTAGACTCATATGAAGATTACTAAGTCTTAGACATTTTAGTTCAAGGAAAGGAATGAATGTGGCTTCCACCGTTCCTTTTGATGGGCAATTTGGATTGGCCATCAATTGTTGTTCCAACATTTTTGCGCCATCTATCGACAAGTATTCCACTTGAGGGAATGATGGTATGGAATTCAAGTAAGGACAATAGTTTATATCCACGAACCGAAGTTTTGGGAAGGATGACCATGAGTTGTCTGGCCGATGCTTTTGATGTGCTCCCATTTCTCGCATTCCTCCCCACCATCCTTCGAGCTTTTTGCATCGGCAGAGCTTCAGATGCTCGAGAGATTGAAAGAAGGGGAGTGTGGTATTAGATGGCTCCGGGTCACTTGTCTGTTGAACGAACCTTAACGCATTCAAGACCTTGAGATTCAACGTCCTTAAGTAAGGGAGTTCACTCAAGGGTGGTAGGTGGCTTAGTGAGCAACGATCCTTAATTAAGAGATGTCTAAGTTTGACCAATTTTCTCAAATCTCTAGGAAATGTTTGAAGGCATGAACAATGCGAGAGTTCAAGGGTTTGCAAGTTCACCAAATCAGTGATTGAATATGGCAAACTCTTGATGGATTTATTCATATAAATATGAAGAAACCTTAATTGCTTCAACTTTCCTAAGGAGGAAGGAGGGAGAGGAATATTTTTGTAACTCAAATACAACGCTCGACAATGTCCACAATTGGAGAAAACTTTCTTATAGTTGAGTACAGAGGATACTTCGTTAGAGTTGATTACATAGCATTCACTTTCTAAGAGAAACGTCCGCAATTTGGATGTTCTCAATTGGGACATCATTTTCTCTTCAGAGAAAGTCTTTAAAATATATGACACATGTCGAATTCCTCTATCATTATCTCCTTCTTTAGAATTAATAGTCTTGCATTCACCTCCAGCAACTTTTTGGGCAAGATCATGCATGAGATCATGCACCTTGAATCGTTTGACCTTGTGGACATTGCCATAATTGATTGTTGATTCAACCTCGAGGAATGACCTACATATTAGTTCAGACAAGTAATTGTTGGCGACCTCTTCAAGGTTATCCTCCCTGTTGCGTGACTCAATAAAGCCTTGTGCCACCCAAAGATGGATCATCATATCTTTCTTATAGACATAATCTTTTGGAAACAATGAGCAATATGCAAAACAATGTTTCAAGCATGATGGGAGATTATCATAACTGAACTGGAGGACTTGCATAATTCCTCCATTAACCGCATCAATTTCTGGTATTTGTGAAAGTTCATGCACTTTATAACGGAGCCATTCAGCTTCGTTTTTTCCGTACAAAAGTCCTATAGTTCTATTGGCAAGGGGAACCCCGGTGCATTTTTTAACTATATCTTGACCCATCATCTCCAGTTTTGGGTGTAATGATTCTACCCCATCTCCAAAAGACATTTTCCTAAATAAGTCCCATGACTTATCATCAGATAAGCCACATGGTTCATAGATAACTGATTTCACATTGGTGATTTATGCAACTTTGAGATTGCGAGTGGTTATAAGTATCTTGCTTCCCTGCAAACCATGCCCTAGCCAATCTCCAAGCATCACCCATTTATCCCGATCTGTATTCCACAAGTCATCCAAAACAAGCAAGTATTTCTTCCCATCTAGAGTCTTATGAAGAAGACTCAGCAACTCATCTAGAGGCTTATTCTCAAGATCTGAACAGTTTGCTGATTTAAGAATTTCTTTGATAATTAAATTCACATTAAAGATATCGGATACACACACCCACATCTTAGACTCAAAATGTTCTTTTACTTCCCCATTGTTGTACACAAGTCGTGCAAGTGCGGTTTTTCCAAGACCTCCTTTACCAACTATGGCAACAAATGACACGCTCTGGCTAAGGGAGGGAGCAAACAAACATTGTTTGATCTTTTTCTTGTCCTCTTCCCTACCAATTATATCTCTGTCGGGTGATAAATTTTCAAGTTTCTTTCCTCTCCCGATGGCCATTGATTTCTCACTCTGATGCTCCTCTAAACGGAACTCCTTATCTTTTGCAATCCAATCCAGTTTCTTCCAAATTTCCTGAATCCTTTTAGCCACTTTGTAGGGCCGTGCTAAGTGATTTGAATTGGAGAAGAAAAAGCGTACCACTTTTGACACCTTGTTTCCGGGAGTGACCTTCCGCCTCAGATCTTCAGTTGCAACATCGTCCAGCAAGTCCTGTGCGTCGTACAACACGTCCTTCAGCCACACGAGCCAAAGCTTGACCTGCTCGCTGTCCCATTGTTTCTTCTCGGCATCCAAAAGCACAGTTTGGATGGTCTTGACGGTGTACGTGAGACGGCTGAGATCATCCCTCACACCTCGTACAAGTTGGATCTTCGAAAGGATGTTGGAACCAGCGAGTTTCAGTATGTCATTGGAGAGGGTGAAGAGTGTTGAGAAGGGAGTGGATGTACAAATAAAATAATTACTTTTATTATAGAACAATATTACAACTCTTTATTTTATCACTCTCTCACAACTACTCATTGTACTTGCTTTCCTACTCACTCACAACCCTCACACGAACACAATTCTTGCACACACCCACTCACTCTCTATCACTCTACACTCACGTCACCTACTCCACCCACTCACACACTCACGTACACACTCTACTCACATCACACACTCCTCACACTTTTTCACACACATACTCAAGGAGTAAGAGCCCCTATTTATAGGGGACAAAGTTGGTGAGAAAAATCTGGAGAGAGGGGGAGAAAATTCTAGTGCAGCAAAGAAAGGGAGAGACATCTGGAAAAATCGAGAGAGAGAGAGAGAGAGAGAGAGAGAGAGAGAGAGAGAGAGAGAGAGAGGCGGTGCTCCCCTTTTTTTTTTTTTTTTTTTTTCTGACACTCCCTCTCACCGACTACTCTCTCTTAGCATGTACATTGTGGTCATACCAAGTTGCCTTCGAAACTCTTCGAATTTTATAGCTCCAAGACCTTTGGTGAAGATATCTGCAACTTGATAATCTGTTTTGGCATACTCCATATTTATCTCGTCTTGTAATACTTTTTCCCGTAGGAAATGATAGTGCACTTCTACATGCTTGGTCCTCGCATGGAAAACTGGATTCTCCGCTAAGTTTATGGCTGACAGATTATCACAATATATCTGCGTAGGTTGATTTATTGGTTGATGGAGATCCTCCATTAGTTGTACCAGCCATGTACTCTCTTGTGCTGCCATTGCTGCTGCTCTATACTCAGCTTCTGTTGTAAATAGTGACACAGTTGCTTGTCTTTTGCTACACCATGACACTATTGCTGATCCAAGGCTAAACATATATCCAGTAGTTGATCGTCGCGTGTCACGATCTCCAGCAAAGTCAGCATCGCAATGGCCTACAACTTCACATGATGCTTCTTTCTTATACAGAAGCCCAAAATCAAATGTACCCTTTACATACCTTAGTATGTACCTGACTGCATCTAAGTGGGGCCTTCGTGGCTTCTCCATGAATCGACTTGCTACTCCCACTGCAAAGGCAATATCAGGTCGTGTTATGGTTAGGTAAATAAGGCTACCCACCAATTGCTTGTGCATAGTTGAGTTTTCCAATTCTCGTCCTTCAATTGCACATAACTTTACATTTTCATCAATTGGAGTAGAAATGGGTTTGCAATCAAGCATCCCGAACTTGTCTAGAAGGTCTCGTGCATACTTCTGCTAACATAGGAATAATCCTTCATTGGTCTTCTCAATCTCGAGTCCCAGGAAATGTTTTAATTCTCCAAGCTCTTTCATTTGGAACCGCACTAAGAGGTTAGTTCTAATTTGGCATATCTCCTTTTCATTATCTCCAGTGATGATTAGATCATCCACGTAGATTAATACTATTGCAAGCTTGCCATCTTCTGCCTTTACAAACAAGCTCGAGTCTGCTGGGGCTACAAAGTAGCCACTTTGCACCAGAAATTCAGCAATCTTCCCATACCATGCTCTCGGGGCTTGTTTTAAGCCAGAGAGGGCTTTCTTTAACTTACAAAGATAATCTGGATGAAACTTACTTTTGAAACCATTTGGTTGCTCCATGTATATATCTCGATCTAGTTCTCCATGTAAAAAGGCATTCTTCACATCCATTTGCCATAATTTCCACGACTTGCTTGCTGCAAGTGCTAGTAAGACTCGAACTGTAATAATCTTTGCCACTGGACTAAAGGTCTCATCATAATCTAAGCCATACTTTTGAGAGAATCCTCGAGCAACTAGTCGTGCCTTATATCTTTCTATCGACCCATCTGGTCGAGTTTTAAGTTTATAGACTCATTTGCAAGATATAGGACGTACCTCTTTAGGTCTCGGTACTAGGTCCCATGTTTCGTTCTTTCTTAGTGCTTGTATCCCTTCCACCATGGCTTTCCTCCATTCCATGTCTTGCGAAGCTTCCTCATATGTGGACGGCTCGACTACTCCGACATCTTCGATCAGCGCCACATTTGCATATTTGGGATTTGGTCTTCTTTGTCTTGTGGATCTCCTTAGTTGAGATTCCTCCTCTTCAGGTTCTTCCATCTGACTTGGTCGGAACTCTTCTGTAGTTCTTGGATGCACACCAATTCGCCATGGGCTCTTTGATTTTTCTAGTGACTGTGCTCTAACTTTTTTTCTTCCAATTACATTATCATTTCCTTCTTCAATTGGCTGGCCCTTATCAATCTTGTCATTTTCTTCCATTCCTTCACGAATCTCTTCTTCAACTTGTTTTGAATTAGATTGTGATGTCCACCAAGATGATAGTTCGTCGAACACCACATTTCTGGAAGTGTATCACCTCCCTGTTGTAGGGTCACAACACTTCCATCCTTTTCTTTGATCATCGCAGCCCACGAATATGCAGCGAATTGCCTTCTTATCAAACTTGTTACGAAGATGGTCTGGCGCGAATGCATAACATACACACCCAAATATTCTAAAGTGACTTACCATGGGCTTACGATTCCACAACTTCTCATAAGGTGACATAAAGCCAAGCCTTGCTTGAGGTAGTCTGTTGATCACGTGCGCTGCCATCTTCATACACTCAGCCCAAAACTTGGGTGGAACACTCTTCGCATGCAACATACTCTTGCATGTCTCCGCCAAATGCCTATTCTTTCTTTCGGCAACTCCATTTTTGTTGTGGCGTATTTGGGCAAGTAAATTGTCAACGTATCTTCCATTCTTGAAGAAATTTTGTAAAGTCATCTGATGTGTATTATCCCCCATTACCCATGCGAAAGCATAGTAGTTTCTTGCCTACTTCATATTCTACTTTTGCTTTAAACTCCTTAAATTTGTTTAATACTTCAGATTTTTCTTTCATGAAGTCGACCTAGACGTACCTGGAGAAATCGTCGATGAATGTTATCATGTACTTTGATCCTCTGACTAACGGTTGCTTCACTGGTCCAAATACATCTAAGTGGACAAGCTCGAGAGGCATCTTAGCTCTGAATTTAGACTCTTCATATGGAAGCTGATGTGCCTTCCCATACTGGCATCCAGCGCAGATGACATCTTCTTGGACTTCCAAGTGGGGGAGACCTTTTAGCATACATTTCTTCATCATCACCTTTAATTTATGGTAGCTCACGTGCCCAAGTTGTGCATGCCACAAATCAGGCATTTCAGCCTTTCGAGTTTTGTCCACGTATACCGTTTGAGCTGACATCACGTAGACAGACTCTAATCGACGCCCCTCCATGATTGGTGTACTAGTTGGTTTCAAATTGCGGTACACCCTAACGTCTCTAGGACCAAACACCACATAATTGCCTCAGTCTGTAAGTTGTGCCATAGACAATAGATTCTTCTTCATTCTTGGCACACGGTACACATTTTTCAGTTCAACTTGATGCGAACTGAATCGGGGTGTCATCATCGTTTGGCCCACATGGGTAATCGACAACCTTGAGTTGTCTGCGGTGACAACTACTCGTCCACCTTTGTACTCGCACATGTTTGATAGCTTGCCTTGATCTCCGGTCATGTGATTTGAGCACCCTGAGTCGACTATCCAATCTTCTTCATAATCAATCAATTTATCACTTACCGTGATGAGGGCCATCGCATCTTCTATGACGGAGGAGCTTGAAAGCTCTTTTTGTTCATCCACTGCAAATGATGCTTGGAAATCCCACTCTTCTTCGCTATTATTTATCTTGGATGCTGCGACATTTCCTTCAACTCTTTTGAATCGACAATCCTTGGCAAAGTGACCTACTTTGCCACACGTGTAACACCGTCCATTATGCCTTCTATTCTTCTTTTCTTCATTGTCGTCCTTATCGCGGTCTCGATGGGCTCCCCCTGGCCGAGGTCGAGTTTCTTCTATTCACTTTTGCCATTCTCCATGACTTTTCCATGGTTTGCCATCTCTTGCACTTGCTCTATTTCTATTTTGGCCCTTAAACCCTCTTTTATTACTAAAGAGGGCACTTTCATCCTCTTTAATTGAGACCTTAGAAATTTGTTTATCTAAGGCTTCTTGGTTGGCCAATATATTCTCCAACTCTGTTAGAGTTGGCTCATTTGCCCATCCACGAGTGGCCGTAACAATACCATTATATTCTGGCCTTAACCCGTGAATTATTATTCTTCTCATTCTTGTCTCAGAGATGGCATTCTCAGGATCTAATTTTGAAATTTCTTCGCAAATAGATTTAACTTTAGAAAAGTATTGACTCACCGTCATATTTTGTTGCGAGATTGAGAGGAGCTCATTCTCCAAGCATTGTAACTTGGCATCGTTTGTCCTCGCAAACAGCGTCGCCAGGTTATCCCAGGCCTCCTTCGGGGTCATCGCACTCTTTATGTGTTGCAGTAATTCATCTTCAATAGTCACGGCAAGCACATAAAGAGCCTTACCCGATTTTATATTCCATTTTCTTAATTCGCTATCATTCGTGGGTGGGGTGGTGTTGCTCCCGCCAACAATATCCCACAAATCTTGTCCTAGCAAGTAATATTGTATGCGGGTACTCCAATTATTATAATTTGAGTTATTGAGCTTCTTGATGCCACTTACCGAACTCGAGAAATCCGCCATCGTGACTTGAGTATAATGCCCCGCACTATACCAAGTAAGCGTGGTCCCAGACCAACCGACTTCACAATCCCATATTGTGCACTGGCAGAACTCCGGCGTCCTTCACTTCTTCGCCCCTTGGCTCGATGATCCCTGACCGCTTTGCTCACTTACAATGGTCCCTGACCACTGTCTTCACACGGTCTACGTCAACCTGCTCTAATACCACTTGTTGAGAATGGAGTGGATGTACAAGTAAAATAATTACTTTTATTATAGAACAATATTACAACTCTTTATTCTATCACTCTCTCACAACTGCTCATTGTACTTGCTTTCCTACTCACTCACAACCCTCACGCGAACACAATTCTTGCACACACCCACTCACTCTCTATCACTCTACACTCACGTCACCTACTCCACCCACTCACACACTCACGTACGCACTCTACTCACATCACACACTCCTCACACTTTTTCACACACATACTCAAGGAACAAGAGCCCCTATTTAAAGGGGACAAAGTCTGTGAGAAAAATCTAGAGAGAGGGGGAGAGAAAAGTCTGGAGAGGGGGAGAAAATTCTGGTGCAGCAGAGAAAGGGAGAGAAATTTGGAAAAATCCAGAGAGAGAGAGAGAGAGAGAGAGAGAGAGGCGGTGCTCCCCTTTTTTTTTTTGACAAAGAGCACTGCTTCTGCCATTTCCAAAGGCAAAAGCGGGGGCTGAGAAGTGTTTGAGAGGAGGTTGTGTTATTTTTTTTTTTTGTGATCCCACATTTTAGACCCAAATTTTGTCTTAAAGTTGCGACTATTCGACTCCACGCTTCGTACCTTTTCGTGACAACCCCCCGTCTTGATGGAAGACGATGTATAAATAGGAACGTATGTTCATTTCTGACGGGTGATCACAAGGTTTAACACAAAATCCTCACATTTAGAATACACCATCAGTACGTGAGGAAATTTGGTTAGTAGAGTGCGCCTATTACTTTCTTGATTTTTCAAGACATTCGACGAACGTGAATGCAAACAATGGCTGGAGGTTTGTCTATAAATGATCTTGGCTTCCGCATATGAATTATTTATGTCTTACATTTGGTATCGAGCATGTTAGTGCCTCTGCCTTGTTTTTCTCGAATTTTTGGTGTGTTTTTCGGGCTTTTGGAATATGAACAGTAACTCGAGTTTTGAGGCCAACAGAGAAACTCCCAAAATTCCGGGCAAATTTTGGTGACCCACCCCTCGATTTCGGACCCGCACGGTTGCACCGCCATAAGGAATATTAGTCATGAGTTATTTCGGCATATCGGTGTTCGCCGGAGGCTAATCGGGCGGCGGAAGTTGCGGTGGTTGAAGGAATTGTGTTTGGGAAATTTTCATCTAATTTAAGGGCCAATTTTTAATCGTTTTCGCCGAAACTTGGACCCATGTGATCGTGCTGGCATGCTCGTCAAAACCCATTATTTATTTCTATTTGAGATGGGCTGCCGGAGAAGAAACGGCCGGCGAAACTGTGGCGGAACGGCGAAAAACGGCGAAGAAATGCTTCTGTTTGCGTGAGGAAGAAGGCACGTGGAGCCCACGTGTGTGCTGCGGTTGCAGGCGCGTGGAATCCACACACCACGCGCTCTCACGCGCGCGGCAACCGTTGCGCGCGTGGGATCCACACGCGTGGCAGTTGCTAGGCGCGTGCATTGCACGCGCCCGCGCGGATTCTGGCGCGTGCCCGGCACGCACCTGAGCGCTGGACGCGCGCGTGCTCGGCACGCGCCCGTCGTCTCCCACCCGCGGCTTCTAATTACGCTTTTGCCCCCAAATTTTACATGTTTTTGCAATCTTGCCATTGGCCAATTTATTTATTTACTGTTCTGCCCTTGATGTATTTATTTATTATGTCATTTTATACATGAAATTAAATGTCCAATGGTCCGTATATTTAATTAATTAGGGAGTG
The DNA here is from genome assembly GCA_016097615.1 of Eucalyptus dawsonii. Taxonomy (NCBI): domain Eukaryota; kingdom Viridiplantae; phylum Streptophyta; class Magnoliopsida; order Myrtales; family Myrtaceae; genus Eucalyptus; species Eucalyptus dawsonii. The sequence continues at coordinate 45,691,573 of CM027878.1, read as the reverse complement.
GCCACATCATCTTTAATTAATTAAATTATATAATTAAAGCCTCCGGATCATATTAAGAAATGGACATTAATTGTAATTAATTATATTAATATGATGAATTTTATCCCACAGAAATTTTCATTATATTAATATGATTAATTAGGATGAAATATCATATTATTTTTCTTAATTTACCCACAGGGATTAAGAAAAGGCATATAATATGGTAGTTTCTTCATGAAGTAATTATGAATCTATTTAAATTAAAAACTTAGCCCACAGTAGTTTTTATGTTATGTGATTCATATTGTGACATGTTTACATTGGTAAAACATGATTTATTTATATTTGCCTCAAATTTTGTAACATAAGCATGATTATTTGATATGCAGTTTCGCAACCTGTGAATTTCTCTGAATTTAAATTTGATGTTCTTATACTGAATGGTGAGAACTATAAAGTTTGGAAAGAGTCAGTTCTTCTTCAATTGGGGTGGATGGACATTGACTATGCTATAAGGAAAGATGAACCACCTACTCCTACTGATTCGAGCACTCCAGCTGAGACAACTCTTTATAACCAATGGGAGCAGTCCAACCGCGTTTATGCCATGTTTATAAGAGCTAAAATATCTCATAGTATTCGTGGTTCAGTTTCTCAGCATAGCAATGCTAAGGCTTTATTGGAGGCTATAGATGCGCAGTTTGAAAGTTCTGAGAAGGCGCATGCCATGACCCTGATTATGAAGTTTTCATCATTGAAGTTCACTAGTGTTAGAGGTGTGCGTGAGCACATCATGCAAATGAGGAACATTGCAGCTCAGCTTAAGAACCTTGAGGTTGAGATATCTGAATCCTTCCTTGTGTATTATATTCTGAACACTCTCCCACAATAGTATGCACCCTTCAAGATCTCTTATAATACACATAAGAATAGATTGTAAATTAATGAACTCATGACCATGTGTGTACAAGAGGAAGAAAGACTGATTATGGAATTGGGAGAAAGTGCTCATTTGGCAACACAAGGAAATAATAAGGGCTATGGCAAGCATAAGGGAAAAGGTAAAATACCTCTCCAAGCTGACATTAAGAAAGAATCCAAGTGTTTCTTCTGTAGACAGAAGGGGCATATAAGGAAGGATTGTGTCAAATTTAAGGCCTGGCTCGAGAAGAAAGGTAATCCAATCTCTTGTGTTTGTTATGAATCTAATATGACTGATGTAAGTCACAACACTTGGTGGATTGATTTTGGATCTACAATCCATATTTCGAATTCCTTGCAGGGTTTTCAAAACCACAAGAAGCCAGTGGGAAGTGAACAAAACATCTATTCATGAAATAAGATGCGTTCGCATGTGGAAGCTATTGGGACATATAGACTAGTTCTCAATAGTGGTTTTGTTTTAGATTTGGAAAAGATCTTTTATGTTCCTAGTTTTTCTAGAAACTTAATTTCAGTTTCAAGACTTATACCTTTGAGATACTCTTTTAACTTTTCAGATTCAAACTTCTGTTTATCATTTAAATCTGAAATTGTCGGGAGTGGTACTTTGTCTGATGGTCTTTTTCGAATTAATTTACAAGACAATGCCTATTATGATGCGATGCATGTTCATGATAAAGCTGGTATGAAACGATGTGTTGTGAAAGAACATTCCTATATATTGTGACACCGGAGATTGGGACATATCTCCATAGAAAGAATTAAGCGATTAGTAAATGATGGAATACTCGGTACTTTAGATTTTACTGATTGTGATACTTGTGTGGACTGCATAAAGGGAAAGCAGACTAACAAAACAAAAAAAGGTGCCAAGAGGAGTACAGAAATATTAGAAATCATACACACGGATATTTGTAGTCCGGATATGGACTCATGTGGTCAGAAATACTTCATCTCTTTCATAGATGATTACTCACGTTACATGTATCTCTATTTGATTCATAATAAGTATGAAACATTATATGCCTTTAAGGTATTTAAGGCGGAAGTAGAGAAACAATGCAATAAGCAAATTAAGATCGTGAGATCAGATAGAGGTGGAGAAGTCTATGGTAGATACACTGAAAATGGACAAGCACCTTGTCACGCCCCGAACCCCGAGCGCACGCACATCCCACTGCGGTCGATCAAATATGCGACATCCCAGGATACGTCGCCGACCCATTCATTTTATTACGCATGCGGAAGCGAAACAAATCCCCTGACAACATTTAACTTGGGATAGAAAAGCAGGCAATCAATCACAATACCAAACACTCATTTACAAACACATAAGTTTAAATACAACTCTAGACTGTCTACAAAATAGACCAGCTCAACGAATGGGGAACTATACTAAAACCAACTAGCAGGACACGTTCACCAATACTTCAATCTCCACCTTTTCAGACTTAGGACTTCGGGTCCTCCACGACCGCCATCTAGGGACCTGAAATTTTAATTCCACAACCGGGATGAGACGATGTCTCAGCAAGTTCAACCCCCTAAACCCCTATTAGAAAGAAAATATGCCCCAAGGTGGCCTAGCCACATTACACAGAGAACTTACCTCGCCTCAGTTCCTTCCTGCAGGTTAGCACAATTCAAATCACCCAATCACATATAGTAATAGGAACTCAAACAATTGGAATGCCATCACTTTCATATAATCACAATCGCACTTAGCACGCATTCCAATTATTATTCACTGCCACACAAGGGCATAGCCTACTCGCAGTTCGGCTATCTACTGGCTTATAGCCAGGTATCGCCTCCCCACCTTGGAGCGCGGCTTCGTCAGTACGTCGACGGCGTTCGCGAAGGAGCATGGGCCCAGAATCAACTGCGACCCGCATCCACCGCGTGGGCATCCCATATAGGGGCAGGTCCGGCTCAACAGCCCAGGACGATTCCTCTTAATTATCACACAACCAAATCATACTCGGCCCCGGGACACTTTGCATTTAACTCAACGCTTCCACTTAAAATAGTGATCCCGGCCATTTTTCTTCATATTAAAAATATTCCATAAATTACTCACGTGTGGGGACACGCTAATTTCGAATCAAAAAGCCAATATCTCACTTTTTCAAACCCCATTATTTAATATAATCATTAGAATCCAATTTTTGCATCAAAACCCGACATTTGGGTTTTTATGAATAAAATCCTTATTTATCTCAATCAACACTCAATTTGCCACAATCAATCATCAAATTCAAATTCTAAATACACAGCAGATCGACACGAAATTCTGAGAGTATACGGTCCGACGAAATTTTCGAACTTTAATAAATAATTAAATTTATTCCGAAAATTAATTAAATAATAATATTCATATTTTTTTCGCAATCCACATTCAATTTATAATATCCGACCATCAATTTCAAAATCCGAATACACAGCTAGCCGACCGACGAAATTCTGAGAATTTAGTGTCTAGAGATAAAATTTTCGAATTTAATAAATAATTAAATTTATTCCGAAAATAATTAAATAATAATATTTTAATAATTTCGAATAATAATATATTATTAAATTATTAAATAATTTCGAGATATTTAAATAAATCAAAAGTAAATTCATTTATGTCACATCAAGGCTTATATTAATATAAACCTTCATTTAGCCTTAAATTAAACTCACTTTAAGTTAATCAAGCACATTAATCTAATATACACTTAAATAAATTAAACTAACCACCTAATAACACTTAACATAAACTAAACACACCTAAAGCATCATTAACCCTCTAAGCGAGGTTTAGTGAGTTAAACTCACCGGATTAGCGAACCGAGCGGACCAAAATGACGGGGACGCCAAGGAGAACAACTTTCCTCAAAGCGGACCGAGCATTCGGGCTCGGGAAGGCGGCCAAAACGGGCCAAACGTCCGCTGCATACCCATTTTTTTCAGCTGCTGTCCATGGCGGTTTGAGGCCGAGGAAGGGTAGATCCGGCCCGGTTTGGGCGGAGGAACGGCGGAGGAGGACCGGCGAGGCTTGGACGGGTGAGGCGGCGGCCAGGCGAGGCCTCACGGTGGCCGGAGGTGGGCTGGACGAGCTGAACAGCTCGCCGTTCCAGCAAGCTGGGCAAGAGGGAGGCCGGGACGACGGCATGGAGTGCGGCCGGACGAGCGACAGCCTCCGGTGGGCTTGCGATGGCTCACGGCGGCGCTGGCGATGACTAGCTGCTCGGGACGACGAAGGAAGGTGGCTGGGACACGCGGACGAGAGCTGGAGGCAGCGAAGGCGGTGCGACAATGAGCGGGTGCGGTGCGCGGGCGTGCGGATGAACGGCGACGACAGCAATTCCGGCGACGTGCGGCGGCGAGCGGGCAGGCGGAGGGCGGCCGGTCGGGCGGTCGGCTTGGCTGGTCCGGTCGCACATCCTCCCCCCTCCTTTCTCTCTCCTCTCAAGGTTCCAAGGAAGAAGATGATGTTGATAGGTGAGAGGGAAAAACCCCACTTTATGAGGGCCAATGGGCTTTTGCCACTTGTCAACACCCCATTCGCTTGGCTTCAATCAGCATGACATCACCCGCATGATGTCATCTTCCACTATCTCCTCTCCCACAACATTATTCAATGGGTGCAATATCATTTCCGCCGGGGTCCAAATCCTTGTACATTAATTTATTCAATTCCCATCAATTCTCTTCCAATTAAGTCCAATTGAAGTCCATAAAATTAATCCAATGTCACCACTCTTCAATTCACATCTTCACTTGTCCATAAAACCAACTTAAGTCCCAAAAGCGCGACTAAAGGCGCGCTTCCTAATTTCTCGAGCCAAATTAGCTATTCTCTTATTAATTTGCTGAAAGACTCAGCTTGCATGAAAAATATTTCGAAGATGAATCAATGATCCTAAAATGATTTGTGACACACCCAGACTTCCAATTTCTGAATTCGATCTCAATTCCACGGTTAATTTCATTTTGGCACAATACTAGCGCGGCCCAACCTACCGGGTAGCCTTTATAAATTTTCATGCATTTGACATGTGGTTGACCGTCTCAAGCCACAATATACATCTTTGAAACATTGGCGACTTTCAGTTGCCGGGGTAATCTCAAGGTCTCAAATACGAACACAGGGTACCCAATTGATAGAAAAGTCGGTCCAGTGCTGATCGACAAGAATTGTGTGATCCGGTGGAATCACCCACACTCGATCACATGTCCCTGTCGAGTCAACCTATCTCCGGTCTCTACTCGATTTTTATTGTGCCGTAATGATCCTTGCAGACTAGCTCGGTTGAAATGTCGCTTCCTGGTCAAATTCTCGAGTCTGATGCATTAGAAACTCTTAACAGCTTCCTCCGATAGACTAGTTTCCACATGAGTGGCCAACTCAAGGAAAAGAACTATATGCGTGCCAACGAAATGCCCGTCTCAATTTATTGAAATAGAATTAGAAAATCGGGATGTCACACACCTGGTCCATTTGCAAGATTTCTTCAAGAGCATGGGATAGTTGCCCAATATACTATGCCTGGTTCTCCGGACCAAAATGGCGTAGCGGAAAGAAGAAATCGGACCTTATTAGACATGGTGCGTAGTATGCTTAGCAGCTCCAAACTTCCTAAATTCTTATGGACTGAAACACTTAAGACGGCAGTGTACATATTAAACCGAGTTCCAACCAAGGCTATCCCAAAGACGCCTTTTGAGTTATTTAAGGGTTGGAAACCGAGTTTCCATCATGTGCGCGTTTGGGGATGCCCGTCTGAAGTGAGAATTTATAATCCACAAGAAAAGAAGTTTGACCCAAGGACCATAAGTGGGTATTTCATTGGATATGCCGAAAGGTCTAAGGGATACATGTTTTATTGTCCATCTCATACCACTAGGATTGTGGAATCAAGAAATGCTAAATTTCTTGAAAATGACTTGATCAGTGGGAGCGATCGACCGAGGGATCTTGTTCCTAAGGAAGATCATTCAGATACTCAACCTTCCACCTCAAGTTTAAGGTTGGTTGTTGCTCATAATGCCCCTTCGCCTTCGATGGCTATTGAACAACCAATTGTTGAAATTTCATAACCTGCTGATATTGATCCAGTAGATCCAGTTGTTCAGCAATTACCAGAAACTGTTGAACAATCAGTTGAGCAACATGCTCCTCAAGAGAATGTTGATCCAACATTGAGAAGATCTGCTAGAATAAGGAAATCGGCTATTCCTGGTGATTATATTGTGTATTTACAAGAGTCTGACTACAATATTGGAGCTGAGAATGATCCCGAAACGTTTTCACAAGCCATGGATAGTGATAAATCCAATTTGTGGTACAATGCCATGAAAGAAGAGATGAGTTCTATGGCATCTAACAAAGCCTGGGATTTGGTTGAGTTACCTAATGATGCGAAGGCCATTGGTTGTAAATGGGTTTTCAAAACTAAGAAAGATTCATTGGGTAACATTGAAAGATATAAAGCTAGACTTGTTGCCAAAGGATTCACTCAAAAGGAAGGAATCGATTATACTGAGACTTTTTCTCCTGTATCTAAGAAAGATTCTCTTCGTATTGTTTTGACATTAGTTGCCCATTTTGATATGGAATTACATTAGATGGATGTGAAAACGGCGTTCCTCAATGGAGAACTAGAGGAGGAGGTTTACATGAAACAACCTGAAGGATTCTCCTCTAGTAAAGGTGAGCATTTGGTGTGTAAGCTTAAGAAATCTATATATGACTTGAAACAAGCATCCCACCAATGGTACTTAAGGTTTCATGATGTCATCTCTTCATTTGGTTTTATAGAGAATGTCATGGATCAATGTATATACCAGAAGGTCAGTGGGAGCAAAATTTGTTTCCTTGTGCTGTATGTAGATGATATACTACTTGCAACCAATGATAAGGGGTTGTTACATGAGGTGAAACAATTTCTCTCTAAGAGTTTTGACATGAAGGATATGGGTGAGGCATCTTATGTCATTGGCATTAAGATCCATAGAGATAGACCTCGAGGAATTTTAGGACTATCTCAAGAAACCTATATCAATAAGATCCAAGAGAGATTTCGGATGAAAGATTGTTCACCAAGTATAGCACCCATTGTGAAAGGTGACAGGTTCAATTTGAATTAATGCCCGAAGAATAATCTAGAAAGGGAACAAATGTACAACATTCCATATGCTTCTACTATTGGAAGCTTGATGTATGCTCAGGTTTGCACTCGACCTGACATCACTTTTGCTGTGGGAATGTTGGGAAGATATCAGAGTAATCCAGGTTTAGACCACTGGAGAGTTGCAAAGAAAGTGTTGAGATACATTCAAGGTACCAAAGACTATATGCTTATGTATAGACGAACTGACAACCTGGAAGTGATTGGTTATTCGGATGCGGACTTCGCGGGTTGCGTTGATTCACGAAAATCAACATCTGGATACATTTTCATGTTAGCTGGCGGAGCCGTGTCATGGAGAAGTGCCAAGCAGACTTTGACTGCTACTTCTACTATGGAGGCTGAGTTCGTTTCTTATTTTGAGGCTACCTCGCATGGTGTATGGTTAAAGAGTTTCATTATTGGGCTTAGAATTGTTGATTCTATTTCTAGGCTATTAAGAATATATTGTGACAATTTAGCTGCAGTTTTTATGGCTAAAAATACCAAAAGTGGCAGTCGAAGTAAGCATATCGACATTAAGTATTTAGCCATAAGGGAACGTGTTAAGGAGAATAAAGTGGTCATTGAACACGTTAGCACCGAATTGATGATAGCCGATCCTTTAACTAAAAGCATGCCACCAATGAAGTATAAGGATCATGTAACTAGTATGGGAATAGGTCCCATCATGTAATTTGTCGTCATTTGAACGATTTTTGTTGTATGAAACTCTTATTCAGTTGTAATGTTGATTCTCAATTTTTGTGTACACATTTTGTTGTTTATGAGAATAACATTTATCCTTGGTTCTGGAATAAACATAAGGTTTATTCATTAAGATATGTTGTCACATATAGACTGACATTAAAGAAATAAGATGCATTGTGATACATGGAAGGTATTACTCACTCTTAGAGGACATGTCGCCATGATCCATGTGTTTTATTTCTTTTCTTTAAGCATAAAGTTTTCGTGGAATTAGTTGAATGATCCGTATGATGAAAATGATGGGATCAAGTGGGAGAATGTTATTTTTTTTTTTGTGATCCCACATTTTAGACCCAAATTTTCTCTTAAAGTTGCGACTATTCGACTCCACGCTTCGTACCCTTTCGTGACAACCCCCGTCTTGATGGGAGACGATGTATAAATAGGAACGTACGTTCATTTCTGACGGGTGATCACAAGGTCTAACACAAAATCCTCACATTTAGAATACACCATCAGTACGTGAGGAAATTTGGTTAGTAGAGTGCGCCTATTACTTTCTTGATTTTTCAGGACATTCGACGAACGTGAATGCAAATAATGGCTAGAGGTTTGTCTATAAATGATATTGGCTTCCGCATATGAATTATTTATGTCTTACAGGTTGCAGAGCTGATGCTTTTGTGGTGAGACAATGGTCTGGTGGTGCCTCACGATCAACTTCAGGCACGAATATATGGCAAGGCCAACGGCATCTCCATCTTACTTCATGCTCAGTTAATCCACCGGATGAAATAGCATAGCTTGCAACAGAGAAAAAGAATATCGTGAACCAGTTGTTTCTTCGTGAAAAGCCCAAAGTACATATTCATGGAATAATTTCAAGTTGCGGCGCTAAGTTCAACAGGTTCCTTAATCTTTAAGCCCCACTTCGGTTCCAAGTTCACACTTCCTCTCTCTCCCTCTCCGCTGGGGGAAAAAATGCATGGCCGGACTAGGACAGCTCCGAAGCCCATTTCACTTCTGTCCTGTCCTTCTCTGCAAGATCAGAAGCATCATACAAGCGTGGAACGATTTCTTTCGATTAGGTTTTTTTGAACTGATTGCGATGTGATGTTGCTCTCAGATGCACAAAGGAGGCTCTCGACACGAGAGTGAAGTTCATTGTGATCAATCCTGAGTACTACTCAGCTTGGAATTGCAGGATGCTCGCGGTTTAGCACAATTCTCTCCCCGCCCCTCAGGTGTGCGCCTCTGTCCTCGTCCGCCACAACCTCCGGGCCCGCGCCACTGTAATTGCTCGGATGAGTTTGAAGACGAAAAGCTAGATACGGAGATGCGAGATTTGACGCGGTGCATGCGGCTACGGCTGGGAAATTTCATTGAACAACATCTGGGCATGGTGGTCAGTTGAGAGGATGATGCTAGCGACATGACGAGGATGATGCTGGCGATGCTCTGCCCAGTTAGTCGAGGGGGTAACAGTGTACACCGTCGTGGACCGGGTGATGATGCCGGTGATTGGTCACGACGAGCATCAAAGAGTCAGAAAAGGTCTCGAATCTTGAAGCTGGGAGCAAGTTGATTGAGAACGGCGAGAGCAAAGCCAGCGGCGGCGAAGGCCATAGTGCTCGCCTCTCTCTCTCTCTCTCTCTCTCTCTCTCTCTATGCCCGATCTCTCTCTCTTCCGTACCTCATTGCTGGCACCTTTCCGTGATTGGAAATGGAGGCTGCCGCCGAGTGCCCGCAGCTTCGGATTGACGTCGATCCCGTTGACTACCTCAAACAAGTCTCAAGCCAAGCAATCATGGCAGAGCCATAGGCAGAATCAGCTGAAGACGTAATCGAGTTCGCTGAAGATATTTTTCAAGACTATTCTGCATTTGTTGCATCATGGGGTAAGTGTTTCCCTTTCATAGACCTTGTTCTTGTTTATCACTTGATACCCATTGCATTCTTGCTGTCCATCTAAGTCGATGGTTGATGTCTGTTTACGCCTCAGTTTTAGGATTATTTAAGAAAAAAATGACTTGATAGATTCTTACTTTTATTGAAGAAACATTAGATTTCCCTTGACCTATTACACCTTAGATGATGAAGAGGAAGTGTGGCAAATCTACCGAAACGGTCAGGAAACATTCTTTAGTTTCATAGAAATTATCATCTTTAAGAGTATAAAGTTGCGTTCTTGATCGACACGACTTGGTATCATCATTTCTTGGAAATTCTTCAATGCAGGATGGAAAAGAAATTAGGCCACCTGCTCTTCTCCCTTTAATGAGATGACATCAAGATTCCAAGGTTGCCAAATTCTGAAGAACGGCGGGCCGAAGCGAGGTCTGTAACATCCCGGGTCCCACTTGTGTGATATTGTCCGCTTTGAACATTGAGTCCTCACGGTTTTAAAACGCGTCTCACAAGTTTAAGGGAACCCAAGCCTTATATACAAGGCCCATGACCCCTCCCTAAGCGATGTGGGACAAGAGGGAGAGGAATCCCTTCCCCTTCCCTTGCACACGTCCGAGGACCGGAGGCGCGGACGCACCGCCATCCCTCCTCCCCGCGCACCGCTGCTCGGGCCATCACACTCTCCCCCCCTTAACAGAACAGCGTCCTCGCTATGGCCCCACAAGCTGTCGGGAGTCGGCTCTAATACCATTGTAACATCCTGGGTCCCACTGTGTGATATTGTCCGCTTTGGACACTGAGTCCTCACGGTTTTAAAACGCGTCTCACAAGTTTAAGGGAACCCAAGCCTTATATACAAGGCCCATGACCCCTCCCTAAGCGATGTGGGACAAGAGGGAGAGGAATCCCTTCCCCTTCCCTTGCGCACGTCCGAGGACCGGAGGCGCGGACGCACCGCCATCCCTCCTCCCCGCGCACCGCTGCTCGGGCCATCACAAGGTCAAAGAGCTTCTCGTCCGAGCGTCTCTTGCTCTGTCTGAAAGCGAAGGAAAACTGGCAACTGAGACAGAAGCTGATGCCAGAGCGAGGACGTTTTTGGGTAAATTGCTAACGAACGAGGCCTAAACACAAGAGTAACGAAAGTTTGTTTGGTGCGGTCTTGCCCAACCCAGAGGCAAAGAGAGCCGAGGTCATGATCCAGTTTTGTGATTTAACTCAGGGGCTTCATCCGTTTCATTAAAAAATAAATGATTTAAAAATATTTTTTCTAAAAAATAATCACTTGAAATAATTAATCAACAAAAAATATTTTCGTTATTCACAACTATTCATAACTAAACATTTTCTAGATGATGAAAATGTTTTTTTATTTTATTAATCTTTGTGAGTGATACAAGCAATTATTTTTACAATATATTTTTCAAGTTATTTATTTTCGCGAAACAAATGCACCCATGATTTTTTTTCTTTAAGAAGATCATAACACAAGGAACTGAAATCCTTTATTAGACTACTAATCTTCATGGGTATGTATAAATCGAACACATCGACGTGTACTAGTTAAGGTTCCATCCACTCACAGAATTGACAGAAACAACTTGGGCGACGAATGTGATTTGGACATTGAATTAATCCGCAAGCAAATTAGATATTTTACCATTAATTTTGGAGGTGTTATGCATACTATATCACTAGGTTTTTTTTTCATCACCACCACCACCAGAGCTCATGAATCAATAACTAATAATACAGTGACTATTTAAAATTATAAGCAATGCAAAAACTGGAGGTCCAAATATAACATGCTTTCCTTTTTTTTCCACACATGTGAAATAACTAATTAATATATTTTTTTCACATTTCATCATGCTTCATCATATTAAATACAATGATTCAATATTTAAGCAAACATTTACAAGCTTTTTTCATAGCCTAAACTTCAGTTAATCATGTTTCTTCGTACAAAAATGAGAATGTATAGGATCTAAACATGTGATGAAATCGTTAAAATCCATTCTATCTAATTATCAAGCAAAAATCCCTATTGGAAAACGTTCTACGTCATCCCTATTCTCCTTGGAGATTCCAGATTACTTAGTATGTGCTTTCGAGGACCTAGCGACAATTTCATAGTCGAGGAACAAGGAATTCTTGAGTTTTGTTCGATCTCTTCTTGGACCAACTTTCCCTTAAAAGTATGTTCACGACAACCTTGATAACCCTCGCATTTAGCCTCTTCTCTAGATCAACAATGACGAATATCCACTATCACCGCTATATAACCATGTAAAGCAAACTCCATTGAGACCTAATTCGCTCAAACACGGTAATCCCTTGTAATAGAAAACACAATGGTCACTTCCGCAGACGACGAACATGACCACGCGCGCGAATTGTGAGCGTTCGATGAGACGAAAGATGGAGTCAAAGGCTTTGTGGACACTTGGATCACCAAGTGCCCTGCATATTCCTCTGGTTGGCCAACAATACTTTGCATCGCAACATCTCTGGCAGAGAAAGGCTGCTGTAGTACTCAAAGCGTGTGGCGAGAGTGGGCTCTCGTCTGTTTGAGCTCTTATCAGAAGCCCCAGAACTCCAACCAAATCAATTGAAGGAGATGGAGTGTGGAAGGGGACGGGATCATGTGCCCCTACTATCTGCCATGCCCACAGCCTGAGTTGACCCTGGGTGTGACAAAAGCATCAGGCAATGACTTCCTTGCAATTCTCCTCCAAGATCAAATCCGAGGACTTCAACTGCTTCAAGAGAACTAGTGGATCTACGTTACACAGCGGAGATCTTTTGCAGATAAGTAGCTTTGGCCAAATATCATTGTTCATCTCTGAACTTCTCTGAAACCGTGTTTTGATTGGTCCACATACTACAATCCTCTTCTCCTCCTCATCACTGTACTTTCTCATGTGCTAAGATGGTTAAAGAGCTCTGAAGAATTTACCATGGCATCTTCCCTGTAGCAATAGCATAATTTCTTCATAATCTGCACTTTTCTTGGTAGGACGAATCTGCATTTATCATTCCCAAATGCCTTGTGCATCAAGTATACGGACAGAGCTATTTGACTAATCCAAACTTAATTTTAACTCGGTTGTATTGTGCTAGCCCTCACATTGACAGGTTCAAAATTGTCCAAACGAGATATGTATGCGGAGCACTTTCCACAGAGGTGGTCAATGTGGGTCCTAGAATCTGCAGTTTTCTGCATTCATCGACATGAAGACTGCAATCATAGCTATATCTAGAAACTGTCCATTCATTTCTCACCTGAGAACTAACAGACCGAGAATGGTTCACTTAACTGTTGCATACGCAGCTCATAACAAACGACCGGTTTAAGAGTATAGAGCACCGAGTCATGGCAAACAAGAGAGGCCCGAGAGTGTCAGTGGCATGCTTTTTCGGCCACACTCTTCAGCCATCTTTGAGGCTGCATGGACCCATCAACGAATTAACATCAGCAGACAACCCACCAATCTACAAGGAGACTACACTTCCAAACTACACTGCCTATTACATTTCCAACGGCATATACGGAACTTCTGCCCTTCCAGCTTTCAGGCTGTACACCTTGTGAATAGGAAGATGAGGAGATAACGGGCTAGGGATATTCATGGTATTAGGTGGGATATCTCTTCATTGGCTCTGTTAGTGGAGAGGCAATTTTTTTATGTGTTAGCATCTGAAATTAAAAGTCAGTCCGTATGTTCATCTATGTAAAACTACCAAAGAACAGGATTGCCTTCACTGCTCGGTCCTTGATGCTTATATTGCTTCATTTGATAGCACCAACACAACTCTCAAAAAAACGATCTTTTTCAAACAAAATCAGAACCTAAATAAGAACACAAAATAGAGGGAGAGAAAATTTAACACATACCTCTCTTAAATGGAAAGAAAAATGCCATCTTTAGATTAAACTGTGCTGGACAATCGTATGACAGCTAAAACACTAATCTACCATGAGAAAAATTGTGCTTTCAGGAACATCTCTATTTGGTTCAGCTTCGGATTTTGAACTTGTATATTGGCGGGCAAGGATAAAAAGCGGAATTCTTGTCAGCCTTCGACTCAATGAGTGATAACCAGAATCAACCGCAAGGCAAAAATCTATGTGCACTTAGAATTTCCATGAAACAGCAGGTTTCCATTATGACGTGACGGTATCTGAAACTTAATTGATCTAATAGAGTCAGCATCGCATTAAGATGACAAAATGATTGATCCAACGGCTGAGACGACATCAAATCGTGCATTGCAATGTCTCCATAACATTTAGTTCATAATCCAAACTCGTCTCCTAGAAATATACATTCACAGTGAAAATTGAGTTGCAGTAGGGAGAAAGAGAGAGAAGGGAACAAATGTGAAAATGTTTATAACTAAATAGGTCAAATTGAAATATTTATAATTGAATTGGCACTAATATAGTAGATTTAAGACTTATTTGGTACTTTTCCCAGTTTTAGAGCTTAAGAAAGGCCACTAATTGCTCAATGAGATGCAAAAGGTTCACCAAAAAAACGTTAATCCCGACAAATTTAGGTGACCTCTTGTCAACCTAAAGAATATTACATTAACTGAAGACATTAAAGGTCCTTTCTTGGAGTAATCTTTAGCTACATCAATTGTATACTACCTCTCTCAATTATAGAGTATAAAAAAGAATATTATTCCTAACGACAAAGGAAGTAAAATGAGCCAATGAACTACAGGAGAAAATAAAGAAGCGTGGGAAGAAACCAAACTACAATTCTTCTCGTTGAGCATCTCTCACTCTCATTTAGAGAACTAACAACTGAGATAGAAGTTGATGCCCCCAGCGATGACTTTTTCTCTTTAATTGCTGGTGAATGAGGCTTAAACATAGGCCGTTGAATGAGTGGGTTGGGTTAAAAATGGTTTGAATCAAATTTACCCATTTAATTTATATACTAATTTATTATGTTGCAATTTTAACGACACATGCCCAACCCAACCTAGGCTAGACTCAACCTGATCCAAACTTCAATTCTTAGCAATTTTTCTTCTGAAATTGTTGCTTTCAAAGAATGGGCAACTTTGTGAATTGGTTCGCCAAGAAAGTAAGAGAGCTCGAGTCGCGTTTGAGAGCAGGGTTATGGACGGCGGCGTGAAAATGGCAATGGGGTGAAGGGTGGTGGAAACAAAAGACTATTTGGGTCAGTCCAGCCCAACCCAGAGGCAGAGAGAAGCCAAGGTCTCGATTCAATTTTGGGCCGTTATGTATATTCCATTATACTAGTTTTATTTTGGGTCTGAATATTATAAAACTAGTTGAAGTAGATTTTGTTGTAACTAAGTTGGCATTTTGGAAAATCATATAAGTTTAACGAAGCTTTTATATTTATGATATCGACAAAGGCGAAAATATTACAACGCACATTTTTAAGTAACAAATCTCTAAGTAGTTTCCAGTATATTAGGCTACATATTCTTATAATTTGAGACGTTTTTTTAAACTACTTATATACTATTGCAACATTGCGATTATTTTAATTTTTCCTTTCTTTCTGCTGTCAGACATTAATTAGCTTTTTTATATGTTTTTATGTCATAATATCTAATATAGGGCTGCTAACAAGAGAATTGTAATTTAAATACTAATTACATTATTTTGCTCATAATTCTTTTCTCAAGGGTAACTTATATGGGGAAAATAGGTTGCATGTTACCTGATCTTTCGCAATTTAGGATTTCCATTTTTTGCTTTATTTAGTGTTCACATAGTCACCATATAATTAGTTACTACTTCATGAGGCCTTCCGGTTATTGCGTGCATCAATCACGTTCCTGCATATATTTTATAAAAGAACTCTCGAGTAAGGAATGGATGAAAACAAATTTTGATTGCTAGGAAATTGAGTAATTACTTATGGCTTTTAATTCATATGTTTAATAATCAATGAATCATCTTTTATTTTTCCCCATACCTGATTTTATTAAATATAATATTTCAATGGTTTGGTGAAAATTTATAAGCTCTTCCGAATTGCTTGCATCAATCATGTTTATGCATAAATGTGAAAAAAGAACTCTCGAGTAAGAACTCTCGAGGCTTTTCAGTATGTCGGTGGCAAGGCTGAAGAGAACCGCTTCCGCCATTTCCAAAAGCAAAAGCGGGGGCTGAGAAGTGTTTGAGAGGAGGTTGCAGAGCTGATGCTTTTGTGGTGAAACAATGGTCTGGTGGTGCCTCACCATCAACTTCAGGCACGAATACATAGCAAGGCCAACTGCATCTTCATCTTACTTCATGCTCAGTTAATCCACCGGATGAAATAGCATAACTTCCAAAAGAGAAAAAGAATAGCGTGAACTTTTTTCTTCGTGAAAAGCCCAGAGTACATATTCATGGAATAATTTCAAGGTGCGGCTCTAAATCCACCCCTCCTTCGGCTTCATCCACACCCTTGATGGTCAGAATGACAGAAATACCAAAATCATGGGTCCCACGTTTCTCTCTCAATTTTGTCTGATCAGAAGGCTCAGTTTCAAGTTCAGCAGCTTCCTTAATCCTTAAGCCTCTCTTTGGTTCCAAGCTCACACTTCCTCTCTCCCTCTCCGCCGGAAAAAAAAATGCATGGCCAGACTCGGACAGCTCCGAAGCGGGAGGATACAGCAGCATCAGCCGCTCAAGCCCATTTCACTTCTGTCCTGTCCTCCTCTGCAAGATCAGAAGCGTCATACAAGCGTGGAACGATTTCTTTTGATCAGGTTTTTTGGAACTAATTGTGATGTGATGTTGCTCTCAGATGCACAAAGGAGGCTCTCGACACGAGAGCGAAGCTCATTGTGATCAATCCTGAGTACTACTCAGCTTGGAATTACAGGAAGCTCGCGGTTTAGCACAATTCTCTGCCCGCTCCTCGGGTGTGCTCCTCTGTCCTCATCCGCACAACCTCTAAGCCCACGCCGCTGTAATTGCTCGAATGAATTTGAAGACGAAAAGCGAGACATGGAGATGCGGGGTCTGACGCGGTGCATGCGGCTACAGCTGGGAAATTTCACTGAACAACATCTGGCCATGGTGGTCAGTTGAGAGGACGATGCCAGCGACATGACGAGGATGATGCCGGCGACCCTCTGCCCAATTATTCAAGGGGGGTAACAGTGTACCCTGTTAAGTTGGAAAAGGTCACGACGAGCATCAAAGAGTCGGAAAAGGTCTCGACTCTTGAAGCCAGGAGTGAGTTGATTGAGAACGGCGAGACCGGAGCCAGGGGCAGCGAAGGCCGTAGTGCGCGCCCCTCTCTCTCTCTCTCTCTCTTCCATATCTCCTCATTGCCGGCACCTCCCAGTGATTGGAAATGGAGGCTGCTGCTGAGCCCTCGCAGCCTTGGATCGAGGTGATTACGTTGACTACCTCAAACAAGTCTCGATCCAAGCAAATCTTGGCAAAGCCATAGGCGAAATCAGCTGAAGACGTAATCAAGTTCGCTAAAGATATCTTTCGAGACAATTCTGCATTTCTCGCATCATGCGGTAAGTGTTCACATTTCATAGAGCTTGTTCTTGGTTATCACTCTGATACCTATTGCATTCTTATTGTCCATCTAAATCTATGGTTGACGTATGTTTTAGGATTAAATAAGTAGAAAATGACTGTCAGATTCCTACTTTTATTGCAGAAACATTGGATGTCCCGACCTATGATACCTTAGATGATGAAGAGGAAGTGTGGCAAATCTATCGAAATAGTCATGAAGCATTCTTTAGTTTCATAGAATTTATCATCTTTAAGAATATAAAGTGGCGTTCTTGATCGACACGACTTGGTATCATCATTTCTTGGAATGCAGGATCGAAGCAAAATTAGCACGCCTGCTCTTCCCCCTTTAACGAAATAACGTAGAGATTCTAAGTTTGCCAAACTCTGAAGAAGGGCGGGCCATTGCAAGGTCAGCCTCAAAGACTCGCGGGAACGCAGGAAGAGCAGTGGGACGCAGCGTTATGGAGTCTCGTATTTTTCATGCGCGCCATCTCTCTCTCTGTGGAACGCAGGAAGAGCCGTGGGACGCAGCGTTATGAACATTAGATTCAAATGCGATGGGAACAGGGAAGATCTGATATAGAAATAATATGTAAACCGATGGAGTCTGTGCAAACCCTTCCATCTATTGCATCGCCTAGCCTTCAACAAAGAGTTCGATGTACATTTGATATCATGGATGGATGAATCGTTTTAATTAGGATAGAAGACATGTTCTATTTATTTACTTCACAAATGGCTCGAGCTTCTACTAAAATCGGCTACATACTTAAATTTGTAGATAATGCATCTAAGGGAATGACCAATATAATTTATGTAGCTAAAGTTTTTTTCACCAGAAAATTTTATATCATTAGAAAACAATATGATTCGTGCTTATGTTAGTAATTTCATAGGAAAAAGGAAGATGCCATTTGAAGTCAATTTGAGGCTGTACTAAATGGACCACAATATTTCTCAACTGTTTCACAAGTTAGTTCAGATGTGATCAAATCAACCGTCTTGACTCTCTGTGCATAATCCAAGACTAGATTTTGTTGAAAATCCAATAATCTGTTTCTTTCATTTTGAGGTTTCTTACAACATCTGTTCAAAATGCGCACATTTAAAATTCCTGAAAAAGAGGTTCAATTCCCGTTGAATGACTTCTTGTCCTGGTTCATCAGCACAACAGACTCCCGCTTGCCGGTGATCTCTTTGAAGGAGAATTCGGGGTCCTCCCGACAAAGTCCGTGGAATCTCGCTGGCAAGCCGGTTGAAGGACTCGCACAAGTTTCTTTGGTAAGAAAATTGCCTCTGCAGGGTGCATATCTAAGCATTACAGTCAGCAACCACCACCTTAACACGATATCAATTATAGAGCATTGGATCCTTGTGAAAGAAGGAATATAATGTAGTGAAGCTGGGATCTGCAGTCGGGCATAGGTTCCTTTAGATCAAGATCACCATGAGTTGAAAAGAGAGAGAACAAAGAGAAGAAGAAAGGAGAAGGTGGGACCAGCAAGGAAAGAAAAGGAAGCAGTCAAACCAAAAGAGGGACAGCAGGGGCCATATAGGAAAACACTGTAAAAAGGAGTTTTAAAGCAAAAACCGGGGTGGAAATAGCATATCCCACTGTTAAAATGACCACTTCGGATAGGACGGTGCAAACAGCACAGCTCTATGGGTGATATTTTCAGAGCTTCCTCGCCACAAATTATCCAATGGAGTACGAGGCAAGTCTTTATCCTTTTAGCTATCTGCAAAGCAAAGTTGAAAGTCATGTAAAGAAGCACATGCTGCAGATTTCTATATCAGCACAAAAATCATATTGCATTTTGCAACCATTGTATAAAAATGTAAATTTGATTATTCATATAGCTCGGCAATCATAGATGCAGGTGACATGGAGTTGCAGAGGAAAGAGGGATGCTTCCACGAACTCTGTAGGTCATTTTAGCAACCTTGATTATTTATAAAATGCGCAAGACCTTTGCTCTAGCTGGGAGCCAACTCCACATATCATTGAATAGCAAGAAATAAAATGAAAACAACCCATGTCCTTGTCAACTCCACACATCCTTAAACAAAACAACAAAACAACGCACTATGCACCCAGCAGAACAATTTCAGTAGACTGACTACAGGCTAGGGCCGTTGACACTGGATGCTTCTGCTCGAAAGCATAAGTTGGTACAGACTCTTCTGTACAGGGGGCAGAACTATATAGTATGCTCATTGAGAAATAATCAGAACAAGCATTTGCGTGTAAAATCAACTTCAGACATGATTTAAGGTTGACGGTCAGAAGTTCCTAACATCGACAGAATGCACCATCCTGCCAGCTATCTACACTTTTTAATGACAGTTTTCATTACATGGCATGTTAATCATCTAAGCTAATTAACATCCCTGGTACTCCAAATTAGAAACAAGAAAATCATTTGGAATTTTTATTTCATATCTACTATATAATTTCTCTACTAAGTTCCAAAATGTACATAGAGATTATCACTTTTTCGTGGCAGTGTCGCTATCCTAGTTATCTAGTATATTGAAAACATGCTCCAGTGCAGACGAAAGCTAAGAATCTTATATTGTTACGACCATATAAGCCACTGAAGCCTATACTACTACATCAAATCTTAGAAAAGGGAGGGAAATCTGGCCAATTTTCTTTGCATAGACAACCTGGTCCATGATCTGCCAGAGTGGTTTTAAATTCTGAGTCTATGACATATCAATTAGCAGAAGCAGATAACATTAGCAAAAAGAGAAAGGTAAAAGGTATGAGCCAAAGTGATGACAACAAACTCAAAAGAATCATTATCCCACTAAGTGGAAATAAAAGTTATATATAGACCTGTTACCAGAGTGAACTTTGCTTGTCATACACATCTGTTCAAGCAAAGACTGAGTCTTTCCTAACATTCTGCGGATTATAAACATCAACGCATCCCATCTGTATAACAAGTATGTCAGTTTTGCTTTCCCTGTGAAAACACACTGACAAGGAAATGGGTTGCCCGACACAATCATAGACGAGCTCCAATAACAAATATCATGATGCATTAGAAACTGAAGACTTCAAAACAATACAAATAAAAGGCAGCAAGGGCCATTCAAAGACACGTCCTTACATAGACATAGACATATACATAGACATCCAAGCACTTTGGATGGACTTCTTTTTCTTTTCTGGGTGGCACTGGATGGATCATTTATTAATTTGTTTGTGTAAATGTGTATGTTTTTGGGGGGCAGGAAATGAGCTGACAGTACTTATATTCTAGAATATACTACATCCGGGAGGCGGTGCCTCAGCAGAGTCTCCTCTTGGATAACGATGCAGTATACATTTACATAGAACAAGTGGAGAGAAGATACTACGTTATCAAGGAAAAGACATTAAAATAATTCAAGTCCTTCACTAACCATCAGAGAAACAAAACTTCCTCAGAGGATAATACGCTCAAAGAAACGAAAATACTTTAAACAAAAAACAAGTTGAGGGAATTGCTTAAATACTAAACCTTCGAGTAGCCGACTCAACTGACAGAATAAAAAGATAATTGGACGATGAAACCAGTGAAGTTCACAGAAAAGCCCTCCTCTAGCCCTCCTCTAAGTTTTCCAGATCATTGTAAAGATCAAGTAGGATTCTAGAAAGCAGCTCAACTCAGGCGATGAAGAAATAAGGGCAACCTTTTTCCAAAAATCTTACAGACTTTGCGCTGGAAAGAGCCATAGTTCGCGACCTCCTCATCCAAGAATGGAATCTTCAACAATGAAGCCATCGGAGATACACTAACCCACAAGTTAATAACGAGAAAATGCAAAGCAATTTACATTGTCACAACTAAAGACAGACAACAGAAGTAAACTCGCGATATAATACGCCTTCTCCCGCTCCATGTGTTGCGCCGAGGTAACTTGAGAACTGAGCATCTAAAAACTCCAAAACAACAACAACGAAGCAGAAGGAAACCCAGCGAATTTAGAAAACGCTCAGCTCAACGCAAACCCCGCAATGCTAAACCCAAACACACACGGAAAACCGAACAGAAGAAAAGGGAAGTCGCGAACGATCACGTTTCGCTTGGGGACCTGGCTGGTGTATCGGGCGATGCAGTGAGGGACGATGAAAGGCGCGTCCTGCTGAGCGAGGCCCACTCTGATGTTCGCGGAACCTATAAAAAGCAAAAGGAAGAGATGAGCCGCGTTGAAGCTACAGAATTCAACGCGTCGAGCTATTCAATATAAGAGAGAGGGGGGTAAGTACCAGGGTTGATGACGACGAGGTTGGAGCCTCTCTCCGAGATTAGCTGCGAAGGGATCGCCGTCTTCAAATAATTCTGAAAAAACATTAAAAAAAAAAAATTGAAATTGCAAGAGATTCAGTGAATAAGCTCGACGACTCGAGCAGACATCGGGAGAGAAGAGAGAGGAGATGATCACCACGGCTGAAGCGAAGCGAGGTCGAAGAGCTTCTCGTGCGAGAGTCTCTCGCTGTCTCCGAAAGCGAAAGAGAACTGGCGACTTATACAGAACGAGGCTGTGTGATAGAAAGAACGCCAAGTTCTTCCTCGCATTTTGTGATTTTAGTCCGGAATTTATTTATTTCGCGAAAAATAAATAATTTTTTAAATGATAATTTCCTAAAATTAATCATTTGTATCACTTGAAATAAATTTTCAATTAAAAATGTTTTCGTAATCAACAATATTTATGACTAAACATTTTTCGTGGTCTAATAAATATATTTGTTTACTCATAAATATTTATAATCGACACAAAAAATGACTTTTAAGAAGATGTTTTGTAAATGATTCATTTTATCTGAAATAAATGTACTCAAGAATATCAAAACACAAGGAATTGAATCTTCATGGGTATTTGTGAATCACACACATCGGCTTGTACTGGTTAAGGTTCCATCCACGCACAGGGATGGTAGATGCAACTTGGGTGATGACTATGATTCGAAATTTGAATTTACTAGCCACAAAATTAGATATTTCACCATTAATTTTCATGGTGTTATGCATATCATCTTTGGTGCTTTGCACGGGTTTTATATACAGTTTTGTTCATGATTTTGTTAGAATTTTGAAAGAGTATACAAATTTAACAAAACTACATATTAATGATATCAATGCAAACGAAGATAAAATGAAATTTTGTTGGTGATGCATCTCTAGGTAGCTTCAAATACGTTAGTGTACATATTCTTATGGTTTGAGAGTATTATTATTATTATTATTTTTTATAAATTAAATTATGTGAAATAGAAGTATCACAAAATTGTGATTGTTTTAATTTAATTTTGCAGTTGGATTTTATGAAAATTTGTATTTTTTCTTGATGTCATAACATATTATTGATATCCAATATACAGCTACTTATATAGTTCATGCATTAAGTTGAACATGTATAAAAAATCCAATGATTTTATATAACAAATTAAAAGTTTAAGGGCCATATTACATGTTGAGTTAAAGTTCAGGGATCACATTGAATAAATTCAAAGTTTTAGGGCTAAATCATAAATTAGATCAAAGTTAGGGACTAATTATGTTCTTATCCTTCCTTTCATACGTGCTTTCAGGGACTTGGCAACAAATAGAGTTATACTTGAGAAATGAGGGACTATTTCGTTACCAACTCCTATTGTTTGTTTGATATCTTCCTGGGCCAACTTTCACTTAAAAGAAAACGTCGTATTATTTTCAGTCAGCTCCCAATGGCCATTATGTCTCGTGCTTAGCTCTTCTCTAGATCAACAATGATGAATATCCAATATCATCACTAAATAACCACGCAAAGCGAACTTCATCGAGACTTAACTTGCTCATACACGTAATCCCTTATTATAGAGAACACAATGATCACTGCCATAGACAACGAAAACGACTGAGCTAACGAATTGAGAGTATTCGACGAGACGAAAGCCGGAGTTGAAAGCCTTGTGGGCAACGGGATTGCCCAAGTCCCACGCATATTCGTTCAGCCACCTGACAAATTGGCTTACCGCGAGGATTGCGGAGAGATCCCGCTCATCGACCTCGGATGTGTAAATGCAGGCCCCACCAGTCACGACAAGACGTTGCGAAAGATTGCGCAAGCATTGGAAAAAAGGGGCTTCTTCCGGGTGATCAACCATGAGGTCCCTGAGAGCCTCTTGGAGGAGGTGATGAACGAGTAGCGCAGGTTCTTCAAGCTGGAGACGGAGGCCAAGAAAAAAATTTACACTAAGAGGGTCATATACAACAGCAACAATGGACTTACATAATTCAGTCACCGCTGATTGTTCAGATATATGTTTTTGCTTCATGGGACTGGAGCCTCCCCAGCACGAGGAGTTGCCCGAAGCTTGCAGGTGAGCCAATGAGCTGCTGTTGCGTTTTTCACCTTTCGAAATGGGAAAATTCATGAACAAGTTCACAAAGTGAATCAACGAAGATAGTTTCGTTCAAAAAAAAAATCAACGAAGATAGTTTGCAAAAGAATTGTAGTAGATGCAAAGTACATGGTTTCCACTGTATGGTACTTGATAGTCTTTTCCATTTTCTTCAATAAATCAAGGGCTAAACTAGCAAGTGTATGGACCTTGAGTTATTTGCGTACTTTTCGGTTGAATCAGCCCGAATAGGTGTTGAACACTCAGGGAAAGACAGTGCCCAGTTCTTCGTTCAGTTGGCCAAGGCAATTTTTACCGCTGAATCTGTACAAATTTTCTTGCCTAAATCTCACTACACGTCATAGCATATAATCTTGCATTTATTCTCAATCAAGGAGACAAATCAGTAAGATGATCCTCAGTGATTGATCATTTTCACTGACGGGAACCTCAGAAGTGCTCGTTCCATTCTTTTTGGGTAGAAAAAAGGATGTTCCTCGATAATTGACTTTATTCGTGCTCTATCGGTAGTGGAACCAAACTATTGCACCCAAGTTGATACAAAATGCCAATACCCTTGGTTGTTTTCTTTAGGGAATCCATCCGACCATACTTTTACGGCAGCTCTAGTTCAGTTTTCTGATGCATTTCAACATCTCTGGCAGAGAAATGCGGATGGAGACTTTACTCTCGTCTGCTTGAGCTCTTATCCGAAGCCCTAGGACTCCACCCAAATCACTTGAAGGAGATGGAGTGTGGAAAGGGACACACAATCATGTGCCACTATTCTCATCTAAGATCAAATTGGAGGACTTCCAGTGCTTCATGAGAACCAGTGATCGACGTTCCCCCACTCCTTGGAGCACTAGTGATTGACATCGGAGATCTTTCGCAGGCAAGTAGCTTTGGCCAGATATCGTTGTCATCTCTGAATTTTTCTGAAACCGTATTTTGATTGGTCGACACACTGCGATCCTCTTCTCATTTCATTACTGTACTTTCTCATATGCTAAGTTAGTTAAAGAGCTTGAGAACTCAGGATGTAAATTACCATGGAATCTTCCCTGTAGCAATAACATTATGTCTTCACAATCTGCACTTTTCTTTTGTATTCTAACAGAGCTGTTTGACTAATCCAAACTTGATTCTAACTCCATTAGATCATGCTAGCCTCGCATTGACAAGTTCGGAATTGTCTAAATGAGACAGATGTTTGTTTGAACACTTTGCTTTTCACAGGAGGGGTCAATGTCGGTTCTAGATATTCTGCAGTTTTTGTATCTATCAACATCAAGATTGCAATCATAGTAGTAGATAGAAATTACGTTCCTCACTGAGGAACGGTTCGCTAATTGTTGCATTTGTATCTCCTAATAAACAACCGGTTTGAGAGTATTGAGCACCGAATCACGGCAAACAAGAGAGACCCAACAGTGTTGATGGCATGCTTCTTCGGCAACACTCCCCGACCATCTTCACCATTGTATGGGCCCATGAAGGAATTAACATCAGCAGACAACCCACCAATCTACAAGGAGACTATGCTCCCAAACTACACTGCCCCATTACATTTCCAAAGGCCTGTATGGAGCTTCTAAACTTCCTGATTTCAAGCTGTAGACCGTGTGAACCTTTTTATGTGGTCTTATTGATGTTTGTACTTAAAGATAAAAGTCTGTCCATCTGTTCACCTAAGTAAAACTACCACAGAACAAGATTGCACTTCTTCAGTGCTCGGTCTCTAACACTTATATTGCTTCAAATGATAGATCTATGAGCACCAACACAACTCCAAAAGATAAAGTCATTCTCTAAATAAAAGTGGAACCAAAAAGAGAGCACAAGACAGAGGGAGAGGAAGATTAATACATACCGCTCTAAGATCAAAAGAAATATGTTATCTTTAGATGAAACGGTGTTGAATACTTGTATGACAGTTACAGCATTAATCTACCACAGGAAAATTTGCAGGTCTCAGGAACATTTCTGTTTGGTTCAACTTTGAATTCCACTTTGTATATTAGCAGGTAGGATAAAAGGTGAAATTTTTGCCAGCTTCCAACTCGCTCAACAACAATAACCAGAATCAACCGCAAGGCAAAAATTTATGTACACTCCCTAGATTTTCTAAGAAACAGTAGGTTTGCATTAAGATGCGACATATCTGAAGCCTAATTGATCTAATCAAGTTAGCATCACATTAAGATGATGCAAGCATTGATCCAAGGGCTAAGACAACATCGAATCGTCCTGTCATCTATCATTGTTCAACTCTGTCCTAACAGATTTTGTTTTCATGAATTGCAAAACTTGTGTACTAGCCACCCGATACCCCAAAGAATCAGCCATTATTAAACAGCATTGTCATTTTCTCAGCTAGTGGTAGCTCATAAGCTATGACTTTCTCCTTCCTTTTTTATGAACCTCATAATTCTAAAGTCAAATGGAACCTCGCAATGGATGTCATTGTTCTCTTCTCTCAATCAACCAGCTATAAAGAAGCTGCTCATATCATGGATTGGCATTGTAATGTCTCCATAACACTCAATTCATAATCCAAATGTCTCCATAACATTCAATTCATAATCCAAACTCATTACAAGTTCACAGTGAAAACTGAATTGCAGTAGAGAGAGAAAGAGATAGAGAGAGAGAGGGAGAGAGAGGAACAATGCCTACCGTCGATTTGGCCTCCGACTCCAGCAAGCAGAGAGCTACGACAGAGCGGGCGACGACTCGAAAGCCGGCGTCAAAGGCCTCGTTGACGCCGGGATCACCGAAATCCCCAGGATTTCTTCATCCGACCGCACGAGACATCCGAAGACAGCTCCGAATCGAGCGGCGGATCCGAGAATCTCAGCTTCCCGATCATCGACCTCGGCAAACACGGCCAAAGAGGAAGGAGGCGATCGAGAGGATGCGGGGGTTCTTCCGGCGGCGGTGATGGAGGAGATGAAGGAGGGATTGAGCAAGACGAGGAGGCAAAGGGTGGCGTTTGTTCTACACGCGCGACATAACGAGGAAGATGGTGGCGAACTGGAGTGGAGTGGAGGGACGCCATCCTTCTTTTCGATAAATTTTTGCGCTGCGACCTGCGAATATACAGTGAAGGTAAGAGAAATTAGTTAAATTATAGAGAAGGTAAAATAGTTGAAAAAGGCACACACTATTGATAGGCGATATAAGTCTTTTCTGGTACCTCTCATGCTAATCCGAATCGGACGAGTCATACATTCCATCACCCTCCCAAACAATCATTGGGATGTGCACATCAGCTAGGCACCTTCCATCCAATAAGGGACACTTACGAATTCTCAATTTCTTCATATGTGTGAAGTTGCATATCTCAAATGGTATATGTTCTAATTCTCGACAGTCAATTAATTCAAGTTCTTCGAGTAAAGAGAAATTTCCAATCCATTCCGGCAAACGTCTTAAACTCGACCATTTTGAAATATGGAGAGATTGCAGAGTTGTCACACGTTGAATTCCCTTGGGTAATGCTGCCAAATCTTTACAAATTCCAATGGTAAGAGCACGAAGATTCGTAAGGCATTGCCATTGAGTGCCATGCTCGTCTTCTTGGCACGATAAATCAAGTCCTTGACAACCCCAAATGTCGAGTTCCTTGAGCGAGGAAAGGAGCTGCATCTCACGAAAGAGACTCCTTAGGTCGAAATGGCAGATTTTCATATACTCGAGGTTACTGGCCGATTGGAGTAGAGTCTTAAGCATGAAGGGCTCTAGATTCATATCGGTATTAAAAAGTGTTAGATATTTTAGTTCAAGGAAAGGAATGAATGTGGCTTCCACTGTTCCTTCTGATGGGCAATTTGGATTGGCCATCAATTGCTGTTCCAACATTTTTGTGCCATCTATCGACAAGTATTCCACCAGGGGGAATGATGGTATAGAATTCAAGTGGGGACAACCAAATATATACACGAACCAAAGTTTTGGGAAGGATGACCGTGAGTTGTCTGATCGATGCTCTTGATGTGCTCCCATTTCTTGCATTCTTCCTAACCATCCTTTCAGCTCTATGCAGTAGTGGAGGTTCAGACTTTCAAGAGATTGAAAGAAGGGGAGTGTGGTATTAGATGGCTCTGGGTCACTTGTCAGTTGAACGAACTTTAACACATCCAAGAACTTAAGACTCAACGTCCTTAGGGAAGGGAGTTCACTCAGGGGTGGTAGCTGGCTTAGTGAGTGACACTTATCAATTAAGAGGTGTCTAAGTTTGACCAATTTCCTCAAATCTCTAGGAAATGTTTGAAGGCGCAAACAAAATGAGAGTTTAAGGGTCTGCAAGTTCACCAAATCAGTGATCGAATCTGGCAAACTCTGGATGGATTGATTCCTGAAAATATAAAGAAATCTTAACTTCTTCAACTTTCCTAAGGAGGAAGGAGGGAGAGGAATATTTGTATAGTCCAAATACAATGCTCGACAATGTCCACAGCTAGAGAACACTTTGTGACAATTGCCTACAAAGGATTCACCTTTCAAAGAGAGAAATGTCCGCAATTTGGATGTCTTGAGTAGGGACAACAGTTTCTCTTCATAGAAAGTCTTTGAAATAAACGACGCATGTCGAATTCCTCTATCATCATCTCCTCCTTTAAAATTAACAATCTTGCATTCACCCCCAGCAACTTTCTGGGCAAGATCATGCATGAGATCATGCATCGTGAATTGGTCAACCTCACGGCCATAGCCAGATTTGACTATTGAGTGAGCATCGAGGAATGACCCAGATAGTAGTTCGGACAAGTAATTCTCAGCGACTTTTTCAAGGTTGTCCTCCTCATTGCATGACTCAATAAAGCCTTGTGCCACCCAAAGATGGATTAGTGTATCTTTCTCATAGACATAATCTTTCGGAAACAATGAGCAATATGCAAAACAATTTTTCAAGTATGACGGGAGATGATCGTAACTGAACTTGAGGACTTGCATAATTCCTCCATCCACATCAATTTCTGGTATTTCTGGAAGTTCATGCACTTTATAACGGAGCCATTCATCTTTGCTTTTGCCGCACAAGAGGCCTCCTATAGTTCTAATGGCAAGGGGAACCCCAGTGCATTTTTTAACTATATCTCGACCCATCTCCTCTAGTTTTGGGTCTAACGATTCTACCCCATTTCCAAAAGCCATTTTCCTAAATAAGTCCCACGAATTATCATCAGATAAGCCACGTGGTTCATATATAACTGATTTCGCACTCGTGATCTCTGCAACTCTATGATTGCGAGTGGTTATAAGTATCTTGCTTCCCTGCAAACCACCCTCTAGCCAATCTCCAAGCATCACCCATTTATCCCGATCTGTATTCCACAAGTCATCCAAAACAAGCAAGTATTTCTTCCCATCTAGAGTCTCATGAAGAAGACTCCGCAACTGGTCTAGAGGCTTATTCTCAAGATCTGGACAGTCTGCTGATTTAAGAATTTCTTTGATAATCAAATTCACATCAAAGACATCAGATACACACACCCACATCTTAGGCTCAAAATGTTCCCTTACTTCCTCATCGTTGTACACAAGTCGTGCGAGTGCAGTTTTTCCAAGACCTCCTTTACCAACTATGGCGACAAATGACACGCTCTGGCTAGGGGAGGAAGCAAACAAAAGTTGTTTGATCTTTTTCTTGTCCTCTTCCCTACCAATTATTTTTGTGTCGGGTAATAAATTTTCTTTCTTTCCTGTCGCAATGGCCATTGATTCCTCACTCTGATGCTCATATAAATGGAAGTCCCTATCTTTCTTTATCTTTTCCAGTCTCCTCCAAAGTTTTTGAATTTCATTAGCCACTTTGAGGCGGCGTGCAAGCTGATTCGATTTAGAGAAGAAAACGCGTACCGCCTTCCGCATCTTGTTGCCGGGAGTGACCTCCCACTTTAGATCTTCGGTTGCGACATCGTCCAGCAAGTCTTGTACGTCATACAGCACGTCCTTGAGCTTCCTGAGCCAGTTCTCCACCTGATTGCTATGCCACCGTTTCTTCTCGGCATCCAAAAGCACAACTCGGATGGTCTCGACGGTGTCCTTAAGATTGTCGAGCTCATCCCTCGCACCACATACCAGTCCGCTCTTGGAATAGGTGATGGAACCGGCGCGTTTCAGTATTTCGGTGGCGAGGCCGAAGAGCACTGCTTCTGCCATTTGCAGAAGGCAAAAGCAGGGGTTAAGGAGAGCTGGAGAGGAGGCTGCAGAGTTGATGCTTTGGTTGGGTAACAACGGTTTGGTGGTGCCTCGTGATCTACTTCATGCGCGAACTTATAGAGCAAGGCCAACGGCATCTCATTTTAAAAGTCAGTCAATCAGTGGGTGCAAGTGTTGGGTGGATGTGGAAAGGAGGTGTGGGGTCCACAAAAAAGGGCCTAAAAAAAAGAATGAGTAAAAGCAGAGGAAAGTTTAGATCAAAAAAATAAAAATAAAAAAGACCAGAGGAAAGGCCTCACGGGTCGAAAAAGCAGGTTGCCCCTGTATTGTCCAGAAGAAATTTCGTCGCTTTTTGGTTTTCGTTTCCATTCGGACATGAAAATAATTTTGAAAAAGCCTTTGGTCTCGTATTGAGAGCAGTTTCCAAACGAAAACCCAAATGAACTCAAATAATGAAAACCTGTGTAGATTTGAAAATTCTTATCCAAAGAACAAAAGAAATAAGATACTTAACAATTAACATATTCTCAATCATTTTGTTTCTCTCAAAAATTTATATTGCACCTCGCTTAGTCTTTTTTTAAAATAATTTTTCAAAATATGTAGCACTATCTACAAATATCAATTCGCTTTTTCAAAGTAAAGTTTGAATGGTTTTATATTCGTATATAAGAATAATTGAATATCCTTATTTTGATCAGTGAGAAAATAACTTCATAATCGCCTTCATATGTGAGAATACATATAAACTTTAGATTGGGGAGACTTATCAAAATACTTCATGTTTTGTGACAATAAAATCAAAGAGATAATTTAATGAATGATATCACATCTTAATTCCAAATATTTCAATCACTTGTAAATGGTACAAGGGCTCCAATCGTCATTGTCCTCCTATTTGCAAGTTTCAAACTACAAAATCACACGATGTGAACAAGTTAATCATGCAAGCTGTGTAATCGATATGGAAATATTCTACATGTAAACGAGTCAAAGTATTGGAGGGTCTAAGGACGATGCGGATGCGGGTTAAGGGTGATCGATTTCCAGTCCGGTTCCAAGATGGAACCGGAACGGGAACTGAACCGGGAAAATAAGTTCCCAATTTTGGAAACCGAGAATTGGATCGGTAACGAGTGGCCATGCTCCGAATCGATCATTCAAATTCGATTCCCGAACAGTTCATTAATACTAATTGCACATGTTTCCACGTGCAAAAAATTCAAACTTCACTTGCGTGAATATCAATCACACTTCCTATTTTTCACGCTTAATCTTAACCACAAATGCCATGAACAATATGACTGGAGATTGTATTTGGCTTGGGTTTTATAAATAATCTCTTTTTTGCTCTTTAAGTATTTAGTTGATGTGGAACTCTTGGATGCTTGGAGTGCCTTGTTTTTGCTAGTGAGGGGAGTAAGAGAGAGTGTGTGAGAGCATGAGGAATGAGGGTTGTTGACACCTATTTTAAAATTTAATTTATCTTTTAGAAAATAATAATAGAGCATTTAGTTGTAGAGGGAAATTTTTTAAAAAAATAATAATTTTGAATTTAAAAACTTAACCGTGTGATTTTGGAGCCACTTTGTTGTTGGAGTCGTTGAGTGAATATCTCGCCTGAAGAAACAACTTTGAGCACTTTCACTATAAAATGCGAGGCTTCGGAACCGAGAGGGAGAGCTTCTTTTGGAAAAAAAATTCAGAAAAAGTGGAGAGAAGTTTTGTTTCTGCAGTAAAAAAGAGAGAAAAAAAGCAAAAAGTGAGAGAGGAGAGGGAGGCCGTCCGTGAAGGTCTCGGGAGAAGGAAAGAAGCACAAAAAGCAAGGAAAGTGTGCGGCTGCAGAGGAGAGAGGAAAGGGAAAAGTTAAAAAAAAGAAGAAAAAGTTTTTCCTGTTCATCTTCTTCAGCAATGCTTTCCTGGTGTCCAGTCCCTTCACCGGCGCGTCTCCTTGCTCCTGTCCGGTTGATCATCCGTATGCCCCGCACTTGAGCACTGCCCATCGCCCAACTCGACGATCCGTGAAGCTCCGCCGCGCCTCTGCCTTACCCGCGACCTGCTGCTGCCCAGCACGACGCCGAAGCTCCGAAGCCCGCCGTACCCGACGCCTGCGCCTTGCTTCCGGCGACCCGCGAGCCCGAACGCCTGCAGTGCTCGTGTCCAGCTCCGCTCGCCGATCTCCCTGTTCTCGCCGTGCTCGACGCTGCGGCACTTGACGACAGCAGCTCCGAATTGCCGGATCTCGCCGGGACTCCGCACCTCCGCAACCTCCGACCGCGACACCTCTGTTCCGCCGGTTGTCCCTGCTGCCCGGGTGCCGCCCCGTTCCTGCCGGTCCGCCTTCGCCGAAGTTCCCTTTGCCAGACCAACAACCGTTGGCTCCTCGGTGACCAGCCGCACGAGCTGCCGAGATTTTTCTTTTGGAAGCAAAGGAAAAACAAAAACAAAAACAAAAGAAAAAGAGAAAAGCAAATTAGGTAGTTTGTTTTTCTTTATTTTATTATTTATTCATTTTAAATTTTGTTATTATTGTTTAAGTTAGAATATGGTTTGTCAATATTAATATTTGTGCATTTTGTAGGCATTATACGTAAGGATTTTGTCCGAACTTATTGTAATTATTAATTTGATCCGGAGACATCGGATCAATTTTTTAATTATATTAAGTTTAAGGCTTTTTGATGGTATTTTGGTTGTTAAATCAATGTAATTATTAATTTGATCCGTAAGACTTCGGATTAGATTTTTAATTATTTTGAACTCTTTGTCGTGATAATTAGTTTTAAAATAATCGTTAATTTGACTTGTGAGACAACGGGTTATTTTTTCGGTTATTTTAATCATTTATTTATTGAATATCTTGATTGTTTAGATTTAATGTTTAGTCCGATAATTACTTGTTTTGGAAAAACACTAAAACACTAAAAAAATCAAAAATCAAAAATCAAAATCTTGCATCAAAGCATGTAGGTTTAATAAATCGACATGTAGGATTAGGTTTATGAAATTTTCATCATCTAGTAATTATTGCTAAGTTCATTTAGTTAGAAATTGCTCGTCATTAGAATTAGGTCATTTAATTAATTTAAATTGCATATTTAATCGTTGCATTTCTTTAATTTTGAATTTCATGAAAAATACAAAAAAAATAGAATAAACTCATTTCATGCTTTAGGATAGATTGCATGCTTATTCATGTTATATATTTTAGGTCATATTGCCACGTCATATCATTTCCTTGGTTAGTTAATAAATTAGTTTATAATTGATCATATTTCATGTCATCATTGTTAGTGTAGGTTGCATATGTGTAATAAAAAAATCATTAAAAAATCATAAAAAGGACATGCATATAGAATTACGACGTCATACATCTCATATCAT
Source organism: Eucalyptus dawsonii (assembly GCA_016097615.1). Classification (NCBI taxonomy): domain Eukaryota; kingdom Viridiplantae; phylum Streptophyta; class Magnoliopsida; order Myrtales; family Myrtaceae; genus Eucalyptus; species Eucalyptus dawsonii. The sequence goes on along the minus strand of CM027878.1, from coordinate 45,658,422 downwards.
GTAAGCATATGCATATTTAGGATTATGTAAATAAGATTGCATACATATAGTGATAGTTCTAGTCATACCATATGAATTGCATCTCATATGTCATTAAAGTAAAACTCATGCATATTAAGTTTAAATTAAGATTGCATATAATTAATATTTTTTAAAAGAAAAAGAAAAAGTAGGTGTCCTGTCATTTAGAAATCATGTTTAGGACATGCATTTTATTAGCATTTATTTATTTATTTATTTGAATGTTATTTTATTGATTGTGCACCTACATGACCACCATTTGCATGTTAGTAGCTTAGATCAAAATTAATCAACATTGTCTGCTAAATATTTTTGAAATTAAAATAAAAGGTACCGAAAGGGCGTTAGACTAATCTAGCGTAATCATGTCCCCCGGATTTATTAAATCTTCTCGGTTCGTAAAAATAAAGTATTCTCCCATACTTTATTTGGGTTTCTAATCAAACCCTAATTGATTAGTGGCGGCTCCAAATTGAATTGAACTTGCATGTTTAAATGAGTTAATTTCTATCAAGTCGCGATTGGTAGGACTTGGGAGGGTCCGTGCCAAGTTTTCGGACTTAGTAATCCATTAACCTAAACTTTAGGATTGCCCTGAAAATTTAGGTCGCGACAAGGGTCTCTTGGAATCTTGGTCCCATATCAGGTAGAAAAAGAAACTAACAAGTAGTTTTTTTTTTAAAAAAAAAAAGAGTCACAAGAAGAGTTTTGTTGGCCTTTTGGCTATTGCTACCTCAATTGCAATTCCGGTTGTAATGAGTTTTATTTATAATATATATAAAATTGATCCCGTTTAGTTCCCACCTTGAAATCGAAAATTGAATCGACGGGCCACCTGGTTCCAAGTATAGGAACCAGAATCGGATTGTCAATCGTGGGAACCAATAATAGGAACCGGTAATCAAACTGTCAATCGTGTCAATCGTGGGAACCATCAAAATTCAGTTGGTTTGGTCTGGTTCGAGCAGTTCCCGATTCGAACGGTTCCTGGTGTGCACAAACGTGGGTTGCTCCCCTTTCATTTAGAAAAAAAAAAATCAATTTCTCATGCTGTGTTAAGTACTCGCACTTTAAAAAAAAAAAAATAAAATAAAAGAGATATAGGAGTGACTATTCCCATTTCGTTTCTTCAAAACCGTGTCTGTCTGTTCCCTACGCTATTGTAGAGAGTCAGATGTCATCGGCTTTTCCATCTTCTTCTGTCATGTGCATTGATAGGCTTTACTGCTGTGGTGATTGAGTGAGGTGAACTCCCAGCATTTTTGGGACTGCTGTGGAGGTCTTTCACGCCACCCAACATTTGCAAGAACCCGCGGGTCTTTCTTTTATATCACCGAACATTAGCACTTTGCTTTATCTTCTTTATTGGGTCAAATCCATTCTCACTTGCCACAATTTGATGTCCTCCCAAAAAAATAAAAATAAATAGCAACAGATGAGAGCGCATATGGAACCGCCGTGGACCATTACTCTCTGGTTTTTTCATGTAATGCTGATTGTGATTCCCTCCCCTAATTTGAGTAATGTTGACTCTTATTTTTGCATGCATGCAATGTTGATGCAGCACCACGCGACTGCCATATCAGAAAAGATTGAAAGCCCACGCGACCGCCATATAAGAAAAAAATTGAAAAACAATATGAGAGAGAGAGAGAGAGAGAGAGGCGCCAACACACTTTTGTTCATTTTCTCCCGAGATCGTATTCTGCCTGGTGGGATTGGAATTTTTTCTTGATCCGTTTTGGTAATGGGATTGACCCAATAAGAAGATAAGCACGTGCAAAATGTCTGATGGTGTTAAAGAAAGAGTCGTGGTGTCTACCCAAAAAGGGGTTAAAAGAGAAAAAGAGGATAGACCCAAAAAGTACGATCGCATCGACCTTGGCCGCAACACAAATATTTGGTGGTGTGAAAGGAAAGGCGTGTGGGTCCAGAGAAAAAGGATTAAAAGAAAAAAAAGAAGAGAATAAACCCAAAATTGCGGTCGCAACGACCCCCGACCCAAATGTTTGGTGGTGTGAAAGGAAAACGCATGGGATCCCAAAAAAAAAAAAAAAATTAAAGTTATGTTTGTTTCATGAAAAATGTAATATTTCTAAAAAATATTTTTTAAGAAATTATTTTTTAAGAAGATGACAATATATTTAGGTGTTTGGCTAAAACTTCAAAATAAACTAGAAAATATTTTCTGTCATTTAATATGAAAAATCAAATTTGATTTTTCTCTATGCACTCCTTTAAATAATTTTTTATTTTTATGTTTCTTTTTTTTAAAAATATATTTTTATTTCTTTTTATTTTACCTTCTTCTTGATCGAACCTGCTCGCTAGAGGTCGGCAAAGCTTGAGCTCATTGTAGGCCGGTGATCTCGTCCCTCACCTTTGGTGAAAGAAAAAAAAAAAAAAATAGAAAACAATTAAAGGGAGTGAATGAAGGAATTATTCAGCATGGGTGAAAGAAAGAAGAGGACTTAATATCTTGAAATACCCTAAACTGATATAAATTTACTCAAAATTAATTTTTTGATCACCAAAAACTCTAAACTGATACACATTTGATAAATTGACCTCAACTTGTACACTTATAATAAATTTATCTCCCGTTAGTTTTCATTAAATTTTAACATCAAATTATTGAGGTGGATGATATGTGATAGTGGATTAATATACTAGTTTGGGATTTTACTATTGTCCTATTTTTGTGATTTTTTTATGTTATTAATCCAACTTAATATAGAATATATTTGTCATATATGTACCAGGTTTGAGATTTGTGGCAATCGAACAAATTAATTTGGAGTAAATTTATCACAAGTGTGTTGGGTTTGGGTTTTTTGTAGTCATTTGGGGTAAATTTGATATAAATATATCAGTTTAGGATTTTTCGTAGCAAAAAAAAAAAAATAATGGGCTAAATTTGTCACATATTTAACAATTTGGAGATTTTCAGGATATTGACCCGAAGAAGAAAGAAAATGATTTCCGCTTTTAAAAAATATAAATCATTTCCCTCTATTTTAAAAAAACCTCATTTTCTATTAGAAAAACTTATTTGTTTTCTATGCGAATCTTTTTCTTGAAAGTCATTTTTTTCGCGAAACTGACGGAAAGGATAGACCCTAACCCACACGCCCGCCACCGTCCATACACTTTTGTTCAGTTTTGTTGTTTGGGTGTGTGTTTAGACACATTTAATATATTTATTTATTTCACCCTATTTGTTGGGTGCAACTATCAAGCCCTCTAAATCATTTTTCTTTTGCTGATAAAAACAAAATTGTTATCGTCTTGCCATTAGATCCTCTCATGTGTTAGCGTAAGTTTCTTGGGAAAAGTGTTAGTAATAAAGTCTTAAACCTATATCATTGCTGTCAATTTAATTTTAAACTTTTTGACCTAGTGTCAATTTAGTACTTTCGACTAATTTTGGCCGAATATTACTAGATGATAGGGATACTAGTTGGCTTACGTGACATGGCTGGCAATGAGATTGATAACTTTGAATAATATTTTAATATTTTTTCGAATATTTATTTATATATTTTATTCTTTTCTTTTCTTTTCTTTTCTTTTCTTTTCTTTTTCCCCTTCTCTTTCTTCTTCCTCCAGCTAGCTACCGGACCTTTGCGATTGGCCAGAGGCAAGAGCAAGGCCACCTTTGCTAGAGGAAATACGGGAGTGACATTGGGGAGTCCCACCTCTCGGGGTTTTTTCGTTGTTTCTTCGCCTTAAGCCTTTCAAGGACATGCTCAAGTCAAAAGTACTCACTCTTTTCAAAGAAGAAGAAGAAGAAGAAGAAGAAATAAAAGTGGCTTAACACCTCAAGAATATAAATATTTTTTCAACAATATATGCACAAGGAACGAAATATTACCATTTTAGGGCGTGAATGATAATCATTACATTATAGAAATCAATTTTATTCTTTGGACAAGTTTCTAAACAAAAATACGTGTTTGACAACGATCCAATATTTTTGTTTCAAAAATAGAAATTTGTAGCAAAAGTATTGTTCATGTATTGTTTATGCACTGTTTGGCATTATTTATGTACCATTCTCCCTCCTACTGGTGCTTACTAAGCAGTGCACCAAGAACCGCCGAACCAAGTTCCATCTAGACCGGACCAAATTGGACTAGTTAGTTTTGGGTGGTTTCCAAAGATGGCGGTCTGTTCTCGGTTCCCGCTTTTGGAACCGATGGCCAGTTCGGTTAATTTTATATATATACACAATATATTTTTGAATTTCTTAAGAAAAAAACCCTTATTCCTCCAAATTTTTTCATTTTTTATTTTATTTTTGGCCCAAAACAATAAATTTACCGGATTTCAAGACTAGTTGGTTTGGTTCCCGCCCTGAAATTTGGAAACTGGTTCCTGGTTTCACCTCATAACTGGACTAGACCAGAAACCGATCAATCCTAGCAGACAACAGGTGGCAGGCAAGCAATTAGTAGCGAGGGCGAGTGATGAGAAGGGTTTTTATTTCTCAATATTGTTCCAAAATATAAAAGTAAATAAGTTTTACTTCTAATTTCTTTTCTAAACCTATTTCTAGTCTAACAAATTATTCTAAAAATAGAAAAATGAAATTGCGTTACTAAAAGGAATTATGTTCCAAACTAGTTTACTAGAACAAAAAAAAAAAATTAAAAAGCAGAGAAACGGAATGGTTAATTTTCAAGGAATGCAATGGTAAGTTCAACGTAGCATGGTCGCTTAGCCCAAGCAGAAGTGAGCGTTCCCATTTATTTTTCTTCAAAACCACCACTGTGCATGAATAGGCTTACTACTGGGGAGGTTGATCAAGTGAATTCGTGACAACTTTGAGGTTGCCAAGCCATGGAGGTCGCCACCCAACATTTGCAAGAACCCATGCGTCTCTTCTTTCATATATAACCAAACATTTGCACTTGCTTTATCTTCTTATTGGGTCAACTCCACTCCCACTTGCCATAATTTTGATTTCCTCCCATCAACACAACAACGAATGGGGGTTAAGGTTTCGACTTTTGTGCAAATGGAATCGTTGTGGACTACTACTCTTAGTTTTTCTTAGGGGTATGCATGGTTCGGGCGGGCCGTTCCCAACCTAGAATCGAGAACCACCCGCTAAGGACCGATTCCGAAAAATTGAAACCAGGATCCACCCGGGAATCGAATTGGACCGGCAGTCCAGTTCCCCGGTGGATCCATGGAACTGGTCTTACAATAATAATAATATAAACATCGGAGGGCTGAACCATGGAACCGGGAACTGGACCAGTACTCACCAGTTCCCCTCCTCTCTCCGTCATCGCGGTGGCGAAGCTCGCCGGCATTCCCCTACCCCTCGATTTCTCCCTCCCTTCTGGGTCGCCTCCATTTATGCTATGCCTTAATGGGTATGCCGTCTTTGGCTCTCGCTCTCGTGATTCGCTTTCTAGGTCCATTTCCCCTCATTGTTTTTGGCTTCGTTCTTGCTTCGGCTTCGGGTACTGTTCTGTTCGTTTTTTGTGGTCACAATTCGGGTTTCTTCCCGTTACGGCCTCCAAGGGCGATTGAGTGAATTTCTTTTTGGTTCAATGTTTGGGATGATAGAATCAAGATCGGAATTGGTCTTCGGCTAGTGTGATATAGTTGAGGAGTGCGCATGATTCATTATCCCGTTCTTTCAGGCACCGATAAATATCTCCGGAATGAATCTCGATTGTTCTAGTCCTGGCCATCCTATACATGGTTGAGTCACATGTGATTACATGGAATGTGCTTTGGAAAGTTCACTATCTAGTGTAGAAGCGTACAATTAAGTTTTGTTATCTTTTGCTGGAATTGTCTTTCATGTTCGCATTTGACCATCCTATTGTTTTAGGCGGAAGTTGCTCGAGACGTAATTTTTAATATTAAAAATTAATATATTATTTTAATATAATCGGTCCGGTCAGAGTGGGCAGGTGGGCAGATACGCTGATGGAATCGGGAACTGGACTAGTACCCACCGGTTGCCATATATTGGAATTGGGAACTAGATCGGTTCCCTCAAGAACCACCGGTTCCGGGCGGTTCCGGTTCGGTTCCGGGCAGTTTAGGCATGTCCCAATTCTTTTGCACACTCCTAGTTTTTCTTGTAATGTTGATTATGATTTCCTCCCTTAATTTGACTGATGTTTTCTCCTATGTTTGCAGACATGCAATGTTAATGCATCGCCACACGACCACCGTATTGGAAAAAGATTGAAAACAATAGGAGAGAGAGAGAGAGAGGGAGAGAGAGAGAGAGAGGGGGCGCCAACACACTTGTTCATTTTCTCTTGAGACCGAATCCTGCCAAGTTGGGAATGGAAATTTTTTCTTTATCCGTTGCGTGAATGAAATTGACCCAATAAGAAGATAAGGCAGGTGCAAATGTTTGGTGGGGGTGAAAAATGACGCGTGGGGTCCACCACAAGGGTCTTTAAGGTTGGGCATGGTAATATTTAAATTTCTTAGAATTTATGTTCTTTTTTTCCATGAACAAAAAAAGAACAAAAACCCGTTTGGTAATGCCAAGTTGTTTTTCTATTCCTCGGAATAGAAAGTTAGCCCAAGAATAGATTTGGAGTAGAAATAAGAAATAATAAAAAAAAAAATTGCTTCCATTCCTGGGAACAATTTTTAGAAATAAGCTAATTTTATTTTTTATTTTTTTTATTCCTCTTTCTTGCCGCGACCACCTCCAACTCGCTCATTGCTGTTGCTTTTTTCCACCACCACGATCACTGGCCCTGCCGCCATCGGTTGCCGCGCCGTTGCTCGATCGCCGCCACACGCTTACCGATTGATTGACGGCTAGCGAAGAATAAAAAATTGAATAAATACAAAAAAGAATCGTTGCGTTACCAAACGCATTTATATTCTTTTTCTATTTCAAGAGTAGAAATTTTGTGTAATAATCAAATGGATTCTTTTACTTTAAAATTGATCATCGAATAGAAATAGAAAAGAACTATTTTTGAAAGAAAACTCTTATCCAGTCAAAAAGCATTGTCATACGCATCCTTAGATAAAAAAGATGATTAGACCCAATAATTGTGTTCACATCCACGTTGACCGCAACCCAAATGTTTGGTGCGTGAAAGGAAAAGACTTTGTCAAAAAAAAAAAAAAATGGAAAAGACGCTTGGGGTCCCAAGAAAAGGAACCACAAGGGACAAACGAGGATAGACCCCAAAATTGCGTAAATTTTGAATATGATATTCTTGACGTGACAAATTTAATTGATAGTTATCGAAATTGTACCTTTTGCGTGTAAATTACCTATAAAAGAAATTAATAAACTTTCACATTCAGAATTTTTCCGTGTCGTAAATAATAGATGATTTAAAAGATATTTTGTTGACAAATAATTATTTACATTGCTTAGAATAATTAATCTATAGAAAATATTTTCATAATCAACAACCTTTTACGTTTAAAGTTATTTTCACAAATGCTATAAACAATCATTTTCATGAAAGTATTTTTCCAAATCGTTGATTTTATTAAAAATGTTTTTATTATTCACAATTTATGCCTACTATTTTTATTGATGAAGAATATCTTTTCATTCGTTTGTTGATATAAATTATACAAACATTGATTTTTGGCAAAGTATTTTTCCAAACGTTGGGTTTCAAGTTTTGCTATTACCAGTTTTGCTAATAACCATGAAAATATACACATTATTGGGGTTTTTATTTCTGTTGCTGTTCTAAACCAAGTTGAATCCTTACTCTATAGTTGCTGAAAATGACTATATTTTTGGACCTCTTTAGTAAGATAAGATAAATTTCCTTTTCTGAATGATAAGGGTATCCAAATTTTTGGGTCAACTATATCCGATGAATGCATGCGAAACGATTCATTGCCATGGCAAAATACGAAGGAAAAGTAAGAATCGTTCGTACCGACTGTAACTCAATAGAAAAGCCGAAGTTAAATTTCACTACACCCAAAGATTCACACCTGTTCTACTTCTGTCTGCTAAAAAAGAAAGAGAGGGTGAAGAAATTGCTTAAGGACGAGCTGATCGATTTTTTGTATACCTTAATATGTAACTCAAACAAGAAAAGCTAAAGGCCAACCACTGAGATCCACATACCACTGTTGTGCTTTGCTTCTGACACTGGGCAAATGAAGTGATGACGAAGATATACTCTGGCCGAGGTTACCAAAGAAAGTTGAAGGAAAAATTGGAAGGAGAACACAGATGTTCAAACTCTAATCAGATGCCCGACCAGTTTAATGGGAGTAGCCGCGAGCTCAGTTGTTTTACCTTTCAAAAAGTGCTTGGACATAGTAAGAGTCCCTGTACTTTCGATTGCTACCAACATTGATTCCATTATGAAACCGTCCATACAATGTATCTAAGCATCTCAGCCAATATGAAAAATTCCTAATATCTATTAAGAACAAAGCATACGGTAGTAAAAAGGAATACTTAGGCCATGTTTGGTAATCATTCGAATAGTAATTGATTCTGATTTTTTGTTCCCAGGAGCATAGTTTGAGAAAAGAATCGCATTTGGTAAAATGTTTGTTTTTGGGAACAGATTTGGAGTAGAATCAAGAATAAAAAAAAAGTTGATTATTGTTTCCGGGAACAAATCTAAGAATCAAGTCTTTTTCTCTTTTCTCTTCTTCTTCTTCTCTTTTCTTCTTCTTCATCTACCACCATCTTGCGGCTGCCGTTCGCCGCCATCCCCTGCTGCCGATCGCTGGTCGCCAGCCATCGGTCTGGCAAGCTTGCCGGGCCAGGGCGAGGTTCAACGAGCTTGTTGGAGGCAAGCCCAACCTAGCCTCGCTAGGGTTAGGCGGGCCTCGCCTAGCCCTTGCGAGGCCACCTAGCCATCGGCAAGGCTCGGTGGGGTTGGGTGAGCCTTGCGATTTGGTGAGGCCGAGCCTTGCCGATGGCCAGGCGGGCCTTGCCCAGCCCCACCAGGCAAGGCTTGCCTAGCCCCGGCGAGGTCGGCCTTGGCCACCGGTGAGGCCGAAACTCGATCGACAAGGGCCGGCGACGCTTTGGTGAGGTTGCCGGCCCTCGTTTGGCCAGTCGTCGGTCTGGCAACCGGCCACTTAAAGAAGAAGAAGAATAGGAGAAAAAGGAAAAAAATAAAAGAAAGAAAAAGTAAAAAAATTATTTAAAAATTAAAAAAAATTGTTTTGGAACATAATCAATGAGCACCGTACCAAACGAAATTCTATTTCAGAATTAGAAATTTTGGACAGTTATCAAATGGCTTAAAATTATTAGAAATTGTTTTCGAGAACATAATAAAAAAGAATAATTTCTGATTAGAATTTGTTCCTGGGAATAGAATCATTACCAAATGTGCCCTTAACTAGTCAGAACGCTTCTAGCAGTATTCTTTCAAAAGCTAGTGTTATATCATATTTTGACAAAACAATTTCCATGGATTGCACTCCACATTAATAGTGAGGTGACCACTCGAAAAAGGCTACAACTTCATGAAATACATGAAGTTGCAAGTTTGAATGATTGACATCAATATTGGTGAAAAAACTAAGTTGGCTAGTGTTCAAACACATTATTTAAGAGACCATGATAAGGTTTGACTTGAGGATAGAATCACCATTGTGTGACGAGTCTGCATTAACATGGAAATATGTCACGTCTTAGAAGTTTTTCTAGTGTCTTTGAGATGCCATTTTAAAAAGTTGCACACTTTTTGAAAATCCAATATCTGCCCTTACCACCATAAACATTCACCAAGAAAGTGAAATTTTTAGGAACGTTAAACGATGACGAAGACGATAACAAATTTCATTGTAAATTTCAAACTGCCTAACCATGCAACATGATTATGTTAATCATGCAAGTTATTTAATTGATATGGAAATATTCCAAATGTAAATAAGTCAAAGTACTATTGATGTGGTCGTAGGCTATTTGTAAGCTCCATCCTTATATTCCAAACAAGATTATGCCATGTTAAATAGTAAGTACTCACTCTTTGCAAAGTTAAAAAAAAAAAAATAAAAAAAGAAGTAGAAATAGGAGTAGCTTAATATGTCAAGAACACAAATATTTTTTCATCAATATATGCACAAGGAATGAAATGTTGCTGCTTTAATTTCCATGGAATGCAAAGAAGCATCATTGTGGGTGTACCCATTTCTTTTATGAAGTTCAATGTAACATGGCCACTTATGGTCTGTAACTAGCCAAATAGTAACTGATTCTATTATTTTATTTTCCAGAACAAAGAAAAAACAAAAATTAGTTTGGTAACTTTTTTATTCTCAAAAATAGATTTGGAATATAATATAAAAAAAGGAAAAAATTGCTTATTTATTCCCAAGAACAATTCCAGAATCAAGCCAATTTTTTTTTCTTTTCTTCTTTTTATTTTATTTTCTTTCCTCTTCTTCTTCTTCATTGCCAGTCACCGGCCATGGTGATGGTCAACGACTAGTTGGGCGAGGTCTAGCAAGCTCACTGGAGCCTCCTCAAAGCCTTACCTAGCCAATGCGAGGCTCAACCTCACTACCAGTCACAGGAGAGGCTCGGCCTCGCCAGGCCTCGCAAGATTTAGCCTTGCTAGACCAAGGCCGAAAAAAAATTGAGATTTCACTAAATGCTAGGCGAGGTTCGAAAATAAAATGATTACTAAATACGAGCCTTCCACAAAAAAGGAAGACGAAAAGAGGATGGAACCAAAAACAGAAGGCTTATGACCTGGCCCGTGGATCACGTGGAAGGGGATGCCACCTGGGTGGCTTAGGGGTGTTTGGTTGTTCATTCCCCACTTATTTTTACCTTTCAAGAATTTACGTAACATTTTGCTTGCATTCCTAATATCTGTTAAGAACAAAGCATGCTGCAGTAAAAAGGAATACCTAAAAACGAGGCTTTGGGCCCCCAAAGTCATCCTGCATCCATTGATGTTGCAATCACTATTTCATGTTATAAAAGTATTTTTTGAAAAGCATATCAATAAGGATGAAGGATCCACCGGAGAATCTAGATAAATAACTCTTCCACCAGCAACATGACTGAGCCTGCAACTCAAAATCAGAACTATTTAACTACTAAACCACATCCTCCTTAACTACTTCTGTTCATTTTCTCTTGAGATGGAAAAATAGTTCATCCGTTTTTGAAAAGCATATCAATAAGGATGAAGGATCCACCGGAGAATCTAGATAAATAACTCTTCCACCAGCAACATGACTGAGCCTACGGAATTTCAACTCAATAAATGGGATAAGCCCAGAACTATTTAACTACTAAAGCTAAACCACATCCTACAACCTTAACTACTTCTGTTCATTTTCTCTTGAGATGGAATTCGTGAAAATAGTATCTTCATCCGTTGTGGGAATGGAACTGACCAATAAGAATGTAAAGCAGGTGCCAATGATAGGTGATATGAAAGAAAAGAAACGTGGGATCCAGAAAAAAAAGGGACTAAAAGAGAAAAAGGGGATATACCCACAAAATACTGTCGCATCGACCCAATTCAGATGTTTGGTGGTGTGACAGAAAGATTTATGGGGACTTGAAAAAAGGGACTAAAAGAGAAAAAAGTGGATCGACCCAAAAATTGCGGTCGACCCCAATCCAAATGTTTACGGGGGTTTGAAAAAAAGGACGCTTGAGATAGAGGTGGACAATTATAGATTTTGCATAGGTAAAACTTGAAATTACATGTTAAAACAGGTTTCTCATTTTTTTTTTTAAAAATCTAGAACATACCCTACATATCCTAAAATTTAGAACTTATGATTTACAGGTTTTGGATTCGATTTTAAGTTCTATCCAAGTTCCATTTATATTATTAATTGAATAACTACAATGATTTAAAACCTTTAAGGATCATCACTTGTTGTTATAATTTATTGACCATAAAGACATGTAGAATATGCTTATTAATAAAGTAAAAGTCTCAGTCATAAAATAGAAACTCATATTAGTGCTTCTAGATTATACACTCATCATTGAACAATATGGAATATCGCAAGATCGTGTAAACACATGAACCCAGAAAAACATTAAAATTTGTTTTAAGTTCTAGGTTCCATATTATAGGTTTCAGTTTCCAGGTTCCAAGTTCCTTCAACTAAGAATTTAGAACTTACCTGTCGCCCTAGAACTTACCTTGTATATCTTAAAATTAGGAATCTACGAGTTTTCACCTCGGGTTCCAAGTTTTACCCAAGAACCATTCTCACCTTTAGCGGGTCCATAAAAAAGGGACTACAGAGAAAAAAGGGGATAGACCCAAAATTAAGAATCGTTCCTACCATCTGCAACTCAAGAAAAGCTGAAGTTCAATTTCACTGCACCTAGAGATTTAGCTAAAAAATCAACAGAAGGCAAGAAATTACTTAACGATGAGCTGATCGATTTTTGTATATCTTAATTTGTAACTCCAACAGGAAAAGCTAAAGGCCAATCACTGAGATCCACATTCCACCGTCATGCTCTAATATAATGCTTCCGACTCCAAGAAAATGAAGTGACAAACGCAGACGAAGATATACTCTTGCTGAGGGCACCAAGGAAACTTGAAGGCAAAATTGGAAGGGAATACAGATGTTCAAACTCTGATGAGATACCCGACCAGTTTAATGGGAGTAGCCATGAACCTTATTTGTTTTACCTTTCAAGAATTTATGTAAGATGTTGCTTGTGCTTGGACATAAAAAGCGTCCTTGTACTTTTGGCTGCTCCCAACATGGATTCCATTATGAAACCATTTCATATGATGTATCCAAACATCTTTGCCAATATCAATTCCAAATATTTCTCAAGAACAAAGCACGCCACAATAAAAAAAGGAATACTCAACGAATCAAAATACTCCTAGCAACGTTCTTTCAAAAGCTAATGTTATATCAAATTCTGACCAAACAATTTTCTTGGATTGCATTCCAAATTAATAGCGAGATGACCACTCAAGAAAGGCTGCAACTTCATGAAACAAGTAAGCTCGTCAACAAGAAGTTGCAAGAAAAAAATTTAAGTTAGCTAATGTTCAAATACACTATTTAATAGACCATGTCAAAGTCTGACTTGAGGATAAAATCACCATTATATAACGAGTTTGCATTAACATGGAAACATGTCATGTTGAATACTCACTCTTTTCATGGAAGCTTTTTAGTGTATTTGAGATACCATTTTTCAGAAAGGCACATACTTTTTGAAAACATTATGTTTGTTTTTCTCACTATAATCCTTTGCCAAGAAAATGTGATTTTTAGGACACGGTAACAAATTTTATTGTAAATTTCAAACTACATAATAATGCAACATGATTAGGTTAGCTGCGGAAGCTGTCATTGACACCGAAATATTCCAGATGTAAACAAGTCAAAGTACTGGAGTCTGGAGATGTGGTCATAGGCTACATGTCGGCTTGATCCTTATATCCCAAATAGGTAAATGAAAACGGGGTTGCTTCCCCTTCATTTAGAAAAAAGAAAAGAAAAAATCAATTACTTATGCCATGTTAAGTATTCACTCTTTTCAAAGAAAAAAAGAAACAAAAAAGAAGAAGAAATAGTAGTAGCTTAACACGTCAAAAACATGAATATATATATATTTTATCAATGTATGCACAAGGAACGAAATGTTGCTGCTTTAATTTCCACGGAATGCAAAGAGAAGTTTGACGTAACATGGCCATTTAGGGTATGCATGGCAACTTGTCTACTCTTTTTTTTTTTATTCTTTTATTCTCCGCAACAAAAAAAGAACATAAATTCATTTAATAACATCAACTAATTTTTCTATTTCCGAGAATAGACTAGTGGCTAAAGAATAGATTTGCAATAGAAACAAAAAGTAAAAAAAAAAAAAGCTTTTTATTCCCGGAAATAATTTTTAGAAATAAGTTTTTTCTTTTTTCTGTTCTTCTTCTTCCCACGCCGTTAGCCGCCCCTATCGTCCCCGCTGCTTCCTGTTGCCAGCGCAGTGGCGTCGCGATGGAAAAAATAAAAATCTAATATAATTATTAAAAATTAAAAGAAATTTTGTGTTCATACCAAATGCATTTCCATTCTTTTTCTATTTCGAGAATAAAAATTTTTGTATAGTTATTAAACACATTTATTTACTCAAAAATTGTTTCACAGAATATAAATAGAAAAAGATTATTTCTAAAAAGAAATTGTTTTCTGGAACAGAAATGTTCTCAAACGTGCTCTTAGCCCAAGCAGGAGAGAGTGTTCCCATTTCTTTTCTTCAAAAACATCATTGTGCATGAATAGGCTTATTGCTGGAGGTTAATTGAAGTGAGTTCCTGACGACTTTGAGACTGCTGTGCCGTGGAGGTCTTTCACGCCACCCAACATTTGCAAGGACCCCACGCATCTTTCTTTCATATCACCTAACATTTGCACCTCCTTTGTCTTCTTCATTGGGTCAATTCCATTCCCACTTGGCATAATTGGATTCCCTCCCATAATATGGAATCGCTGAGGACCATCACTCTTGTTTTTTTTTTTTTTTTTAGTGTTGATTATGATTTCCTTCCCTAATTTGACTAATGTTTCCTTTTTTTTTTTTCAGACACGTAACATTAATGTAGCACCGTGTGACCGTCATACCAGAAAACAAGGTTGGAGAACACACTTATTTGTTTATTTTCTCTTGTGATCGAATTCAAGCAAGTGGAAATGGAATCGACTAAAAGGTAAAAGGGGATGGGACAAGCGTGTGCCAATGTTTGGTGGTGTCAAAGATGGGTGGGGTCCACAAAAAAGGGGCTAAAGAGAAAAGAGAGGATAGACCCAAAAACAGCAGGCTTGTGACCTGGCTCGTGGATCTCGTAGAAGGGGAAGCCACCTGCTGAAATTTCTGTGCAAGTGAAAATGATCTAAAACTTCGACGTTTGATGCTGCCTGGTAGACAAATAAGTGTATTTAGACCCATCAAGATTAACAATCGATGTCTTCAAATGCAGTTTCCAACATTTTGTACTGAAATGCTCGTATAAACTTAGAACATCTCATAAGTCATGATGATGTCAGTCGACGTTTAATGGGAGTAGCCATGAGCCTCTGCTGTTTTACCTTTCAAGAATTTATATATTGTGCTTGCACCAAGTAAGAGTCCTTGTACTGTCTGCCACTACCAACATGGATTCCATTTTGAAATCAGTTCATACGATGTATCCAAGCATCTGAACCAATATCAAGAATACCTAATATCTGTTAAGAATAAAGCATGCCACAGTGAAAAGGAATACTCAAACAGTCAGAACACTCCTAGCAATGTTCTTTCAAAGTGTTAGATCAGAGTTTGACCAAATAATTTTCGATGACCACTCTAGAAAGGCCACAACTTCATGAAACAAGTAAGCTCATCAATGAGCAGTTGCAAGTTTGAATGGTGGACATCAACATTGGTGAAAAAATTTAAGTTTGCTAGTGCTCAAATACATTATATAAGAAACCATGGCAAGAGCTGACTTGAGGATAAAATCACCATTTTACGATAAGTTTGCATTAACATGGAAACATGGCATGTCTCTATTTGAAGAAGCTTTCCATGTCTTTGAGATGCCATTTTTAAAAAAGGCACGTAGTTTTTGAAAATGAAATGTCTGCCTTTACCGACATAATCATTCACCAAGAAAAAGAGATGGTAGTGACTATGCTTTACATTATCTGATCAAGAAACCAATAGAGATCCTGACACAAACAGCTCTCGATTCTCCATCAAGCACAGGAAATGAGTCATATTCCACTCACCAAATATACAGAATCTTAGACAAAATTCATCTTCTTACACAAAAAAAGTGAGAATGTTATACAATGCTTATCTTACTACTCCGCATCATGACACACAGAGTTCATATGCAATGTTAAACAAAAGACTACAACTCACTTTGCTCAATCCAGAAGTGCACAAATTGCACAAATTTCAGTCCTAATGGAATTCTCTATCTCACATTCACTGTTGGTAAGTTATAGCTTAAGAATCCTGCACATCTAATTAACCTTTATGACGAAGTCTTCAAAGCATGAGATGAATGGCGACCAACTCATGGTTGGGTCAATCATCTCAGTTTTGACTTGCCTCCTATCTCGTTCAAAGGGTTTTGTTTGGTATTTAATGATCTAAGATTTCGTGTAGCATATTTCTAAAAGGTTTATCTTAAACATGAACCAAACTTGAAGTCGAATGCTTGCTAAAAAAAAATAAAATGGAAATCGAATGAATCTTTACCTGCTATATCCTAATCCGGTTACCATTAGTCGTGATTGTTTATTGTTTGCACCATAAACAGCATGCACGTTCCATCCTTGAGATGATTGCATGTTTCCCATGAATTGGAGCTTTTCAGGGTACATTGGATTCCTCTTATAAAATGCATAGAACCCAAAGGAAAGGAGGGCCCTAAACAATATTTCTGGGCAAGTCTGATGCCAATAATAATAGCATCATACGACTGAAGAAAAGGAACTTAAGAAGAGTTAGCCTCGTAACTTAATGACTCATTTTGATATTATAGAATTTGGGACCGTTCATCGAGAGTTGGCCGAAGAGCATTTGATTCATGTAACATGATTATTTGGCTTTAGGGAAAGGTGGACGCCTTATGTCAAAAAAGATGGTGACTATATATTTTTTGATATATCAACTTTTTTGCTTCATTAATTGAGTGGATGTGGCATTTTTTTTTTTAAATAATCATCCATTGAAGGCAGTATCAAATCACGGAATGAACTTAGCTTAAAATCATAAGCTTTTTTACTTGTTCACAATTTTTTTTATTCGATCGTGGATTTTTGACACATGCATTCAAGGCAATGAGCTCAAGTTACAAGAAAACAAGGGAAGCTGTTTGCAGAAATGTTGCCATGGAAAAACCTTTTTGCTGTACCTAACAAAAGACGGATTTAGAGCACAGAGGTAAAAGGATACCACCCACTCAAGGTACAGGTGAAACTCATCCCTTCATCCATTGATGTTGCAATCACAATTTCATGTTATAGAAGTACTTTTCCAAAAGCCTATCACCAAGGATGAAGAGCCCACCGAAGAATCTAGATAATTACCTCTTCCATCAACAACATGACTAAGCCTACAGAATTTCAGCTCAATAAATGGGATAAGCCCAGAACTATTTAACAACTAAATCTAAAGCACATTCTACAACCTTAACTACTGAAGACAACACAAATTCTTGCATAACGTAGATGATGGAAGTGAGCAGGAGCACTCGCAGAATAGAAGTTATAAAAAATAAAAAAGGGGATAGCTAATCCATCATAGTCTCTTGAGTACAAATTGCTCTGTCTTCTTCTCGCATGGTGGATTAAGTGTAAAATCACTCATAAAACAGTCAATCCCTATTTCTTTTAAGGCTTATAGCAAGCCGATACAATTTCAAGATTTTTTCATGCACTGGTTATGACACAATCCAATGAAATTTAAATATGATTTGGAGTGCTTAAGATTTGGAATTGGAACGGTGTGGTATTTCATCATTTTTCTTTACATTATTGAGGGTGTGAATCACATTGAAGATAAGGATTATTTGGTCTTTGTCTATTGATAGGTGTTTTCAATCCAACGATATGCCATTCTGTCATTTCTGAGACAAATATGAGTGAGGAGGCCAATTTTCCATGGAGGCAATCTAGTAAAGGAAGTTCCTTAACGATTGGCTTTCTTTCCCTACAACAAGAAGACTGTTTGGAATAGCATTTCGACAATCAGTAACAAGCTGAACGGCTTTGATTCTGGTTTTAGGTGCTTTTGTAAATCTGCCCTTGGTAGGAACAAGAATGTAAGGAACAATCATTAATTGTCGGTGCTTTCTTGGTTGAGTTTTCTACCGTTAATAAAAAGGTTGTCAGGAGCGGGATCCTACTTATCATCAATGAAGGATTGTAATATCAGATGGTGGAATGTAAGATCCCAAAAATTACACCAACGATACAATAATCTTGAATAGTCCTAAGAAGTTATTAATTATGAACATCGTGTGACATTTCTTAAGTTTCAAATGAACTCCAGGCATGGATAAGGATGCATGTTAGCAAATGCAAGGAGAAGAAGAGATTGAAAGATTCCATTGCTCCAGCAGTATTATTGCTGATTTAAAGAGAGAAATGTTAGATGCTTATAGAAGAAGCAAAACACAACGTTTACTCATTCATTGACATTTTGAGAGAGGTCATTAATTACGGGTGTCAAAAAGCCCCACGCCGGCCCAACTCGACCTGAAAATTTGGGTATTTTGGGGTCGACCTCAGTCTTCTTCGGGTAGGGATTTTTAGATGTGTCGCGACCTCTTTTTTTTCGGTGCCCGCAATCGGGTACGAGCGCCTAAGGAGGCTAATGGTTCGGCTGAAATTGGTTAAGCCCGGATTCTCCCAAGTCCACCAATTCACGACTTAATAGTCCAAGTTTTTAACATGTAAATCAATTTTTAAAATGGAGTCGCCACTAATCGATTTTGGGTGGGTTGATTAGAAACCCAAGCGAAGTATCGGGAGAAATACTCACTCCTACGCAACCAGAGAAATTAGGATCGGAGACTTGATTACATTAGTTAATCACTAATGCCCTTTCGATATCTAATCTTGTTTAAACTTTGACCTTTTTTGGATGTTCAAGGGATTTTCCATGTATTTTTGGGAGGAAAAACATTTTTTGAGTCTTTTTCTAACTTTTGGACATAAAAGGGATTTTTTTTTGGATTTTTTTGGAAAAATACAAGTCCTTTTGGCTTTTTCATGAATTTTTGGCTTTTTCTTTTTTTTTTTTTTGGATTTTTGGCATTTTTTGGAAAATATGGAATTTTTTGATTTTTTGATTTTTCGGAAAGTAAAATATTTTTTTATACTTTTCAATATTTTTGGAAAATAAATTATTTTTGATTTTTTAAAAATAAATTATTTATTATTTATTTAAAAATATTATAAAAATTGACCCGGGTCGGATCACGCGGTTAGGTCCAACCCGAGGCGGCGACTGCACGCGGACGGGCTCGCGTTGCGGCCTTGACTCGGATTATTATTATTATTATTATTATTATTTTATTATTATTAAATTATTATTATTATTATTATTATTATTATTATGGCCTATTATTTTTCCTGAAAAAATGAAACGGCGTCATGGCCTAGCGTTTTGGGACGCCCGGCCCGGCCCGATGACCTGCTCCCCGGCGAAACCCTACCCGACTCGGATCCGACTCACGACTCGAATTTCCGCCGCCCCCATAATCTGCGAGATCCCTACCTGGTTCTTGATCTAGGTCCGACCCGCCTACCCGGGGTCGCGACCCAGAAAATCGGGAACCCTAGGGTTTCCTAAATGCAGCGATGGTGACGGTGGTGACAGCAACGACGACGACGGCGACGGCGATGGAAGGGGGCTACGATGAACGGCAGGGACAACAGCTACGGGCTCTTTACCTTTTCTTGAACGGGGGCTATGACGGCGAAGGTAGGGGGCGATTTGCGATGGTGGAGGCCACGGCGAGCAACGACAGTGACGGCGAGGCTTGGGTTTGGTCAGATCTGGCTGGGGCTCTTTCTCTCTCCCTCGGGCTCGCCCTTCAAGCTCCCCAAAATCTCTCGGGACCCCTCTGAGCTCACCCTGCCTCGGCCGGCCTTGCACTCGAGCTCCTCGAAGTCTCTCAAGGGATCTCGAGCTTCAATGGCCTCTCTCTCTCTCTCCGATCTCTCTGTGCGTGTGTTTCGACGATGGAAATGGAGGCCTATTTATAGGCCGAGGGGCAGCCGGTCGACGGAGCTCGATCGGCGGCTGCCACAGCCCTCGTCGGCCGAACTAGCGTCCCATCCGACGCCAACCACCCCCTGCTTCATGTGCGCCATCGCTGTCCGTCCACTCCCTTCCCCTCCGTTGCACCCCCTGCGCATGCGCTGCAGAGGCGCGAGGAAGGAGATGACCCGGCGGGGCCGGGCCAAGGAGGAAATGGGCCTTACGAGCCCATGCGAGGACTTTTCCGCTTTTTTCCTATTTTTTTGTTTTTTCTGAGATAGACAAAATAAAATAAAATCCTTTTTTTAATAAAATAAAATAACCTAATTAAAAACAAATAATTTAGGCATCAACAACTGCCCCTCTTTGAAGGTGAGTTCGCAGAGGTTGCATTCAAAGACAAACTTATACCTAAATTTTACCCGTGCATACGTAGCAGATTATATTATATTTTATTTGAAACCTATTATTCTATGCAAAAAAAAAAGCAATATAGCTTTACATATACTAAGACAGATAAAAAGATACCTATAGTTACTTACCGGGAGTGAGTGAGATAGGGTGTGAACCCCGAGTTTGGCAAATATCAAGGCGTCATCTTACCTGATGATATGAGGAGGTTGCTTTTCCAAGGCTCGAACCATTCTTCGGTCGCTTGTTAAAACAATCAATGATTTGTTTAGGACCCGAATCTTTCTTCGATCGTCTTGACGGAAAATTGCTCCTCCAGGACCCGAACCATTCTTCAATCGCCTGTTGGAGCAATCGGTGGTTTGTCTCGGACCTGAACCATTCTTTGGCCGCCTGTTAAAAAAATCAATGGTTTGTCTAGGACCCGAACCTTTCTTCGATCGCCTTGATGGGAGATTGCTCCTCCAGGACACGAACCATTCTTCGGTCGCCTGTTGGAGTAATCAGTGATTTGTCTTGGACCCGAACCATTCTTTGGTCGTCTGTTAAAACAATTAATGATTTGTCTAGGACCTGAACCTTTCTTCGGTCGCCTTGACGGGAAATCGCTCCTCCAGGACCTGAACCATTCTTCGGTCGCTTGTTGAAGCAATCAGCGGTTTGTCTCGGACCCAAACCATTCTTCAGTCGCTGTGATAGGAAATTGCTTCTCCAGGACCCGAACCATTCTTTGGTCGCCTATTAAGACAATCAATGATTGGTCTAGGACCCGAACCTTTCTTCGATCGCCTTGACGGGAGATGCACCGACCTTTCTCAGGGCATCTCATTTGTGGGTGCCTGATTTGCATCGAGGACACTAGTTGGTACCCGACCTTTCTCGAGAGATGCGTCGACCTTTCTCAGGGCATCTGTTTTGTGGGGGTGTGACCTCTGTCATAGACAATAGCTGGTACCCAATTTTTCTCGGGAGGATGTGCCGACCTTTCTCAGGGCATCGATTCTGGAAGATACCTCAACATTCACAAGCATATCAAAAAGTACCTAGATATTCACAAGTACTAACCTGAAGATATTTGGGCCTTTGCAAGCGTCAAAATGGGTAATTGGCTGACCATAGGCATTGAAGGGTATGAATTCTTGGGGGATACTTGGACATTCACGGGTATTGAAGGGGTACTTGATAATTGGAAATATTGAGAACTTGATAATTGATAATTGGAAACCTTCCCTAACTGGAGAATATCGAGGGCGTGCATGTCCCACCTCCTCTCACCTCCCGATAATGGGAATATCGATCCAACGTAGCTCCATCCACCAACTCGGATGAAATTTTCAATGAATAACTATCAAGGGGATCTGAATGATTATTTTCTGGTCAAAGGAGGAGCTCTTTGAAGATTCAAGAATCACCTAAGATTAAAGGCATTTACTTAATAAAGGCTTTTATTATGTTATTATGTGTGTTTATTGTTATGCAGTCCAAGAGTCGCTCATGAGATTATTTTTAATATGTGTGCTCTAAAATCCTCCTATAAAGAGGGGAAAACTATCCAATGTGAGAGACGAATTTATTTTGAGAGTGGATAACTCCTTTCGGTTTCTTTATCCTTGAATCCTCCTTGGTGGTGAACCAAGAAGCCCTTTATCCTTGTTTGGTGGAATCTTTAGGCCTCGGTGGTGAGCTTCTCCTATCCCGAAGTCCTTTATCCTTGGCTGGTGGAAGCTTTAGGCCTTGGTGGTGAACTTCGTAGATCTCGATCTCATCCTTGGTTGGTGGTATGCCTTTATACCTTGGAAGGAGATTGTTTTTATCCTTCTTATTCCTTTCCATTTCTTCCCCGATACACTACTCCATACACTTAACACAAAATTCCCCTTATAAAAAATCTCGTTCTTGAATCACTCAACCCATCACGCATCAAAATATTGGGTATTGCTCAAGGTTCAACTCATTTGAGTGATTCCTTTAAAACTTTTGTTACAAATTCTGATGGATGAACAAGTTCCTAGAGGCTTGACCTTGGAGCAAGCGCACAACGAAAGGCGAGATCGAGGCAATCCAAATCTTCACAACAAATGGGCCCGAGTCCTCAATCTTCTAGAGAATCCGGCGAGACAAGGGACAACCTGACAAGGCGTCCCAATGAACGGCATCGGCGTGACGATTCTGAATCTCGTTCTACACTCTAGTGATTCTGAATCTCCAATTCGAGACGAAGACGGAGAGGGAGGCATAAGGAGGATGAATATTACACAAAACCGAATTCAAATCCTATTCGGATGAGAAGAAATGTAAGGTTGCTATCCTAAGGTTGACCAAATATGCTTCTCTGGGAGAATCTAAAGCATCAACGAGCAAAGGGAAGGAAAAGGCCGATGTTGATGAAGAAGAGGTTCTTGCCCGACAACTATAAGCAAGATCTCTTCCTCAAACTGATGAGCGTTGAAGAATACATTCGTGAGTTTGAACAACTCAAAATGAGGAGTGAACGTGAATTTGAGCAACCATCTCACCTCATCCTTTGGACGTATGCATTAGCCAAAAAGTGGAAAAACAATCCTCAAGAACCTCAACAAAGGCGACATCTATTTTAAGGGTGCTTCCTCAAGCAAGGGCGAGATTCGTTGACAAAAAGACGAGAGGGTAAGGGAAAGAATGCGTAGCCTTCCAAAAAGTCCAAAAGAAGCTGCCAAGGAAATGCTTTAAGTGCCATGGCTTTGGGCATTTACAAGCAAATTGTCCAAATCGGAGAGTATGACTCTTCAAAATTGAGGAGATCAATTCGGGCTTCAAGAGGTGCATTGAGAACATACCTTGGATATTTGTGAAGGTGTCCCACCTCTTAGCAATTGGGAAATATCGAGGCATACCTAAATATTTGTGAAGGTCTCTCACCTCCAGGTAGTGGGAATATCGAGGATGGGTCTCGCATATTCGTGAAGATCTCTCACCTCCTGATAATTGGGAATATTGAGGGCATACCTGAGATACTCATGAAGGTCTTTCACCTCAATGGTAATGGGAATATCGAGGGCGTGCCCCGCATATTCGTGAAAGTCTCTCACCTCATAGTAATTGGAATATTGAGGGCGTACCTGAGATATTTGTGAAGGTCTCTCACCTCCTGGTAATTAGGAATATTGAGGGCGTACCTGAGATATTCGTGAAGATCTCTCACCTCTTGGTAATTGGGAATATCGAGGGCGTGCCCCGCATATTCGTGAAGGTCTCTCACCTCATGGTAATTGGAATATCGAGGGCGTACCTAAGATATTCGTGAAGGTCTCTCACCTCCTAGTAATGGGAATATCGAGGGCGTGCCCCGCCTATTCGTGAAGGTCTCTCACCTCCTGGTAATTGGGAATATCGAGGGTGTACCTGAGATATTCGTAAAGGTCTCTCACCTCCTGGTAATGGGAATATCGAGGGCGTGCCCTGCATATTCGTGAAGGTCTCTCACCTCCTAGTAATAGGAATATCGAGGGCATGCCCACATATTCGTGAAGGTCTCTCACCTCCTGGTAATTGGGAATATCGAGGGCGTGCCCTGTATATTCGTGAATGTCTCTCACCTCCTGGTAATTGGAATATTGAGGGCGTACCTAGATATTCGTGAAGGTCTCTCACCTCCTAGTAATTGGAATATCGAGGACATACCTTAGATATTCATGAAGGTCTCTCACCTCCTGGTAATTGGGAATATTGAGGACATGCCTTGCATATTCATAAAGGACTCTCACCTCCTAGTAATGGGAATATCGAGGATGGGTCTTGCATATTCGTGAAGGTCTCTCACCTCCTGGTAGTTGGAATATTGAGGACGTACTTTGGATATTCATGAAGGTCTCTCACCTCCTGGTAATTGGGAATATCGAGGGCGTACCTGAGATATTCGTGAAAGTCTCTCACCTCCTGGTAATGGGAATATCGAGGGCATGCCCCGCATATTCGTGAAGGTCTCTCACCTCCTGGTAATTGGGAATATCGAGGGCGTACCTGAGATATTCGTGAAGGTCTCTCACCTCCTAGAAATGGGAATATCGAGGGCGTGCCCCGCATATTCGTAAAGGTCTCTCACCTCTTGGTAATGGGAATATCGAGGGCGTGCCCCGCATATTCGTGAAGGTCTCTCACCTCCTGGTAATGGGAATATCGAGAATGGGTCTCGCATATTCGTGAAGTCTCTCACCTCCTGGTAGTTGGAATATCGAGGACGTACCTTGGATATTCATGAAGGTCTCTCACCTCCTGGTAATTGGGAATATTGAGGACATGCCTCGCATATTCATGAAGGTCTCTCACCTCCTGGTAATGGGAATATCGAGGATGGGTCTCGCATATTCGTGAAGGTCTCTCACCTCCTGGTAGTTGGAATATTGAGGACGTACCTTGGATATTCATGAAGGTCTCTCACCTCCTGGTAATTGGGAATATCGAGGGCGTACCTGAGATATTCGTGAAGGTCTCTCACCTCCTGGTAATGGGAATATCGAGGGCGTGCCCCGCATATTCGTGAAGGTCTCTCACCTCCTGGTAATGGGAATATCGAGAATGGGTCTCGCATATTCGTGAAGGTCTCTCACCTCCTGGTAATGGGAATATTGAGGACATGCCCCGCATATTCGTGAAGATCTCTCACCTCCTGGTAATTGGGAATATCGAGAACGTACCTTGGATATTTATGAAGGTCTCTCACCTTCTGGTAGTGGGAATTTGAGTGTAATAATAGAATGCTTACTTGGATGGCTGGGTAATTTGAGTGTCAATAAGAGGGAGTACTCGGCAAGTGGTGGATACTCAAAGATAAGATGATACTTAGACAGTTGCAAGCACCCAAACTCAAGGGACGACTCGAATAGGTCGAGTGTCAAGAAGAGAGTATCTGGACAGTGGTAGGTACTTTAAGATAAATGGGGATAGGGATATGCTTACCTAGCAATATCTCTAGTCAATGAGAGTATGCTTGCTATTTGCACAATATGCACACATGATTGTATATGCTGCAAATTCATGAATTTAGATGTGATTTATGCACGACAATTTTGTCAGTTTTGCATCATCTGATTTCCATTGGGGAAGATTTTGAAAGACAACCTTCATTTAGAATGTAGATGTCTTGAGCATGTCAGATGAGGGACTTTCAGTCTGAAAGGACTTTTCACTCACTCTCTTGGAAAAGGCTGACCATTAATGCAGGATTTATAAGGACCACACTATCTTACTGTCATCATGTCAACAGGGGTCCGAGTATTCTCGCAAGTGGTACAACTTTACCATTGTGAGAGGTCTTTGTTGAAATTGTGATGAAGACTTAGTCAACGGCTCATCAAATGGGACCGTCGAGGTCAAGGCTCGTGAACGAAGTGCCGCACAATCATCTTCAGGTTTGCAAGTCAAGAATCCTACGAAAAGAGATAGAATAATCTTGCTTGTACTTCTTTGAGTGATGCTTATGCACATATGAAATCCTACGTTAATTGAAGTGCCCCTAGTCTAAAGAGACTTTTACAATGGAAATGTAACGTAGACTTGGCTCACATGCAAGAGGGTGAGAGTTGGTGATTGCCTTGGCATTTGTCACCGTTCTCCTTTTTTTTTTTTCTCACTGTCAAATGAAGGCTCTATCAATTGAACCACAACAGTAACTTCTCTTGAGAATATTTTTGACTGGAGGGCATTGGCCTTGCTTTTACCAAGCACACTACTTTTTCATGCCCCTATTTTTTATTCCAGTTTTTCATTTATGGGCATTGACCTTGCTTTTACTAGATACACTACTTTTTTATGCCCCAGTTTTTTGTTTTTGTTGCTTGAGGAACTGATCTTAACAAGTTCAAGCAAATGCCTTTGTTAGACTATGGAGTCTTCATCTTTTGTTGGCACTTCCGATTATGTTGCTCAAACGACAGTGGCTTCTGCTTTGCCTCCATGTGAGGGTGAATTTACAGACTCAATTGAGTTGTACAATGGATACAAGTGCGTAAATAAAGAATTGCTCTTCATGACTCTAGGGCATTTAAATTAACGCGAGTGTTGATATGCAATAAAGACACTCAAAGATTGATGCAAGTGCAAGCAAGAAAATTTCTATCTCTCTTCTCACCTTGTGATGTTGCTTTGCCTCCGCTCTGCCCCAATGTGGGGGTGGTTCTTGACGGGGGTATGAGAGAAGCTTCGCTAGTGTATGCGGCTCAATGGGGTGAGCGATGGAATGCCTCTCACTTTTTTGGTTATCGTACCATTTGCGAGAGAACTATTTACCCTGCAGCCATAGAATCTTTTGCACTCATCTCTCAAGTGTATAGATTGGGGGGGGGGGGATTGTGTGTAGGATATGGCTTGCCTTTCATCATTTTGACGCACCTCATCCAGCATGCTCAATCAATCTTGTATTCTTCACTTAGCTGTCTATTCTAATAATCATCAGCGAAATCAATGATCTAGACAAACAAAATCATCATGTAAAAATCCATTTGGAAAAGGCATGCAACATTTTAAATGTGATGGAGTTTGTACTCTCAAAACAAATGAATGGTTTTGACTCAAAAAAGACCCTATTTGACAACTTTAGGGGCTAACATAATGGTGTTTTCAAATATGTTAGATTTTGAACATCAAAAGGGTTATTCTCAAATGGGTGTCGATGGTTGTCCCTATTGATTAGGGATATGACACATGAATGATCAGCCAAGGATTGGGAATCTGGTCGGGCATCTTTGCTTTTGCCCCTGCAGAAGAGAAGATGTACAAGTAGATCAATTAGTCTTTTGCCAAAATCGCACGTGATTTGAGGCATGAAGATTTTTTGTCATTTGCTTTGATGATTACTCAGGGCGCCATTTTGCTTAGGAGAGCTTATCAAAGTTTGATATGTATTTCTTGATTTGTTATTCTTTTTAACGCTGATCCTACAAAAGGGATTGTTAGTTAGAAACTCAAGAGTTTGGAAGCAATACAACATTACCCTTCATTGTTTGTAATGATTGGATGGACCTAAAGTGTGGGACACGAGTCCTATGTCTTTTGCTTCGTTAATTTGCAAAAAGAGAAGCAAAAACTTTTTTATTATTTTTTTACCAAGCGGCTAACTGCCGCGTTGGGGATTCGAACCCCCGACTTCATACCGTTTTGCTTCTTCCTAGATACCACTCGGCTAGAGGTGTTGATGGTGTCCGTAGGGTGCTTCTTTTTTCATTTAACCAAACCGGCTCCTGGATGACACGTACTTTCATACCAAATTAGGTAAATTGATATGGGTCACTTGATTTGTCCAAATTAACCATTAAGCTTGCTTCTTGAATCTTATGCTTTCTGTTAATATGAGAAAATATGTCAAAAACGAGTTCATATACTGGGAATATTGGAAACGATACCAAATTACTCTTCCCCAAAGTTTGTATTTGTTAGCTCCTAGGGATCTCTGTATGTTGATGACGGTCTCTTCATATTGACACGGTTCAACATTTCTTTCGATTAACCCTCCTCATTTGTGGCCCTATATGCATGATTGATGGTCGTTGATTCATCTTCAACGCCTTCCTTCTGTGGAATTTTCTTCTATCTTTGACTATATGACCATTAACAGCATTGAGCAAAGTCATGTACTTCAAGCTTCTATGGAATCTGAGATGGACAACCAAAACTTCCAATTTTCTGAAGGCAATCACTTCTTGGGAGAGCAGGCATTTGGAGCACGAAGTGAGGTTTCTAGATCCTCATTTTGAATAGGGGCTAGAGACCACTTCAACTATCTAGATTTTCTCCCTGTTGACAGTAGCCAATTCAAGAGAAGAAATTCCTTTTTTGTGCTTCTTGGCTTGTCAAAGCTGGAAATCCCGTTGATGAAATCACAGCATCTAGTTGCTCAGGCACATTGTGGGAAAAGATATTGTTCGGGCTTGTGAAGGAGTTGGGCAGGAGCGAGGTGGAGTGCACAGAGCTCCTGGGGACGGCTTGATTTCAACCGTATGCCTATACTTATTACGTCCTATCTTTCGTTTCCCTTTTGAAATGGGATGCTTCTTTCTATTTGCCCTTGTTTTCTTGGCAATGTGTCTTCGAATTTGGCGAGTTCACCTGATGCGCTTGCTTCAAATGCCTCCTGTCACACTAAGTCAAAGGGGACATGAATGATCTTCTGAGACACGAAGTAAGTGAGTTAGAAAGACAAACATGATTTAATCATCTTGTTTTGACAAAAGATTTTGAAACATTTTTTGTTTTCAAAAGTATATATCTTTGGGGGAAAGAAAGCATGAGGAAGCCCAGCCCTCAGTATTCTCCTTGGATGATATTTTCTTTTCATGGTTGGATTTCCTATAACTAAGCTTCTACCTATAAGACCGGGGTTTGCTACTACAGTACCGTACTTCTCAATATCTCGGGGGTGACCTGTCACCCTACATCCAGTCTTGATGGAAAACCCATCATCACTTGGAAGGAGATAGTGAGAATCCTATTCCTCCTTTACTGTACACGATCCGGCCTTCTTCCATTTAGGGACCTGAAAAATGTTAGCCCTCTAAGGGATGAGATCACATCTCAGCGAGTAAATCCCCTAAATCTACAGTAGGAGAATGGTACATCATGCATGCAATCTAAGCACAATTCTTACCACTCTTTTAATACCAACAAGTCCCTGTATATTAGCATCAAATAAAATAGTCCTAACGGTATCAAGTCCACGCATCACAAGAACACTTTAACATGAGCATAAGCAAGGGCATGAATATCCATGTAAGTATACAGACCACAGTCAATGCAACAGATAACAGTCTTCCGGCAAAACCGGGCATCTCATATGTCACAAATGATGTCAATGCTCAGATAACAATCTTCCGGCATAACCGGGCATCTCATATGTCACAAATGATATCAATGCTTAGATAACAGTCTTCCGGCATAACCGGGCATCGCCTCACACCGTTGAGCGCGGCAACGTCTACATCTAGACAGCATTCCAATTAAGGAGCATCGGTCCAGCCTCCACTGCGACCGGCATCCGTTGACGTGGGGCATTCCCAAAGGAGCATCGCCCGGCCCCAAAGGCTCGTGGCGGAATCTCATGTCGTGAATGCATATGATCGATGTCACATTTCAATAATCAATTCTATACAGCATCCACAGCATTAATTGAGCACTTTCATAGCAAGAATTCTTCAAAACAAGCATATATTCTTATTCATCCAAATTGACAGAGAACTGCCCAATAACGCTCTCTAAATTTCGAAGTCAGAAACTTATCCATACGATCTCGAAAAATTCTCAAATTCGGACACGTGCTAGAAAACATATAAATAAACATTTTTCATGAAGACACCGAGATCCAGATCCCTCTGGATTCGGCCCAGAAATTATTTCTATCCAGCACAAAAATCGGGTCCAGTTCCAGAGAGCCTAACTTATCGAAATCAGTTCTCTTTTGGATCGAAATCTGGTCCGTTTGACTTGAAATTTAAGTATGTTAAACTAAAAGTTATAACGAACAACTTTCATTAAGGAACTGATTGAAAATTCAACCTCTAAAGGTCATTAATAGCCCTCGGCATCATAACAGGTCACGGGTTACAAAACTGTCTGAATTACTGTTCCGAAGATGACGTCATTAGAATCGTCATCTTTTTAATTTCTAAAAATTAAGAGAAAAATATATGTTACTATTTAAGATGTCCAAAACATTTCTTCAGAAAAAAATTCCTTTAAAATCGCAACACACAGTTGTCTACAAAATTAGTAAAATACACACGTTCTGGAAACTGTTTCAGAAACCAGCTACTGTTCTAGTCCGAATCTTCCTCCACGGCCTTTGTCTTGCTCTCTAAACCCTATCTAAGCTTTTCTATGTCTATCCTAACATCCCTAACCAACATCTATCCATATATAACGTCATCTACATCTTTCTAACTTATACGAATTCCTAATAGGAAACCCCTAGTCCAGATTTAGAAGACAACTCACCTAATCACAGAAACCAGCAGCACACAGAGAACAGCCTTGGTCCTTTTGTGATGGTGTTGAGCTGTCTGCTGTGGTGTCAACAGAACACACGAACTCGGTTAAATATGGAGTTTGGTCGGTTGTGCGGTTCTTGTGCCGGTGAGGGGGCTCTTTTCTCATTCCAACTAAACGACTTATATATAAAAACCATGGTGGTAGGTTGTTGACGTTTATGTGGGTCCAAGAATATTTTTGGTAACGTCACGTTCACTTGCTTTGTTTTGTTTCTAAATCTACGGTTTGTCGTTCAAGAGGGCAAAGATGGAAGTAGCAAAGGTTTGTCTTTGAAAAAGACGCTTTTCTATGTCTATCCTAACATCCCTAACCAGTAAGTGAGTTAGAAAGACAAACATGATTTAATCATCTTGTTTTGACAAAAGATTTTGAAACATTTTTTGTTTTCAAAACGTATATATCTTTGTACTTTGGACAAGAAAGAATAAACTAGGAGGAAGAAAGGGAAAGATAGAAGTTGCCGTGTAAAATACAGCGGACAAACTTACAGCAGACAGACTTCTATATTCTCCTTGGATGATATTTTCTTTTTATGGTTGGATAGCATCACTAGGCTAGTTTTTGGAGTGGATTCTTGAGCTTTTTCCATGGAGATTGAGTCTCATGCTATCTTTTTCCATCGAAAAAATACGAAATATTTGTAGGAGAGAGTTCCTACAATTTTACTTGGAATGGAAAATCTAACATTTAATTCAATAGTAGTCATAACAACTTATAATATTTCTTAAATTGTTTCACAAAATGTCTTATCCTAAAAATGAAAATTTTCTGATCTTGCACATTTCGTGAACAATTATAAAAAATTTTGAGAAGACAACAATGTCCTTGGGATGAAACCGTGACATTAATTTCTGAAAATCATTTCTTGGTAATTTTAGTCAAAATGTGATTTTAGCTTTGATAATTTTTGTGCACTGGTTCCCGAGCCAAATCAAGCACCTTTGAGTTCGAGGTTTCTCGAATCGGTTTAATGTCGATCAACGAGAATTCGTAATTAGAATCACCCAAGCCTAATTTTATTTCTATCGAATCGACCTTTTCCGATTTCGATAGATTTTCGAGGAAATGATCCACTTCATTGAAGTTTGTTACATCAAAATGGATCTCAGTGATCAGCCCATGCAACCAACAAAAGCCCGATGAAAACAGAAGCGAAAAATCAGACGTCACATGGATAATCAGCCTCATGCTCTCAAAACGAAATGAATAGCTTTGGAAAATACAATTTCAAGATAAGAAATCTTTATAAAAAACAAGTAAAACCCATGAAAACTCTTGTGTAAAGGAGTATAGTTTGCATCAAGCAACTAAAAGCCTCACCATCTCTTTGCAACCCATGCAACCAACAACGATGCTTGCGAGGTAAAGCCTTTAAATCCTCCTTCGGCCATTAAGGTCTTTGCATCTTAAAGTGAACCAAATTCCATTGGTCTTCTTCTAAAGTGAACCAAGTTCTGACAAGGCACTTCAGTCCCAATTTGGCTTTGATACTGAAGTAGGAATGCAGAAGACAACTCATTCCAATCTCTCATAAGGTAGATATCTGCTGTGATGAACCATTGTAATGCAGACCCCATAAGACTTTCTTGGAAGGCTTGAGTTGTGAATGACATTGAGCCATAGTACCAACTCATTTCAGCATGGAGGTACTGCAAGTGGGCTATGGGGCAAGTTGTGCCGTTATACTTGCGGAGATTGGGTATCCACATTTCTATGGGAGTCATGATCCTACGAGGGCAAGATGAGCCTGGTATGTCTTGGTTAGGCCACTGGTTTTCCCACTGCATATTTGTTGTGGTGGTGAATTTTTCTGTTTCAAGTTGAAGTTGGACTCTGCCGAAATTACCACCATTGCTTTCTTCTGGGTCAAAGTTTCCGAATGAGGATGAAGTATTGAAGCTATCCTCATGGTCAGAGGACAAGTTTAGGAGTTTGTTAGGATCGTAGTGGATAAAAATGTACATTTCCTCTTCTAACGGGCCTTCATCCCCGGGTGAGAGTAGGAAACAGTTATACGATGAATCGTCAGTTTCATTGTTGAAATAACGCTGAAAGTCCTTGGGATTGTATTCTAGGGCCGGAAAGTCTTCAGGGTTGTACTCTAGAGGATGGTCGCCTTCAAAGCTGTATTCTTAGGAATGCTTAAAGCCTTGGTGTGGTGGCTCGTCGGTAGATGCTGAATTGATCTGCTTATGCTTTCTTTTCTTGGCTTCTGGTCTAGATCTTTTGGGTAAGGCCTTTCGTTTTGCCGGCCCGATTAGAGTTTCACTGTCTGATTCACTTTCCAGGTTGATAGGGGTTGGTATTCTTTGGATCCTAGCTTTTGGAGTAAGCTTGGGGAGTTGTCTAGTCGTGCCTCACTCTTGAACAGGCTCTGTGTCTATGATCTCGTACAAAGGCTCATTGCTTTTCCTAGTGGGAAATTTTCTAGTAACAGGCTGTTGCTCAACTGCCCATTTATTATGTAAGGCTTCATTGACATGTTCCTCTCCTATCTCAGCGACTAACAGATCCTCGTGCCCTGCGATCATCGGCTCTTCATAGGGCAAGGTGATGTCTGGGGTGATGTAAATATTATACTCTTGGTGAAAAACATGAATTAGTTCCCTCCAGGTTTTAAGGGGGCTAATCTTTCTGACAATGTACCATCGCAAGGCAGGGCCAGTCAAGCTCGATTGGTACGATTGAATCATCCTTCGGACCAGGTAGGCCTGCAAGTAAGTCTCTGGGCGAGAGGTATCAGCATACCTTTCGCATTCAAGTGCTTTGAGTTTTTCAGGGATTTCAATGCCGGCGTAATTGGACAGGTCCATGGGATTCTGCTCCTACAACTGGCTCACCTTTTTCATGATCCTTTCAAACTGTCTATGGTACTAGCTATTTTCTAGCAAATTTGTGGGTGTCATGATGGTGTTTAAGGCAACTATAGAGTTGGGCTCCGCTTGAGTAGATTTCATTTGTCTCGAGAGTTGTCGAAGGACAATGGAGATCTGTCTTACGCCGTCTTCAATGTTAATGAGGCGATTTTGTACATCATTATGATCGGGCCCTATTGCATGAGGCCATTCGCGGGTGATTGGTGGACGGCGATTCATAATTACCTTTTTGTTGCGAAAACAATGAATGAGCATGAAAGTAAACAAAGGTTGACCCATGGCAACGGCCTAACTACTTTTTTATTTATCAAAAGAGGATTTTATAGACCGCAGACTTTTGACATCTAAAACTTGAAATTGAAATGACAGAATAAAATACTAGATATTAAACAAAAGTCCCTAAACAATGGGACAAAACTTTCACACTATTAATACTAAGGGGCACATGATTGCCAATTTATATGCAACGGGGAGTCTTACGCTTGCGCAGAGGCTTGCTTTCTTGGACCGGCTCTGAAGTGTGTATCCAGTCCATTTCCAAATCCCTCTCCATGAGCTCTGCTTGCTCATGCTAGCTACTCTTGTTGATTCAATGAGGGACTGACAGCTTCCATTTTATCGGGATACGATGGTTGTGGATGTAGGACATGAAGGCGTGGTGGGCTTTTTCTTCTCCCTCAAGCCCTTCAGGTACCACGATCCTTTTGCGATGGAACTTGTTTCATGCTTCCTCGATAATGTCAATCTCGAATGTGTATTCAAAACTTTGATGGGTGAAAAGGAGTGGAGGGACCCTTTTCTTGAAAGACGATGGGATCTCCTGAAGGGCTCCATACTGTCGTGCTACCCTATGTGGGAAATAGGAAGTGGCATCGGTGAGGCCAAGTAACGGAATTGGATAGCGGCGCTTGAAAGCAAAGCGAACTCTCTTTTCATAGAACCAACCAGCACACCATTGGAATGCCTTAGGAGCCGGGTCTCTTAGGAAATTTATCCAATTTAAACAGCTTTGATTGGGAATGTATGGTCCTAAAACCATAAATTTTTGTGATGGATTTTCAAAATCATTCATTTCAGATGATTGCATGAAGCCTCGGAATTCACTTAGGTGAGAAAAGAACCGGACTTGTAAAATTTCCGGAGAGACTTGTATGATTTTTTCCGTGTTTTCTTTAAAACGATTAAAGGACAAAAATGTTTCAGTTAAAATCATGTTGACATAATTTTGCCCCCTTGAGATCTGATCAACTATCCATGCCATCTTAGGACTTATGACATTTCTTTGATGGGGGAAAATGATGAACCCAAAAAAGCCAGGAGGAAAATCTTGCTTTTTTGGATTATAGGTTGATTCTGAAAACATGCATTTATGAATTCTAGTGGGTAGGTATTATGGTTGTTTTCAAGAATTTGCCTCATAACGTGGATTTTGATTCCTAAAAGTCGTGTTAACCCACCCAACGGGAGGGTGCCTGTCGATGGCCTAACAAGCTTTTTCTCGAGAGGCATTCCAGTGATGATAATGTATTCTTCCATAGTTGGGGTTAGCTCAAACTCAAAAAATATAAAAGTAGTCGTCTTTGGGCACCAGAAATGTGCCATGGCCTCTATAACTTCGGGACGAACAGTGATTTGAATCAACGATAGGAGATGACCGATTTTGGCTTTCACACGCTCTTGGGCAAACTGATCCAATTGACCCCACCATCTAAAGAGTTCCACTTTAGGAGCAGGAATGAACTGGATATCGTCTTTCCTTATCGCATATAGACTAGGACTTTGAAAAGCTTATCCTAAAGTGCCATGGGCCAATAAAAAGACTAAGTAAAAGTAAAGAAATCACTTTGCTTTTAAATAAAATGGCAAGCACAAAGATATGCGTATGGGACGTGCGGCTCGATTTCTAACTCAGAAGGCTTGATGAAATTAAAAAAGTATCTGCCTATCGCAGTCTCGCGTTAGCAGCATACCCCCATAACCTTGGCTAAGAAATTCAAGGAAAAGAAAGGCAACCTCTACATTGCAGTCTCGCGTTCGAGATTGTATCTTTCTTAACACCATCCTAGAAATCCTATGACGGCCCAGGTCCGGCGGCCGGGTTGTGTGTGCCATGTGTAGTGTTTAAAACAGTAAAGCATGCACAACAGTTTATAATCACAAGATAATATATTTCAAGCTGTCGTGACCACTTTTTTATTGGCGCTCGCAATCGGGTACGAGCACCTAAGGAGGCTAATGGCTCGGCTGAAATTGGTTAAGCCCGGACTCTCCCAAGTCCACTAATTCACGACTTAATAGTCTGAGTTTTTAACCTGTAAATCAATTTTTAAAATGGAGTCGCCACTAATCGATTTGGGTGGATTGATTAGAAACCCAAGCGAAGTATCGGGAGAAATACTCACTCTTGCGCAACCAGAGAAATTAGGATCGGGACTTGATTACATTAGTTAATCACTAATACCCTTTTGGTACCTAATCTTGTTTAAACTTTGACATTTTTGGATGTTTGAGGGATTTTCCATGCATTTTTGGGAGGAAAAACATTTTTTTAGTCTTTTTCTAATTTTTGGACATAAAAAAGATTTTTTTGGATTTTTTGGTTTTTTTTTGGAAAAATACAAGTCTTTTTGGCTTTTTCTGAATTTTTTGGCTTTTTTCATGAATTTTTGGCCTTTTTTTGGATTTTTGGCATTTTTTGGAAAATATGGAATATTTTTTATTTTTTTTATTTTTTGAAAAGTAAAATATTTTTTAATATTTTTTAATATTTTTGGAAAATAAATTATTTTTGATTTTTTAAAATATATTATTTTATTTATTATTTATTTAAAAATATTATAAAAATTGACCCGGTCGGATCCGCGGGTTGGGTCCGACCTAGGTAACGACCCGCATGCGGGCCCAACTCGGATTTTTTTTTTTTTTTTTTTTTTTTGAAAAAATGAAACGGCGTCGTGGCCTAGCGTTTTGGGACGCCTGGCCCGACTCGACGACCTGCTCCCCGGCGAAACCCTACCCGACCCGGCTCCGACTTGCAACCCGAATTTCCGCCGCCCCCGTAATCTATGCGGATCCCTACCCGATTCTCGATCCGGGTTCGACTCGCCTACCCGAGGTCGCGACCCAGAAAATCAGGAACCCTAGGGTTTCCCAAATGCGGCGATGGCAACGGCGGTGACAGCAACGACGACGACGGCGACGACGACGGAAGGGGGCTACGATGAACGGTAGGGACAATAACTATGGGCTCTTTACCTTTTCTTGAACGGGGGCTACGACGGCGACGGCAGGGGGGCAATTTGCAACGGTGGAGGCCACGGCGAGCAACGACGGTGACGGCGAGGCCTAGGTTTGGTCAGATTTGGCGGGGCTCTCTCTCTCTCCCTCGGGCTCGCCCTTCGAGCTCCCCGAAGTCTCTCGGGACCCCTCTTAGCTCACCCCGCCTCGGCCGGCCTTGTACTCGAGCTCCCTAAAGTCTCTCAGGGGATCTCGAGCTCCGGTGGCCTCTCTCTCTCTCCGATCTCTCTGTGCGTGTGTTTTGACGATGGAAATGGAGGCCTATTTATAGGCCGAGGGGCAGCCGGTCGACGGAGCTCGACCGGCGGCTGCCACAGTCCTCGCCGGCCGAACCGGCGTCCCATCCGACGCCAACCACCCCCTCCTTCACGTGCGCCATCGCTGTCCGTCCACTCCCTTCCCCTCCGTCGCGCCCCCACGCGTGCGCTGCAGAGGCGCGAGGAAGGAGACGACTTGGCGGGGCCGGGCCAAGGCGGAAATGGGCCTTACGGGCCCATGCGAGGACTTTTCCGCTTATTTCCTGTTTTTTCATTTTTTCTGAGATAGACAAAATAAAATAAAATCCTTTTTTTAATAAAATAAAATAACCTAATTAGAAACAAATAATTTAAGCGTCAACAAGATGTTGGTATTGTTAAGGTTGGGGTAGGGTTGGGTCAGTCCAAGTTGAGTTGGGCCAATGCGGGTTTTTTAACACCCAATAGCCCAATCTCCCTCTCTCTGTGCATGCACAATGCGGATCTGAGCCCAACTAATTGGCACCAGACGGATCGAGTTGGGTCAGATGAGGTATCATGAAGACCCAACCATTGACACCCCTATCATTTATTGAGAATCATTTTTCGTAGCGGCAGCTATGTTCAATAACTTTTTTACAAGTAGTCTATCTTGTGCTTTCCAATAGAAAATGTCACCTTGCAATATGACTTTGACGCAATGCCAACTGAAGAATATGAGTACTTCCAAAACAAGGAGGGAAGACGTTGACAACATGATTTTGATACATGCAGATCGACCTTAAATCCAGAGTTCTATTTCAGCCTCTCATCTCATTCTTTGGCAGTTCTTTAATTGACTACAGGATCTTCTAAACCTCAAGCCCGTCACAAGTAGATAGACAAGTTAATGACCCTATCAAGCATCCCAACATAAAACAAAATTTCTTTACAGATCACACATAACTGCACCTCGTATAATATACTCTTGAAGCAAAAAGGACCGATATATTTACTATGGATCCATGCTTTAGAGGGGAAAAGTACCAAAAATGTTATAAACTTATTGCATTCATACCGATTCAGTTGTTAATCTTTCAATTGGATCAATTTAGTCCTAAACCTAACGTCAGCCGTGCCAAGTAGGAGTTCAACGTCCACATTAGCAACTTTAGTCTAAATTGGCAAAATGGGTTGAATTGATACAAATGTGAGAAAATTCAGGACTAAATTGGTCTAATTGAATATTTATGATTGAATTGGTACTAATGCAATAGATTTAAGACTTTTTTGATACTTTTCCTTGCTTTAGAGCTTAAGAAAAGGCCACCAATTGCTCAACAAGATGCAAAAAGTTCACTAAAAAAACATTAATCCCAGCTAATTTAGGTTTCCTGTTGTCAACCTAAATAATATTACATTAACTGAAGACCTTAAAGGTCCTTTCTTGGAGTAATCTTTAGCTACAAGTAATGGTATACATCCCCTCTCAATTGTAAAATATAAAAAAGAAACCTGTCCCTAACAATAAACGAAGTAAAATGAGCCAAAACGAGCCAAAACGAGCCAATGAACACAGGAGAAAATAAAGAAGCATGGAAAGAAGCCACACTTCTATTCTTGTTGCCAGAGCTTCTCTCGCTCTCGTTTAGAAAACTAACAACTGAGACAGAAGTTGATGCCCCAAGCGATGACATTTTCCTTTAATTGCTAATGAACGAGGCTAAAACATAGGCCGTCAAACAAGTAGGTCGGGTCAAAAATGGTATGACCCAAATTTACCCATTTAATCCATGTCCCAATGTATTACAATGCCATTTTAACTACACTTACTCGACCCAACCCAGCCCAGACTCAACCCAATTTAGACTCCAATTCTTGGCAATTTTTCTTCTCAAATTATTGCTTTCAAAGATTGGACAACTCTATGATTCGGCTCGCCAAGTCCTTGAGAGAGCCCGAGTTGGGTTTAAGAGTAGGGTTATGGACGGCGGCATGAAAATGGCAGTGAGACGAAGGGTGGTGGAAACAAAAGATTATTTTGGTCGGTCTAGCCCAACCCAAAGGCTGAGAGAAGCCAAAGTCTTGATCCAATTTTGGGGCGTTGGGTATATTATATGGTACTAGTTTTTTTGTTTTTTGTTTTTTTATCTGAATATTATAGAACTAGTTGAAGAAGATTTGTTGTCATTTAGTTGGTAATTTGGAAAAATTATATGAGTTTAATGAAGCTTTTATATTGATGATATTGACAAAGGCGAAAATATTCCAATGCACATTCTTAAGTAACAAATCTTAAAGGGTATGTTTAACAACTAGCCAAATAGTAACCGATTTTATTATTTTGTTTTTAGAAATAGATTTAGAACAGAAATTCGTTTGGTAAATTTTTTGCTTCCGAATTTAGAATAGAATCAAAAAGTAGAAAAAATGTTATTCATTTATTTCTGGGAGCAATTCTAGAATCTAAGCCTAATTTTTCTTCATTTCTCTTCTCTTTTCTTCTCTTTCCTTTTCTTCTTGTTCTTCTTTTTGGCCAGCGACCTCACTGGAGCATCGCTAACCCTCGGTGACGTTGACCCACGGTGAGGGTCGTCGACCCAAGCCTCGCCAATGGCTGGCCGAGGTTGACCTTGCCTAGCTAAGGTGAGGCCAAGCCTTGCCCAGCTCACGACGAGGCTCAGAGCCACCGTGGCTCAGGTCGTCGGGGGCTGGCCAAGGTCTAGTGAGGTCGCCGGCCCTCGTTTGGCCGGTCACCGACCATGGAAGAAGAAGATGAAAAGGGAAAAGGAAAAGAAAAAAAAAAAAAAAAAAGAAAAAATTAATAAAATTATTAGAAGATTAAAAGAAAATGTTTAGATTAGAAACTTTAAAGTTTTTATCAAACGTGTTTCTATTATGGGAATAAAAATTTTAGGTAGTTACTAAATGCTTAAAATGCTTAGAAATTATTCTAGGAACATGATAAAAAATGATCATTTCTAAGCGAAAATTGTTCTCGAGAACAGAATAGTTACCAAACGTACCCTAAGTAGTTTCCACTATATTAGGGTACATACTCTTATAATTGGAGATGTTTTTGTAAACTACATATATAGTATTGCAATAGTGCGATTATTTTAATTTTTCTTTTTCTTTTTTGCGGTCTAACATGAATTAGATTTTGTATTTTTTTTTAGGTCGTAATACCTAATATATGGCTGCTGACGAGGGTATCATAATTTAAATACTAATAACATTATTGTGCTTATAATTCTTTTCTCAAGGGTAACTTACATGGGGAAAATGGGATACTTGTTACTTGATCTTTCGCAACTTAAGATTCCCATTTTTTTGCTTTGTTTAGAGTTTTAAATAGTCACCATATAATTAGTTATTAATTCATGAGTCCTTCTGATATTGCATGCATCAATCATGTTCCTCCATATATTTCAAAAAAGAACTCTTAAGAAAGGAATGAATTAAAATTAATTGGATTGCTAGGAAATTGTTAATTACTTATGGCTTTTAATTCTTATGTTTAATAATCAATTAATCTCTTTCTATTTTTCACCATACCTCATTTTATTAATTATAATGTTTCAATAGTTTAGAAAACATTTATAAGCTCTTCCCCATTGGTTGCATCAATCATGTTTGTGCATAAATGTGAAATAAGAACTCTTCAGTAAGGAATGAATGAAATAATATTGGATTTCCTCTTGTTAGGAAATTAATTAATTACTTATGATTATTATTAATATATTTAAATAATTAATTTATCTCTTCTTATTTCTCCTCATTCTTCATTTTGTTAAATATAATGTCTCGATAGTTAAGTAAACATTTTTTAGCTCTTTACATAGCCCCCGGTCAATTATTCATGCTTTTTTTTTTTTTAATATAAAAAAGATGAGAATGCACAAGATTTGGACAAGCAACTATCAAAGTCTATCGTATCCAACCATGTAATAATCCCAATTGGAAAACGTTTTCCGTTCCTATTCTTTCTTGAAGATACTGTTAACATGTGCTTTCATGGACTTGGCGACAAATACTATCTTAGCCGAGAAACAAGGAATTCTTGAGTTGCCAACTCCGAGGGTTTGACATCTTCTTGGGCCAACTTTCATTTAAAAGAAAACTCAGTTCTTGACAACCTTCATGTTCCTTGTCTTTAGCTTTTTCTCTAAATCGACAATAGGGGATATCCAATATCACTGCCATATAATCACGTAAAGTGATCTTCATCAAGACCCAACTTGCTCAAATACAGTAAGGCCTCGTGACAAAACACACAACGGTCATCGCCGCAGACCCCGAACACAACCGAGCGAGCGAATTGAGAGCATTTGATGAGACCAGGGCTGGAGTCAAAGGCCTCGTGGATGCCAGTATCACCCAGGTCCCCTTCATATTCATTCGACTGCCCGACAGCATGGTCTGCGGCGAGGATTACGTGGACATGCCGGTGATCGACCTAGGATGTGTAAATGCGGGTCCCACCTGTCACGAGGAGACGGTACGGAAAATCGGGCAAGCACTGGAAAAATGGGGTTTCTTCCAGGTGATTATTGATTAACCATGGGGTCCCTGAGACCTTCTTGAAGGAGGGGATAGAGGGGTCGCGCAGGTTCTTCGAGCAGGAGACGGAGGCCAAGAAAGGATTCTACACCAGAGATTTCACGAAGCGGGTCACATAGAGAGCAACATGGCCCTTTATAATTCGGTAGCTGCTGATTGGAGGAACAGTATACTTTGCTCCATGGGACCAGAGCCTCCCCAGCCCAAGGAGCTGCCCGAAGCTTGCAGGTGAGCCAATGGCTTCTCTTGCGTTTTTCACCTTTCAGAAAAGGGAAAATTCATGAACAAATTCGCAAAGTGAATTAACAAAGATAGTTCGCGAAAGAATTGCAGTAGTTCATACTGGTGCAAGGCAACTGCTTTTTACTGTATAATACGTTGCAAGGAAATTGCTTTAATCAAGGGCTAAACTAGCAAGTAAATGATACTTAAGTGATTCGCGTACCTTTCCATTAAAACGGTGGGAATAGGGTTTAACACTGAGGAAATGAAAGTGTCCAGTCCTTTGTTCAGTTGGCTAGAGCAATTACTATAATGTGTACGACATTTCCCACCTGAGTTCCGCTGCACATGTCATAGTATATGAGCTTCCATCAAGTCTCAATCAATAAGACGGATCAGTAAGACGATCCTCAATGATTGATCATTTTCACTGACGGGAACCTCAGAGGTGGTTGTTTCATTTTTTTTTTTTTTTTGGGGGGGGGCAGAAAATAAGATGTTCCTTGGCGGTTGACTTTATTTGCATTCTAGGGATGGCAATACCAAGCTTTTGCTCCCGAATTGATACAAAATACCAATACACTTTCTGATGTTCTCTGGGAATCTGTCCGACCATACTTTTACGGCATCAGTTTTCTAATGCAGTAAAAATTCTCTGGCAGAGAAATAAGAATGGAGTACTAAAGGCAAGTGATGAGACTGGGCTCGTCTGTTTGAGCTCTTATCAGAAGTGCTAGGACTCCACCCAAATCACTTGGAGGAGATAGAATGTGGAAAAGGACACTCGATCATGTGCCACTACTATCCGCCATGCCACCAACCTGGGTTGACCCTGGGTGTGACAAAGCATTCAGACAACGACTTCCTCACAATTCTACCCTAAGATCAAATTGGAGGACTTCAAGTGCTTCATGAGAACCAGTGGATCAACGTTCCTCCAATTCCTGGGGCACTAGTGATCAACATCGGAGATCTTTTGCAGGTAAGTAGCTTTGGCAACATATCTTTGTTCATCTCTGAGCTTCTCTAAAACTGTGTTTTGATTGGTCGACACACCAGGATCCTCTTCTCGCCCTTTATTACTGTACTTATTCATGTGCTAAGCTAGTTACAGATACCAAGGCATCTTTCCTGTAGCAATAACCAAATTTCTTCATAATCTGCACCTCTCTTTGGTAGGACGAATCTGCATTTACCATTCCCGAATGCCTTGTGCATCAATTATGCTAACAGAGCTATTTGACTAATCCAAACTTGATATTAACTTGGTTGTATCGTGCCAGCCCTCACATGGACAGGCTCAAAATTGTCTAAATGAGAGATGTATGCGAAGCACTTTTCACAGGAACGGTAATTGTGGGTCCTAGAAATTCTGCAGTTTTCTGTAAACATCAACATGAAGATTGCAATCATAGGAGTATTTAGAATATATATCCATTCATTTCTGACCTGAGAACTGACAGACTGAAAACGGTTCACTAATTGTTGCATACGCAGCTCATTATGAATGACCAGTTTAAGAGTGTCGAGCACCAAGTCATGGCAAACAAGAGAGGCCCAAGAGTGTCGTTGGCGTGCTTTTTCAGCCACACTCATCAGCCATCTTCAAGGCTGTATGGACCCATCAAGGAATTAACATCTGCAGACAACCCACCAATCTACAAGGAGACTACACTTCCAAACTACACTGCCAGTTACATATCCAAGGGCGTATATGGAACTTCTGCCCTTCCTGATTTCAAGCTGTAGACCTTGTAAACAGGAAGATGAGGGATATTCATGGTATTAGGTGGGACTTGTCTTCATTTGCTCCGTTAGTGGAAGGCAACATTTTCATGTGTTTGCATCTGAAAATAAAAGTCTGTCTGTGTGTTCATCTATGTAAAACTACCAAAGAACAGGTTCGCCTTTCTTCACTGCTCGGTTGCTAACGCCTATATTGCTTCATTTGATAGCACCTATGCTAAAAAACAAAGATCCTTTTCAAGCCAAAGCTGAACCTGAAAAAGAACACAAAATAGAGGGAGAGAAAGATGCTATCTTTAGATAAAACTGTGTTGAATACTCGTATGTCAGTTAAAACACTAATCTACCACGAGAAAAATCTGCACTTTCGGGAACATTTCTGTTTGGTTCAGCTTCGACTTCCACTTTGTACATTGGCGGCAAGGATAAAAAATGGAATTTTTGCCAGCCTTCAACTTGCTCAACAACAATCAGAATCAACCGCAAGGCAAAAATCTATGTACACTTAGACGACAATGAATCGTCCTGTCATCTATCAATGGTCAACTCTGTCCTAACAGATATTTTTTCTTTCCATAAATTGCAAAACTTGTGTATTAGCCGCCTGGTCCCCCAAAGAATCAGCCACTATTAAACAGCATTGTCATTTTTCTAAGCAAGTGGTAGCTCACAGGCTATGACTTTCTCCTTCCATTTTTGTGGACCTCATTATTCTAAAGTCAAATGGAACAACCCAACGTGATGTCACTGTTATCTTATCTCCATCTCTCAGCTATAAAAAAAGGGCTGCTCATGTCATGCATTGCTGTGTCTCCATAACATTCAATTCATAATTCAAGCTCGTATCCAGCAAATTCAAATTCACAGTGAGTTGAATTGCAGTAGAGAGAGAGAGAGAGAGAGAGAGAGAGAGTACCGATGCCTACCATCAATTTGGCCTCCGACTCCGGCGAGCAGAACTACGACAGAGCGAGCGAGCTGCAAGCGTTCGACGACTCGAAAGCCGGCGTCAAAGGCCTCGTCGACGCCGGGATCACCGAAATCCCCAGAATCTTCATCCGACCGGACGAGACATC
The DNA here is from genome assembly GCA_016097615.1 of Eucalyptus dawsonii. Lineage (NCBI taxonomy): Eukaryota > Viridiplantae > Streptophyta > Magnoliopsida > Myrtales > Myrtaceae > Eucalyptus > Eucalyptus dawsonii. The sequence goes on along the minus strand of CM027878.1, from coordinate 45,614,270 downwards.
CGAAGACAGCTCCGGATCGAACGGCGGTACCGAGAATCTCAGCGTCCCGGTCATCGACCTCGGCGGGATCGACCGCGACCCGGCCAAGAGGAAGGAGGCGATCGAGGGGATGCGGCGCGCGTCGGAGACGCTGGGGTTCTTCCAGGTGGTGAACCACGGGGTCCCGGCGGCCGCAATGGAGGAGATGAAGGAAGGGGTGAGGCGGTTCTACAAGCAAGACGACGAGGCGAAGAAGGCGTTCTACACGCGGGACGTCACGAGGAAGGTGGTGTACAACAGCAATTTCGACCTGTACACGGCGGCGGTAGCGAACTGGAGGGACACCTTCTTCTGCTACATGGCGCCGAGCCCGCCGTCGCCGGAGGAGCTGCCGGAGGTTTGCAGGTACGTGGCCGTTCGTCCCGGAGTCGCCGATGCCATTTTCACCTGCGACGTGACAAAATATGTCGTTTTTCACAGAGACATAAAGTCACAAAGTCCCCTTTCTACCTTCGGGATGACTTTCGTTTTTATATTTTTTTATTTTCTATAAACTAATTCTATTTCCCTGAAATAACTAAAAAAATTTCAAATTCAATATAACAAGATACTAAAAATCCTAACATTCGTCACGAAAATGTAATTTAATCCTAAAATTTTGAAAAAATATATTCAAGTTACAAAACTTATTACAAAAGTGCAAATATATCAAATTCTAAAACTTATCATGAAAGTACTAAATTAACAAAATGACTTAATTAAACAAATTTGATAAGTTTTATGACTTAATAGTATTTTGCACTTTTGTAATAAGTTTAATGCCTTCCAATACACTTATTCCATAATTTTATAAGTGGATCTAATCTAATTGACTTTCATGACTAAAATTGTAAGGACATACTCATAGACTACTCCAAGCAAGTGATGAGCTTAGGAGGGTTGCTATTTGAGCTCTTGTCCGAGTCTCTCGGGTTGAGATTGGACCGCCTCTGGGAGATGGACTGCGCAGAGGGCCTCGTGGTCATATGCCACTACTACCCGGCTTGCCCAAGGCCCGAGTTGACAATGGGGACGAGCAAGCACTCCGACAACGACTTCCTCACGGTGCTCCTGCAGGACCACATCGGAGGCCTCCAGGTCCTCCACGACAACTGCTGGGTCGATGTTCCTCCAGTCCCTGGAGCTCTAGTGGTCAATGTTGGAGACCTCCTACAGGCAAGTTTCTCTTGCCGTCTGATATGATTCAACCCCATTTTTATATCTAGCGATATTAGACGTAACATTCAACCACTTGCAAGCAACCCCTTGGATAAATGAAAACCACGTCACCATATCAATTGTCTTTAGGGAAAATAGCGCAGGAAGTTAATTTCAAAGGGCATTGACAAAGCATTTCTAGCACACGGCTTGATATCCCCGAATACAAAGTACTGGGTCAATTATCAAAACACTCGAAATTTATGTGAACAGCATGGGTGGTGTCTCGGGGATCCTGGGAGATAGTCTTTGCCAAGGGATTTCTTGCTCTTGGCGAGCATTTTGGTAACGGGGTGGCTGCTAATGATGTCTGTCCCTCTTATTTTCTTCCTTTCAGCTCATAACGAACGACAAATTCAAAAGCGTGGAGCACAGAGTGTTAGCAAACCCGGTGGGGCCGAGGATCTCAGTGGCCTGCTTTTTCAGCACAAGCTTCCAACCGTCGTCAAAGCTTTTCGGGCCAATTAGGGAATTGTTGTCTGAGGACAATCCTCCGATCTACAGAGAGACCACAGTGAAGGACTATCTTGCTTACTTCAAGGAACATGGCCTTGATGGAACTTCCCCTCTGAGACACTTCAAGCTGTAAACTTCACATTTTTCTTCTAAGGAAGAGATGCACAATCCTTCTTGAACAATTAATGGCATTGCTACAAATTTTAGATTTTCAATTTGCTTGCAGTTTAATAGCCATGTCGTTGTAGCTTTGTATTGATTGTCTATAAATAAAATTCCTTTTCATGCTACCATTGTACCAACATACCATACTTTAATCTGCAGACTTTGATTCGATAATAATTTGCAAATGGGGATTGCACTTGGACCATCAGTTTTGGAACTGGCCATGGCCCGTCGGACATAGATATAGATGATGCTCAGTGAGTTTTCGAAGTACTCAATTACAGAAGATGAGTTAAGTACTCAATTACAGAAGATGAGTTGGCTAACTGATAATTTTCTCATGACTTTGTGCAGTCAAAGATGATGAGCCTGTTTACAATTTTCTGACTGCTTCTTCAACTTCATCACTTCTGTTATTTGAAGCCATTCGTTTCCCAAATGCTTTTCCGATATGCCTGCGTTTGACCAGCACTACTTAGAAAATGCCAAACTAAAATCTTGAAAGTCAGACGAACTGGCTGCACAATAATAGCCTGTCGCTTCTTGGCCTTGCTCTTGAATGCCAATCGCTTTCATGGTGATGCAACGTACGTAATTGTTCTTTCTTCTCACTGTTCTTGGTCCAGTCATGGGACACCACAGGACCGTTGTCTTTCAAATTCTTCAACGTTTAATATAAGATCCAAAATTGGAACTCAAGTGTTTTCACTAAGGAAGAAAAATGGAAATGTTCAGCAGAGATGAAGCACATAAAAATAAACAGAAGTATGATTGGATATGCGAGCTAAAGACTTTCAATAAATCAAAGAAAGGTATCAAGGGCCTTGTCAATGCGAGCTAAAGGCTTTCAATGATCCCCATGGCTGTTCTGGAGGAGATGCTGGATGGAGTGTGCCGCTTCCATGAGCAAGGCGCTGGAGAGAAGAGACTTTTCTATTCGTGAGATTTCATGAGAAGCGTTGTGTACCATTAGCAATTTTAATCTGTATAGAGCAGAGGTGGCTAATTGGAGGTATGCCCTATTCTGTGTTATGGCACCTAATGCTCCTGAGGCAGAGGACTTGCCAGAGGTATGCTGGTAAGTGATTCTGCAGAATATTCAACCGCAATCTCTTGCAATAACTTCTTGTAGTCTTTTCTTCTAATGAATTAGGACTTTGCGACGATTTGACCTGCTAAATTTTCTTGAACACCCCAGTGGCATAATGCTGGAATTCTCGGAGCAAGTGACAAATTTGGGAATTACCTCGTCTGAGGTCCTGTTGGAGGCACTTGGGTTGAAGCCGAACCATTTGAAGGACATGGAATGCACCGACGGACTCATCCTTCTGAGCCAGTACTACCCCAAATGCCCACAACCAGAGATCACTCTAGGAGCTAGCAAGCACATTGACAACGACTTCTTCACCGTCCTCCTGCAAGACCATGTTGGAGGTCTCCAAGTTCTTCAACAGAATCAGTGGATCGATGTGAGCCCTGTGCCATGAGTGCTGGTAGTTAACATTGGAGATCTGCTTCAGGCAAGTCTAACCTTACTCACTCTCCCTCCCTAAGTCTTATCACCAGAGACCTTGTTAGGCACATGAATGAATTACTGAACAAAGCATTTTATGCTTGAGCTCTTTATCCAGCAGGTGAGTGTGCACTTCTAATCACAAACCGGACCATTTTTTTTTCAGCTTATCTCGAGTGACATATTCAAGAGCTCTGAGCACAGAGTTGTGGCAAACATGGGGCCGAGAGTGTCTGCAGTGTGCTTCTTTACACGGCGACGCCGCCATTGCCAAAACTGTATGATCCGATCAAGGAGTTGATTTCTGTGGGTGATCCGGCAAAGTAGGGAGAACCACCATCATGGAGTATATTTCCCACTTTAGCACGAAAAGTGATGAGACTTCGGCTCTGCAGCAGTTCAAGCTGTGAGCTTGGCAGTGGCAAACAACTGGTACTACGAATTGGAAAGGGGATGCCTACATTAGCAGAAAATAAACCCGAGCGTGATACAAGTTTGCTGGCTAGTTTGTAACTTTTCATATTCATATTATGTCTCGGCTTTCATATGCAAACTACTTCATCAATTGACTACGATATGATCAGAGCATGAAGCTCCAATGTCAAGTCCATCTCAACTGATGATCATGTGAATCCCATGTTACCATGGACAGATTTGCGCCTGCACTATTAAACTAAAGAGATGTGTTGGAACAATTCAATCTACAATATTTTAGATTTCTACCTGACGTGTACTTAAGTAGAAAACTAAATCCAAATTCTAATATCGAATTCTAGTCATCCGTCAGTGCCTGAAAGTCCTATATTGAACTTGTTCTTCCAAAAATATCAGTTTTTCGCCCAGACAATGTTTTTTTTTGTTACCCTACTTCTTCTTCTTCATCTCACGGAGTGATCACGGTTATCTAGCATGAGTAGATCAATGAATCAAGTAACAACAATGAGTTTGTCACAGAAGTAGCAAAAATCTCTTATAATGCAGGAAGCGGTCTCTCTTATCATCTCCAAAACTATAGTTAAAAGGTGGGAAAACGTTACATGAATTAACAAACAAGAATTTCACCAAAAACGGCGACGTAGGCTGGCTGAGGGAGGGGGAGTAGGGGAGTACTTCGACTCTATTACAAAAAGAGCTTGTTTCAGTTTTGCTGCTATGTTTATGCTGTGGTGTCATAAGCTCCATCCTTTTCAGGTGAAAACAAAATCAAGAGTTAAAGCAGAAAACGACCTCAAATAGAAAGAGTGCTTCCTTTGCCGCAATGCTTTGGCGTCCTAAGGTCCAACCTTTGTGGGTAAAAAGCACAAATACAAATTCAATAGCCGGAAAAGAGACATCAGATGCGCAAAGCGAGCCTTGTTTTTGCCGCTACGTTCTGGTGTCATAAGCTCTAAGCAGCAGAGGCCTCTTCTTGTTATGCAAGTCCGCAAGACCTACCGAGAGATTATAGACTGGACTGGCAATGCGTACTCAGGCACTGCAGATATATGGGTGCAGATTTAACCGTAAGGAAGAACCATTTCGGCGGCTTAGTTAGCTTTGGGCGCAGGTTTCTTTTGCTTAAGTGACAGAAGTGGCCTTGAAGCTCTCTTAAGGGGTTTGCAGCTTGCTCGAACTTTCCTGCCCTCCTTCCCTCTCCCAACGGTGCCTTTCTGCACAATCCCTAGCATCGTTTTCGTTATATTCTTACCTAACTTAGCGTGTCTTTGTTGTCATTGATGGCAAGAAAAAGAATCAACCTCTCTTAATACTTTGAACAAGATTAGCCATGCATAAAAATAAAAGAAAAAAAAATTGAAAAACTGAGTATTACATATAATACTACTAAAAATCTCAAATCAATAGATATGGGTTACATTTATTCCAAATTAATTTTTATGTCACAAAAAGTCTCAAACTCATACACCCGTGCCTAGCAAAAACTTCCAAATTAGTACACCCGTGCCATAAAAAATTCCAAACCGGTTCACCCATGTCATATTTACCCGAAATTGGTATATTTGATAAATTTGAGTTTTTGGGTAAGTATGGCAAGATGCATTAATTTAGAATAAATGTGGCACAGGTATATTAATTGCGGCACGAGACCAACAGTTCAAGAGTTCTTGTGACAATAAATTTGGTTCATGTATACTAGTTTGTGTTATTTGGGTGATACTAATCCATTAGTTAAAAAATGTCTTTTGTTTTCCAAAGTAAATGGAGTATAGGACAATGATAAGAATTAGAAAAGTTTTAAAAAGTTCCCGGCAATGTTGTTTGAGTGATGGTTCTTCACGAAACTTAAGTGGCACAGGGAACTTGACGCGAGCTTGCAGAGACAATAGCTGAATCGTGTGCATAATTTCAGTTATACGTGCAAATTAGATTTTACAAATTATATCTCAAGTTACATTTTTTTTCACCTCAAGATAGGTTATATATAAGTGTTTCCAATACAGAGATGATGTCATTTCATCAAGTCACTTGACACAAGTATTTAATGAGACTTTACTCAATATATCATAAATTCAAATTAGGAAGTAAGACGTGCCACTTATTTCAACTTACATAATTCGAGAATCACAATTTACAACGTGACAAATGCTCTCAAATCATTGCAAAAATAGAATATTGAAGAGCGTTGTCTCTTCTGCCTAGCAGCAGTGGCTTCTCGAACTGTGTTTTTACTTTTTTAATATTTCTCAATTTTTGCATATCTTGTCATACTCAAAATCACAAGACGACAACAGCGGTTTGATTAAAAAAAAAAAAAAGATGATAAGGGGTGATTGGTGTTAGTGACTCACGTTACATAAAAAAATCTCATATTCATTGCACTAGACACATCCTTGTATGGTTACAATTACGAGATAACTACATAAATGATCTCAAATTTTAGCTTAATTTATAATGCGGTTACTAAACTTTTAATTTATTTAATATAGTCTACAAAATTTACCCTAATATGTAATATAGTTTTTTACATATTAAATCATGAATTAAATTAAATTTATATTAAAATTTCAAAGATTACATTGAATAATTTAAAAATTCAGAGTTTATATTGAATAAATTAAAAATTTAAAGATTATTTTACATATTAAGTTAAGATTCAGAAATTTTATATCATTTTCCCTCCCTTTCCTGCGGATCACTATGGCTGGCTGGCCTACGCAAGCTTGAGTTGACAATGGAGTTCCATGGATCGACCGATGTTCGCCAGAAACGACAAGAGCCTCCACGCGGACGCATTTCCGAGCACTCCACCGTCGGAAATTATCTTCCACTGTCGTCTTCTTGAGATTTCTCTCATTCTCTTTGCCTCGCTTCGCTTGCGCTGCCGCTGACTCCATTCCCGGAAGAAAAGAGAGATGGCACCGGAGCTGATACTCGCCCCCGACGGTGGGTACGACCGGCAAGCCGAGCTGAAGTCCTTCGACGACTCGAAGGCCGGCGTCAAGGGCCTCGCCGACGCCGGGCTGACCAAGATACCAAGATTCTTCGTCCACGACCACCTCGACCTCGAGCTCGACCGCGCCTCGGAGTCGCCAGGACCGAGCCCGAGCGTTCCGGTCGTGGACTTGGGAGGTGCGGGCCGGGGCTGGAGCCCCGGTGAGCGGAAGCGGACGGTCGGTCTGGTCCGGGAAGCCTGCGAGACGTGGGGGTTCTTCCAGGTGGTGAACCACGGCGTGCCGGCGGCTCTCACGGAGGAGATGGTGGAAGGGATCCGGAGGTTCCACGAGCAGGACCTCGAGGCGAAGCGCGAGTGGTACTCGCGGGATTTCGGCGGGAGGAAGGTGCTGTACAACAGCAACTTCGACCTGTACCAGGCCCCGGCGGCGAACTGGAGGGACACGCTGAGCTGCGTCTTGGCTCCCCGTAGTCCGGATCCTCAGGAATTGCCTGCTGTCTGTCGGTAATCTCTGTGTGTGCGTGCTTGAAGGGCTGAAACTAATTCTAGTTTTGGGACTAGCGATATAAAAGCTTTCAAATTTAGGTTTGCGATACCCACTTGTGTCCTGTGAGAGGAATTGAAAGTTCCATGATAGTTTTCTTTGACGCATAGCAATTCAGTGGAAGAAAAGAAAGAAAGCCAAGAATCTCTAGCCTAAATAAGATTTAAGATCTGATAATTAAGTAAAAAATGGGGCTTTCGGAATAGATGGAGCTGCTTCTTGGCCCTGGCGAAACGTGTGCTCGGTGTGCCAGGAGTTCTTGCCATTTTCTCAAGGGGCTTTGGGGTCATAGATCAGTTGAAGCAAACAATCATGTGGGGTGTAGATCTTTGGGGGATTCGGAGTCGGAGTGCCGGTAGATTCAGTTTAAATGGAAAAACTAATTCCCTTTTCTGTTCTTCCTCTTTGGTCTGCAAGAATGGCTGCTCTGTTACACGAATTATGGACTTGTATTTTAGAAGCTTGATTTTTTTATGCAGAGTAAATAGACCTGGTCTTTGAGAGAGTGAGATAAAGATTGATCTTCTGATGTTCCATGGCATTTGACTAATCACCTGTTCTCTGTCACCAATCGACTTGCAGAGACGTAATAATTGAGTACAAGGACAGAATTCTGGAATTGGCAGATACCATATTTGAATTACTGTCAGAAGCTCTTGGCCTCGACCCTAGCTACCTGAAAACTATCCACTGTGGGGAGGGACTCTTCTTTGTTGGCCATTACTATCCAGCATGCCCGGAACCAGACTTAACCCTTGGGACTGGTAATCATACTGATAGTGGCTTTCTCACCATTCTTCTCCAAGACCAAATTGGTGGCCTCCAGGTCCACCATCAGAACCAATGGATCGACGTTTCCCCAATTCCTGGAGCCCTTGTAATAAACTTGGGAGACTTGATGCAGGTCCGTTTATCAGAGTTTTGCAGTTTACATTTCTATCAGTTAGTTTCTTGTTTCAATGTTCTCACATTAGCCAATGCATTTCTAGCCCAATCTGTGCTTTTTGTGTGGCTGATCTAATGAGTAGGTCCTTCAGTCAATTTGTTATCATAGTCCATGGACACACATCTGGTGTTACAATCTGAATAAGTGAAATGGAAGATAGCTCTTTCATCTATGTTCTTCTATCCTAACTGTTTTGTAGTGTGTTAGAGATGCCAAATACTTCCCTAAGTCGGTGTAGAGGTCTAACAGATGGATTGTAGAGTATCCTGTTTACAACTGTGGAACTTCCAGTTAGCTCTTGCAACATTAACTGAGCTAAGTCAATTCCGTTTTTATGATATTTCTATGTGAATGTTGTTTTTCTTCACAATCTTTTGGTCTTAGCTAATTATTTTGACAACTGTGCTAGGAGTACATGTGAGAATGACTTGATAAAATTTGGCCCTTTTAAACAAGTTTGATTACGTATGCTATATTTATGTGTGATCCATATTCCAGAGTATTTGGTCTTCACTTTGCCATGTCCTCCTCCATCTTGCAGCTGATCTCGAATGATAAGTTCATTAGCGTGAGTCACAGAGTTCTAGCCCAGAAAATCGGGCCAAGGATTTCAGTGGCGTGTTTCATGAGGCAGCATCTCCCTCCAGAGAATTCTTCAAGGTTGTATGGCCCTATCGAGGAGCTGCTATCAGAAGAAAATCCCCCAATTTATCGGGAAACTACAATGAGGGACCTCGTCACTCACTACTATGCAAAAGGACTTAATGGTGTATCTGCACTGGAACATTTCAAGCTATGAAATATGACAATTCAAGGATGTTCTCTCTTGAATGACAGTCGGATACATTTGATCTGTGTAGCTTTTCAGCGCATTAGCTCCCTGGCAAAGCATCCAGATGTGGTTAAATTGAATAGAGTATATGTTTGTAGTGCCTGGCAAGCTCGTGCTTATGTAACTATTGTGCATTTAGAAGAGGCTTTCTGCTTTCGAAGTAAAAATAAGAAATGGAATCATGGTTAGGTTTACCGTACTTGTTCTTGTTGATCCCTCCAATCTGTGAGTTGCCTGAGTCGCCGAGTTTACTGATCCAAAGTGAAACTCTGTAGAGGATTATCTTTTTCGACTGATCTATGATGTTTAAGATCATGAATGAAGAAGAAGGGGGTGGGGGTGAGTAAGACTTGCTGATGGCATGATCAAAAACTTTTTATTACATGGAGTTGCACTAGACATGAATATGATAATAGCATAAAAATCATGTTTGTCATCTTGTTTGGCAGCATGATGGCGATAGTGATTAGTGGTGAAGTTAGTTCTTTTTTTTTTTTCTTTTTTTTTGTTGGGGGGGGGGGGGGGGGGGAATTGGAAGTGCTCATTTGCGGGCTTTGTTTTGATGGTCGTGGATAATTAGTTGGATTATATTTCAAATAAACTATCATGAAGAAGACTACTCTTTTGAAATCGGTGTTTTAGTGCTTCGCGTATTTTTCACACCTGTGGCAGGGTTTCCTATCTTACCTAAGAGTGTCATGCTGTCATGCTTTATCTACGATATTAGCAGTTGAATGTCATTAACAATTTTGATGGTTAGATCACTAATGTTTTATGTTAGCCTTCAGCTCGGGCACGATGGATTGCCATGTGCAGGGGCACGACACGGTAGAACAACCCTTTTAGGAGCGTTCTCATGCGGTATTTGGCTAGCCTAAATCGCCACTTTGGTGAGTTTCTATTCAGTTTCGATCACGTAACATTGGGTTATGCTTTTCTCCCTCTTTTAAGTATAGTTAGGGGATGATACAAGGCCACTTTCAATTGAAGTTTCAGCATATCTTTGTATTAACTTGCTTCCTCATTCCACGTCGTTTCTCAGTCACTTCAAGCTTGGAGCAGTCGCCGTCTTGGCTTTATTATTGCTTGTATTCGATATAGCTAACGAGTCATCAGATTCCTCTTATCAACATTCCTTGCTCGTCGTCTTTAACTCGCCATTTGAATCCCTGTCCCAGTCTTCCAATTGCTGCACAATACCAGCATGACTTGCTCATTGAGAAATCCTCTCGGGCTCCCAATTTTCAGGATCCTCCCATTGTTGTTTCTTCGTGTTCCAACAATGCGAGGATCCTGAAATTCCCAGCATCATCTTTCTTTTCAAGATAACTTGTCCTCGTCTTTTCTTAGCTGCGTCTTCCTCTACAACTCCAAGCAACATCTTCATTGTATTCCTGCTTGTCAGTCTTGTATTCTTCGTTGTAAGAGAGAGCAAGAAAGAAAGATTTAACTCCATTAATGCGGTCCCAATCTCGGAGGCAACAATGCCTTTTAGACTGCGAAGTTAAAATATGTTGTTTTTCACATAGACAAAGCCAAATTTTTGGTCTTGCTATAGAAATCCCACATTGAGTAATTCGTGTGATGTAAATCAGTTAATATTTGGTGGACCATAACACGTTAATTTAAACTTTTGAGTGAAAGTAGATACAATTAGATATTTTGATAGGCTCGGACTCTGAAATTTGTAGGGACATACTCATGGACTACTCCAAGAGAGTGAGGAGATTAGGCGTGTTGCTGTTGGAGCTCTTGTCGGAGTCTCTTGGGCTGAGGCTAGACAACCTCCAGGGATGGACTGCTTAGAGGGCCTTGTGGTTAAATTCCACTACTACCACATTCGAGGCCTCCAAGTCCTTCATGACAATCGCCGCTGCCACCTCCGTTGTCCTCGGGGAAAATTGCACCTGAAATTCTTTTCGAAGGGTATTGACAAAAGTATCACAAGTACATACCCTATTATTGTCGAATACGAAGTACTGGTCAAGTATTGATTCAGCCAAAATTTATGCAAAAAACAAAGGCACCGTCTTGGGGATATGAGGAGATACTCTTTGCCTGGGGATTTCTTGCTCTTCGCCAGCAGTTCGATAATGCGGTGGATGCTGATGATGTCTGTCCCTCTTATTTCTTCCATTCAGCGAATGAAAGGTTCAAAGAGATCAAGGACGGAGTATTAGCAAGTGCGAGAATCTTGGTGGTGTGCTTTTTCAGCACGAGCTTCCAGTCGTCATTGAAGCTTTTTGGGCCTATTAGGGAACTGTCGTTCGAGGACAGTCCTCCAATCTACAAAGAGACCACAGTGAGGGACTATCTTGCCCACTTCAATGAACATGGCCTTGATGAAACTCCCCCTCTCAAACACTTCAAGCTGTGAACTCTATATTTTCTGAAAAGAAGAGATGCAGAATCCTTCTTGAGCAATTAGTGTCGTCAGTTCAAGTTTTAGAATTTCAATTTGCTCAGTAGCCATTTGTATTGATTGTGTATGGAACAGGATTTTTTTTTCATGCTACCATTGTGTCGAAGGACCATATTGAGAGCCTATGTTACTATAGATTTCTTATTTGAACAAAGCAAATTGATTTAATCTGCAGAAATCAATTTGATATCAATTTGCAAATGGGGATTACACTTGGACATCAGTTTCAGAACTGGCTGTGGCCGTTCGGACATTAATATAGATGATGCTCATTAAGTTTTTGATGTACTCAAGTATAGAAGATGAGCTTGCTAAGGTTCCTCATAACTTATGTGGTCCAAGATGATGACCCCCTTTCAATTGTCTGATTGCTACTTCAAGTTCATCACTTCTGTTATTTTAAGCCATTAGTTACCAAAATGCTTTTCCAATAAGCCTGCGTTTAACCGGGCAATACATAGGAAAGGCCAAACCCAAATCTTGAAAGTTTGATGAACTTGCTATACAATAATTGCTTTTTGCTTCTTGGCCTTGTTCTTGAATTCCAATCGCTTTCATTGTGATGCAACGTACACAATTGTTCTCTTCTTTCTTCTCAACTGTTTTTGAATCCAGTCATTAAATACCACAGGACCTTTGTCTTTCAATTTCTCCCATATTTAATGTAAGATTGGACTTGGAACTCTTTAAGTGTTTTCACTAAGGAAGAAAAATGGAAGTACTCAGCAGAGATGAAGCGCATGAAAAAACACAGAAGTACGATCGGATGCATGAGAAAAAGGCTTTCGATGAATCAAAGGCAGGTGTCAAGGGCCTTGTTGATGCTGGGATTACAGAAGTTCCTCGCATTTTCGTAGATCACCCGGAGAACCTGCAAAGTGCACTGGCATCGAGCAACGGCCACTTCCATGTTCCTATAGTTGACCTCGCAGATATTGCGAAAGATCCATCTCGGCGCAAGGAGGTTGTAAATGAAGTTCGGAGTGCATCCAAAACATGGGGCTTCTTTCAGGTGGTGAATCACGGGATCCCCACGACTGTTCTGGAGGAGATGCTGGATGGAGTGCACCGTTTCCATGAGCAAGGTGCTGAAGAGAAGAGACGGTTCTATTCGCGAGATTTCACGACAAGTGTCGCCTACCACAGCAATTTCAATCTGTATAAAACAGAGGCGGCTAACTGGAGGGACACCCTGTTCTGTGTTATGGCACCTAATGCTCTCAAGGCAGAGGACTTGCCAGCGGTATGCGGGTAAGCTATTCCACAGAATATATAACCGCAATCTCTTATAATAACTTGTTGGGGTGTCTGCTTCTAACGAACTAGGAATTTGTGACGAATTGACCCACTAAATTTTTTAACACCTTAGTGACATAATGCTGGAATTCTCGAAGCGAGTGATGAATTTGGGAACCACCTTGTTCGAACTACTGTCGGAGGCGCTGGGGTTGAAGCCGAACCATCTGAAGGACATGGAGTGCGCCAAGGGACTCGTCCTTCTGAACCAGTACTACCCCAAATGCCCACAACCAGAGCTCACTCTGGGGACCAGCAGGCACACAGACAGCGACTTCCTCACCGTGCTCCTGCAAGACCATGTCGGAGGCCTCCAAGTTCTTTATCAGAATCAGTGGATCGATGTGAGCCCAGTGCCGGGAGCACTGATAGTTAATATCGGTGATCTGCTTCAGGCAAGTCTCACCTAACGTACTTTCTCTCCCTACGTTTTATCACTAGAGACCCTGTTAGGCACACGAATGAATCAACAAACAGCATTTCATGCCTTAACTCTTTATCAGCAGTTGAGTGTGCACTTCTAATCACAAACCAGACCATTTTTTTCAGCTTATCTCAAATGACATATTCAAGAGCTCCGAGCACAGAGTTGTGGCGAACAACATGGGGCCGAGAGTGTCTGTGGCGTGCTTCTTTTACACGGCGACACCGCCATCACCAAAACTGTACGGACCCATTAATGAGTTGATTTCCGAGGGCGATCCACCAAAGTACAGAGAAACCACCATCATGGAGTACGTTTCCCACTTCAGCGCGAATGCGAAAGGCGATGGGACTTCAGCTCTGCAGCAGTTCAAGCTGTGAGTTTGGCAGTGGCAAAAATCTGGTGCTACAAATTGGAAAGGGAATGCCTACATTAGCAGAAGTTAAACCCGAGCGTCCTGGCTAGTTTATTACTTTTCATTATTCATATTATGTCTTAGCAGAAATTAAACCCGAGCATTATATGAGTTCGCTGGTTAGTGTATTACTTTTCATTATTCATATTATGTCTTAGCAGAAATTAAACCCGAGCATTATATGAGTCCGCTGGTTAGTGTATTACTTTTCATTATTCATATTATGTCTTAGCTTTGATATGCAAAGAGACTTCATCATTTGACTATGTCATACGATCGAGCCACTTGGTGTAAGTGCTTTAGAGACTATACTCAATATACCCAAATATTCATAGCATGGAGATCCAATGTCAAGGCTGTCCATCATATGAATCTCACATTCTCAGACCCACATAATTAATGATTGATGTAGCGTTGTTCTACATAGTTTATAAACCAAGCACCGATTTTCTTCATAGATAGATTTGCGCCATACTATTAAACTAAAGAACTGGGTTGGAACAACAATTTGATCTACAACGTTCCGGTTTTCACACTTGATGTGTATTTAAGTAGAAAACTAAATCCAAATCCTAATATTGAATCTGAGGTTATCCATCAACGCTTGGAAGTCCGATGTTCTTGTAAACTCGTTCTTCCAAGAATATAGTTACACCTACTTCTTCTTTTCATCTCAAGAAGCGATGGGGTTTATCTCGGAGTGGCCGAGAGAAGATGAGGCTGTGTTATCTAGCATGAGGAGATCTATTGTGAATATAGACAAGAAATTGGATAAAATTAGTCAGAAGGGAGGAAAGGAAATCGAATACCAGATTTGCGTGGTTTGATTCGAATATCGAAACATACATTCATGGGGAGAGCATCATAGAATTCCGCAATGGAAACAAGTGATATGATGGAAATTACAATCACTTGAGCTCTCAAACACTCTTAGTATTTCTCAGCCCCCAGTTATACTTAATAACTCACAGTGTTTAGCCTCTCGCAATTTCTAGTAAAACTTTTCTCGAGGAATTAAACAAATTCTACTCACAAGAATTTATTTGGCTAAATCACTCAGGTATAATTACAACAATACTCAACCCTCTCAACCACCAAAGAACTTGGCACACTCTCTTCTCTCTGGCCACCAAGGACTTGGCGCACTCTTGGCCACCAAAGGGACTTGATGCTCTCTCGGCCACCTTGGCACAATTCTTGTCCCACGTCTGTCACGCTCTTTTGTAATGCAAAAGTAAGTCTTCATCATTCAGTGGCAATGACCATTGAATAATCATTATTACACTTCATAATGCTCACTTGGGAAAGAGACATCTTGGATATTGGTCTCTCTTCTCAGGTTCAAAAAGTCCACCTTGCATTTATTAAGATGGGCTCCAAACAACTTCCTTTTTAATTGCTCTTTCGACTAAGGCTTCCACATGCTTCTTCACGGGGATTCCTTTATTCCATAAGTAGATAGAGGAATTCCCATATTTAGTGCTCGGGCAAGTCTCTTCATTGACTTCGATCACAGCTCCGCATAGAACCAAGGAAAGAGAGTCAATAAAACACGCAAGTTTTCTTTATTGCTTTCTACACATGTAGAGAGATAAATGCAAAATGAAATCCATACACAATTTTCTTCTTGCAGTTGGGGCTAAACATAAATGCAATCATGTGTAGTTGGATCGAAGAAGAAGTCTTACAAAATCACAAGGTTAGTCAGTCTTATTTTTTTACATTGAGTATTGTTCAATATGCTCAAACTTAAGACATATTTTAAACAATCTCCACATTGGCTCGATATTTAAGTCAAGTCACAATCGCTTCAATGAAAAACTTGCCACTACTCTCCCACAGCCCCAATGGGCTCAACCGCCACAAAGTGCTTCCAAGTCTGAGCCACACTTAAACTTTGCCATAACCATGGACCTCATCAAGATGCCAACTCCACTTGCATAGTTAGCTACTCCATAAGGATTTTCGACATAACCTCCCGTACCACAAATAAAACAAAACCATCATTGATTCCATATTTGACAGAAGGTCAAACATGCACATTGTCAAATTTAGTAGCTAAAGCAACCATTGGCTTTACTAACTCCATCTTGCTACAAGTATCATATGTGTCGATTATTCTACTAGTACCTACTACCTAAAGAGTTTTTGGCTGTAACTCTACCTTGAGCTAAATACCGTCTAGATCCATATCAACACTATCACAAACACTCTTAGCCAAAAGTATTGGAGACTTGTCAAAGATAACTTACCTGTTATCAACAAGTGATTTTATATCAGGGCACCACAACTAACTGCCCCGCTTTGTGCATAGCTATGGAATATGCCTTACCCTCCCATCGAGCTTATCATCATTCACTCGAAAATAACACACACAACTAAATATTCTAAGAATAGAATAACCAGTAACATTACCTGACCACACTTCTTCGGGAGTCTACCAATCATTAGCAACTGATGGGGATCTATTTATCTAGTAGCTTACCATACTAAGCACGTCAGCCAAGATTCTCCTACCAACACCAGCACTAGAGATCATTTTATTGTCCATCTTTAATAATGATCTGCTAATCAATTTTGCAAATTGTTATGATTTACCGGTACTAGTGCGGTGTTTCATTATGCGTTCCTTCATGCATAATTTATTTACTATCTTTGAGCAAACTTCCATGCTATTATAAGTTCACATATGCTTGATCGACTTACTAGTCTTTATCTCAATCGAAGTTTTCAATTGTATGTTCCTGACAACGGCATCAAACTTGTGCATTGGTACAAACACCTAGGTCTTTATCAAGTAGTTCATAGACTCTTGAACATATGTATTTGATGTCTTCAAACTGAAACATGTCACTGTCTCACCTTGAAGTTCATACATGTCTCCGTGCTTGATTCCTCTCAATATCACTAGGGCATCTCGAACAACCTTTATGATCCACCTTCTAAAAAATACTCATAGCCAACTGAACCTAAGGCACCTAAGGAAATTTAAGTTCCTTTTCAACTCTGGGATATGCCTTACTCCAGTCAATGTCCTCACAATACTGTCATACATTTTGATGTTAACATCACCAACACCCACAACATCACACTCAGTATTGTTTGCTAACTAGACTTTACCATTTTCCGTGCATTGATAAGTGATAAACTAGTTCCAATTTGGTGTAGTGTGAAATGAACAACCAAAATCCATTATCCATCCATCAAATGATGAATCCTCAATGACAGACAAGATACAATCTACATTATCAGAATTATTCTATAGACTCAACTCTAATTCTCTTACCCTTTTCATTTTTCAGCATAATAGAGTCTCTTCTACCATGCCCACTCCTGCCACAAGTCCAATAGACAACTCCTATAATCCTAAACTGACTACTTTTTTTTTTCGTAATTATACTACTCTTATTAACACATGTATTACTTGTTCCTCTACTTTCACCTACTAAGGCAATAGGTATAGGTTCACTAAATTTTTTTCCTAAGAATGTCTTCACTCAAAATCAAATCATGAAGCTCATCAAATGTCAAGCTCCTTGACCCAAAGGAATTATTAACAGTATTAACAGTAGTATTCTAGTTATTAGGTAATGAGGATGATAGAATCAGCGCACATATCTCATCTTCAAAGTTGATTTCAACCAAATTCAATTGGTTAACGACTTCATTGAATTCGTTGATATGCTTAGCCACTAATGTATCTTTGCCCATTTTAAGTAAAATAGATGTTGCATCAAATAGACCTTTTGGATCACGGAGGGCTTCTTGTACATATTTGACAGGGCTTTCATTAGTTCCGTAGTGGTTTTCTCTTTCAACTGAGTAACACCCATCACTTGTCTATCTAGCAATTCCCACTCGGCATCCTTCATTGAGTACGGTTTCTCCCCAGATAATGGTAAGTGCAAACTTCTATAGTACAAATAATCTTCAATATACATCTTCTAAAAAGCAAAATCGTTCCCGTCAAATGAGTGATTCTCACCTTTTCTTCTTCCATCGTTATCAATTCGCTTCGAGTTAGCCAACACTAGCTTTGATATCAATTGTTGTGAATATAGACAAACGAATAGGATAAAATTAGTTGGAAGGAGGGAAGGAAATTGACCATCAAATTTATGTGATACGGTTCGAATATCGGAACTTACGTTCATGGGAAGAGCAGTATGAAATTTCACTATAAAAACAAGTGAGACAATGGAGATTACAATCACTTGAGCACTCAAACATTCTCTCAGTGTTTCCTAGCCCCTAACAATTCTTAATGAAACCTCACTCAAGGAATTAAACAAATTATACTCACAAGAATTTGTCATAGCTAAATTACTCGTGTGTAATTACAACAATCCTCAACCCTCTCAACCACCAAAGAACTTGGTGCACTCTCTTCTCTCTAGCCACCAAGGACTTGGTGCACTCTTAGCCACCAAAGGAACTTGGCGCTCTATCGGCCACCTCAGCGCAATTCTTGTCCCACGTCTCTTGCTCTCTTTTATAATGTAGAAGTGAGTCTTCATCATTTAGTGGCAATGACCATAGAATAATCATTATTGCACTTCATGATGCTCACATGGGAAAAAGACATATTGTACATTGGCCTCTCTTCTCAAGTTCATAGTATTTAGCCCCTCACAATTCTTAATGAAACCTCACTGAAGGAATTAAACAAATTCTACTCACAAGAATTTGTCTAGCTAAATTACTCAGGTGTAATTACAACAATACTCAACCCTCTCAACCACCAAAGAACTTGGCGCGCACTGTTCTCTCTAGCCACCAAGGACTTGGTGCACTCTTAGCCACAAAAGGGACTTGGTGCTCTCTTAGCCACCTCGGCACAATTCTTGTCTCACGTCTCTTCCTCTCTTTTATAATGTAGAAGTGAGTCTTCATCATTTGGTGGCAATGACCATAGAATAATCATTATTGCACTTCAAGATGCTCACATGGGAAAGAGACATATTGTACATTGGCCTCTTTTCTCAAGTTCACAGTATTTAACCCCTCACAATTCTTAGTGAAACCTCACTCAAGGAATTAAACAAATTGTACTCACAAGAATTTGTCTAGCTAAATTACTCAAGTGTAATTACAACAATACTCAATCTTCTCACCCACCAAAGAACTTGGCACACTCTCTTCTCTCCAGCCACCAAGGACTTGGTGCACTCTTAGCCACCGAAGGAACTTGGTGCTCTCTCGGCCACCTCGGTGCAATTCTTGTCCCACGTCTCTTGCTCTCTTTTATAATGTAGAAGTGAGTCTTCATCATTTGGTGGTAATGACCATAGAATAATCATTATTGCACTTCATGATGCTCACAAGGGAAAGAGACATCTTGTACGTTGGCCTTTCTTCTCAAGTTCACAAAGACCACCTTGCATTTATTAAGATGAGCTCCATGCAACTTCCTTTTTGCATTTATTAAGATGGCCTCTCTTTTTCTTTTCTTTGTTTTCTTTTTTCCTTTTCCTTCACTGATTACCGGCCACTGCGATGGCTAGCAAGCCAAACCTTACCAGCCTTAAATGAGGCTCCACCTATCTGTTGAGGTTGAGCTTGAGTCTTGATAAATCGGCAAGGTCTAAGCCTTGCCAGTCATCGACAAGGTCGATTCTCGCTGGATTGTCAATGATTGACCTCAGAGAAGTCTCAGCCTCGCCCGATCGATGAGCTCAAGCTCACCTAGCCAGCCATTGCCGTCGCTAAGCACTAGCGAAGGAAATGGAAGAAGGAAGAAGAAGAGAAAAATAAAAGTAATTTCGATTTTTTAAAAATATTTTTATAAGATGAAGAGAAAGTGTGAATGAGCCTAATGGGTTTAGTTAATGAGTTGAAAATGGGTTCTAAACTCAACCCATTTAAGATGGTCTTGTCAAAATTGAGTGACTCATATAAGACTCATTTGCGTTTTAAATTGGGTCGTATATAAATTTAAGATTCATTTTGACAAATTTGATAGCCACAACCTAATCAACAAAATCCGATGTAGCAGAACCACCACCCCCAGCATATACAGCAAAAATCATTCGGACGACTTCACCGAAGGACGGTGGTCCGATAGCGCGTATTATAGAATGCTTCGCGCAATAATCAAATTAACCGAAACAAACGCCTTCTTCATACGCGTCCTAATCTCAGATTTATGAGCTTTGTTGTAAATGCGCCTCTTTTCGGCCTAGCGAGCCCTCTTGGCGGCGGAGTCCGACCTCTTCGTCGGAGTGGCCTCACACGTGATAGAGAAATGGGGCGGGTTCTTCTCGCCATCGCTCACCAACAAACGACTTCAAAACGAAGACCGAACACGAAAGTCAGACTTGAGAATAAAGCCAGCCTGTGGAATCGGAAGGTTGCCGTGCGAGATTTCCTCTGGAATCCGAGGGAATTGAAAGCAATGCGACTGCGAGAAGAAGAAGGGGAAGAAGAGGCGCTGAGGCAGAGGGCTTTGAATTTGCAGGGAAGAGATAAGCTCGCCATCTCTCTCCATCACCGGATGGGGAAGGAGACAGAGGATGCACAAAGAAGCCCGATAAATCATTTCTTAGTTTTCTTAGAAGGGCATTTTCCGGTCAATGGAAAATCGTGGAAAAAGTTTTCTTAGAAAAATATTTTTAGTGAAACAATTGAAGCCTTAATTAAGAATGAATTTCAATCAGAACACAAGTGTCCATCCAGGAGGGTCATTTCAGTTTCATCACCCGATACTCCTAATCGAAAGGAGTACTCAGTCCCAAACGAAGCTCAGACGCCTTACACAAACTTCCTCGATCGTAAAGATGGGGTCCAACAGAAAAGAAGCTACTTCCAATCCATTTAATAAATCCATAAACAGAATAATAAAATGAGTGTAGACCGTAACGATGACAATGACTCTGGCTATCCCAAAGAGGCAATGCTAAATGAAAGAAATTAAGCTTTTGCAATAAGCTAGATGCTTCTAAAATTAGACCAAGAAAGTAATTGGCTCATCAAGCTTGACAGATAGAACAAAATAAGATGCTAGAATGCATATCGTGATAATTATCTGAAGTTCGACATTTCAAATAAGATGCTACCAGCATGCACTGAAGTAGTTCAATTTTATCAGCAACAAGTCTTCTTAGTATCAAAAACCAAAGAAAACCAACAAATAGACCTATATAGCCATTAACAGTGTCCAACCAACCCGAGGACCTAATCCTGCCAAAAAAGCATGAAAGCACCTCATGCGATATACCAAAAGAAGACACTGAAGACGTGTAGAACAAAAGAGGAGCAAACTAGGTACTGGCTGGAGCCAATTCTAGGCTAGGGAAAGAAGCATGACACATACAATCGTACATACACTATCTCTATAATTTACTAGAATCCAATTTGAAATTGCAGCACACACATGAGAATGAAGAGGAACAAGCCATACCTTGTGTGACCTTTGCAGACAAGAAAGAACTCTGCAAGAAGAGCTTGTCCTATGAATTGACGCTTATGCTGCAACTTCACATGAGGCATGGTGTTGCCTCAACCAAACTCTGACTTGCGAAGGGAAAGAGAAACTAGGAACTGATCGTTTTACCTTAACTAGAAAAGTGGAGGACAAATTTCATTCAACCCAATAATTGCCTAAAATCCAATAAGCAGGACCTAACTTACATTCAAAAAATCATCAACTCAGCCCCATTAAAAGACATGTGATCATCAGCTGTCAAATCCAGATGAACTTTCAACCTGTTAAAAGAATTACAACTGGATAATAATCATCTAGACACTCCATAAAGATAATAAACTGAAGAACGAGTAAGTGCACACAAGGTTGTCAAAATTTCATTACATCGTTCGTCCTGATGATGATCAAAAGACTGCAAAATAGATCATCTGTCCTCCAAAAAAAGTCCAAGTGCCCTATTCTATGTAGCCAACTAACCAAGTTTCATTGTATTAATTATCCTCAGACAAAATGAATGCGTCAAGAGGAAGAAGCCACTGCCAGTTCACCGAATAATCAAATCGAGAATCAGCACATTAACAAATTAACCGAAAGATCAACGATGAATGAATAGACGATAAACTAATGATGCCCATAACCATGGCAGAATCTTGGAGGCGAGGTAAAACCTTGGGAAAGTTCCATAGCATAAAGAAAGCATGTAGATAGAATAAAAAGACTTGGTAAATGGAAAAAATACTCATTCCATGTACTGATGGTTACAACATTCAGCCAGCCACACTTAACAGATATATAATCAGAAACTACCAATACAAAAGAAAAGTGAAAGGGAAATATATTTATGGAAGCAACATTCATCTTTGCTATCAAGGCAGAAATTCAAAGGTCAATAAAACAATTCAATTTAATCTGGTAAAAAAGAAGGAGATCTATATGAAGATTTCCTTCTCATAGACTTGGTTTCTATGGCAGAAAAAGACCTAGAGATGGCCAGTATATCAAACACCTAGTGGAACTCTCATTCTTGTGTAAACTGTTATTGTATAATTCTTTATAAAGGATGATGACATAGGATTCTATTTTGACAGAGTACATATAATCTAGTAAAGATTTTTTCAGATTCTCGTATTTTTTCTCAATAATAATACATCATCCTTTCAGTTTGTAATAGTTGAATGTCAATAGGATGACTTAGTTTTATTAAAATTCATCATGATTTGCGACAAGAAGACTCCGACCTACAACAGAAGAGAACCATAAACCAGATCTAGATAAGGATTCGTCGCATCTCCTCTAATCATTAAAAATGGAGGTATCATAAACCAGATCTTTGTGGAGTTTAAGCAGCCATAGACAATCCATATAGAAAGATTCCGACATTGCTTGTCACCCAAATCCACAAAGAAGAGAACCATAAACCAGATCTAGATAAGGATTCGTCGCGTCTCCTCTAATCATTAAAAATGGAGGTATCATAAACCAGATCTTTGTGGAGTTTAAGCAGCCATAGACAATCCATATAGAAAGATTCCAACATCGCTTGTCACCCAAATCCACAAAGAAGATCAACCAATAAGTAGCTCACCTGAACATAAATGCATTAGATGATAAACTCCAGCATTCACCAACTGGAGAACTTGAAATTCTTCAATTGCTTGAAACATTAGCATCCTCACATAACGTTCTTAATGTGATCGCTCGAAACTTTAAAGACTGAATAAATTACGGCCTGGAAGCCACCAAACTGATTGATATGATCAGAGGCAACCTTAATGAGGTTGATAAACCTTTTGACTACAAGCAGAACGTTCACCAACAATTTTCAGGAAATCGAACCAGCCAGATGTTTATTTGTGCCTTCAAAGCAAATATCAAAGAAAAAGAAATCGATCATAAAGCAACTGTTTAATATCTCAATTACAAGGAAGATGACTCCAAACAACTCTTGTAGAGCTGATGAGAAAGAGATACATCTAGAACTGTATATTAAATGGAGATCTATTAACTCAAAGCCCTACAGAGCTTCAAGAACTATGCTTGACGAATAAATTAAACTATACGTATGCAGTAGAAGGTCACCATTCGTATATAATAATATCATAAGAAATGTAAAGAGGAAGTAGACTAAACTTGATGCTTACCAGATATGTTAAAACCTCAACCAAAGCATATTCCCTGCAGGATGGTCATCTGCCACTTCAAATTCACCCATCTTAAAGAACTACAAAATATGACAAATATGCCAACTAAGCACCCAGTGTCTGATCCTCCCAGCCTGACCAGCCATTTACTGACCACAACTTAAATGAAACAACACGGTTTTGTGATGGATAAGAAATTGAGAATATCAGCAGCTGGTCAGAGAGCAAGCAATGCCAATGGAAGTTATGTTTCAATGGCTATGCTGCATCATCCCCTACCAGTACATCTTTTTTCAGAATGAGATGCCAACAGTCTGCAACAAAGTAAATATCAAGGTGCTCGCAGAGAAGTCTTCCTAGTCCCAATGATCAAACAGAACCTAAAATCAAGTTGGCACTACAAACTCAAAACAACCTATTTCACCTACAAAATCATCTCATTTGTAAAAATGTCCCAAACAATGTTCCTCACCACCAAAAAAAAAGAACACATACTGCTATGAAAAATTTAGGCTAAGCAAATCCACTTGTCTTATTTCAACTAAGAAGACTAAAGTACTCTCATGTTGCATGTATTTCAAAATAGGTGGCCACCCAATGACAACAAGAGATCTTACATCGAAGTTCAAACCCTCAAAGCATAGTGAAGCTAGTCCTTAGACGCCCTACCATAAAAGCATGACCAAAGTGATTAGGGATGAACCAAATACATGCACATGGAGAACGACCACATAATGTAAAAGGGGAAAAAAACATACACATGAATTGAGAAGGTATAATAATGGAGAATGAACAATTCTTGAATAACGAAATTTTTTATTTTGTCACCCTCAATGTCAGGATGTAATGCAGGTCTAAGTCATATGATAAGCAGACAACACAATTGAGCATTTCTTGAATAATAAATGTTTCTTGACACACTTGATAGCCATTCAATTCATGATGTAATAAAATTCTCAGTCATATTATAAGCAAACAACACAAATATTAGAACAACTCATATATGCATATGGGGGCAAATACCTATCCTGTTACCACAATGCTAAATAAGATTAGAGAAAATGGGATGATAAGTCACGTTAACATACCACATGACAGATGTGCCAAAGAATGAAGAGCTTATCCAATCAAAGAGATTGCTCCAAGATAAAAGTAACTACTACAATCTTCTGTATTATAAATCCAGAACAGCTACTGAAACAAGTAAATAGAAGGAGCGTGAACACAAATGATATGCATGACCCCGGCAGACTTTCAAAGAGGGAAAGCGAAAATGAAGAAATTCTCTGCAGCAAGCCAGAAACTTCTAAAATCCGATCGAGACCATTCCTCAACAACCACCTATGGTACATAAATCATCTGATTAATAAGGACATTTCACCAAAGATTCTGTACCAAAAGAAAACATGGCAATCATATAAACTGAAAGCCTAAGAAAACTAGGTATTGTGTGGAGCTGAAACAATGAAAAAAACGCAAGAAGAATAAATCCCGCACGAGTCCGTGCCTATACATGTACAAGCAACAGGATTGTCGAGAGTCAATTGAAATCTTTTTAATAATAAGACCATCGCCAACACTTTAACCCAACTAAGAACATGAGGAACTAGGAAGATGCGAGATCATGTAAAGAGATGGGACCTCAAATCTGCCAGGAACCATACTTATGATGGATTTGCTGTCACCATCCCCCTGTTATAGCTTGTCCTACGATCTGCCCAATTATGCTTGATCTATATTCGGCCAATCACAATTGTCGTAGTTGACCTAATATATAAAATCGCAAAAATTTGCTCGACAAAGTAAGAAACCGACAACAAATAGGAGCAGCTCCAGAAATCCTGTGTAGGAAGCGGGAATTCCTATGCAAGGTCTTGAGAACTGTTTATCCTCAAATTCAACATCAGCTAACTTATTCATAGCTCAAACATCATACGACCTGCCAAAAAAAACAACAGCATACCATCTCAATCAAAGAGTAGGTACAAAAAAGGTGATAAAAACATCTTAACCATCATCCATATCATCCAAATTCTCACATTCACGATTCTTGCAGATGTAGTTTGAAGGTTTATCAATGCCAGCTTCCTGGGAAGAAATTGGTACTGTTTGACAAGTTTTGGAGAGTAATTGGAGAATCCATGTGCAGGGATTGAGGAAACTTGCGGCCAAGTAATTCATAATGTCAATAAACAAGATATGAAAAATCATTTGTGAGGCTAATTTAGATTAGCAGAACATAAAAATAAGAGCATCCAGAAGAGAGAGCTCCCTGGGAGAGTGATTACAGAGTGATCCAAACAAATTGAATGTAGACATGGATAATCTGATCTGCCATAATTAGTGAATAACTGCAATCAATATCCCACATCGTAAGTGTAAGGTTAACCATCTGATAGAGATAAGGAACATGGTCTCTAGTCCATAAAGTCAAACTCCAAACATTGTGTGCCACCTAGTGACCAAGAAAGCAACAACTACAGTTGGAAGCACAATTCAAAAGCACCAGCTTTGGACACACGATTCAATTGTAGTTTATCCAGTGAATTTTGCAGACAGACAAGAAATGCAACATTATTTGCAGCAAGGAGAGTCCAACCTACAAGAGGAGAACTACACATTCCATGCATCTACACATTCCACGCATCTCCTTTAAAAATAGAACCAGATCTATCTGGGTTCTCAAGCAGCTATAGATAATCCAAATTAGAAGGATCCAAATTTCAGCTGATGGCTCCTATCCACAAAGAAGACGATTCGGCAACTCAGCTAATTGTCACTGCCTCCTGTTTTCACTCACTTGACAAACTTGAATTCTTTGATCACAGAATCCTATACCATCTTCTGGGTGGGAAAGAAGCTGACTTTGTGCTCTTGGGCTTGGAAGAAAATTCTACAACTCAGGACAGAATTCCGGCTCCGCTTCCATTGGAGGATAGGCAATGGTCTCAACACTTCGCTTTGGTTTGACAATTGGCACCCTAGGGTCCTTTGAACTTAATATTCACAGATTCGCTTATTATAGATCTGGACTTTCAAGGCAAGCTTCGGTGGCTGACCTTTTTTCTGAGGACGGCCACGCTATACGGTCCGTGATTGCAACTTGGGGTTCGCCGCTCCCTTCTTTGACTGATGCTAAGGATTGATTTTGTCGGAGGGAGAATTCCTCGGGAGTGTTCTCAATGGCCTTAGCTTGGGAGCTTATAAGGCGAAAGAAGGATCGAGTTAGTTGGAATGGTTTCATCTGGAACAATGCCATCCTACCTCGATATCAATCTAACCTTTGGCTCATTACCAAGCGAAGGCTGCCTACTCAATCCCTACTCATGGCTCATGGTAGGATCGATGATGCATTCTGCCCTTTCTGTGAAGAGGAAGCTGATTCAATTGATCATTTATTTTTTAGATGTCGCATTACGTCGCGTATTGCCTTCTTTTGAGCGACCAGATGCGGACTACCTTGGAGGAAATGCGGACTTGGGCTACTACCTTCCTTGCGGGCAAGGAGTTCCATAAATGTATTGCCCGTTTTTCTTTTGGTGCGCTCTGTTACATCATCTAGAAGAATAGGAATGATATCCTTTTTAAGGGGTGAGCCCGTTTCTACCTCGACCATGAAGAAGTACCTTCTCAAAGTCGTTCAAGATAAAGCTCTCACCTACAGGAATATGGACAACTCCGCTAGAAATAGAAGAAGACAACGGTGCTGAGTGTTAGATCCTTCCATATTCTCCTCTGCCGTTTGTACTCTGGCTGGTTAGGCCCTTGGTGTTTTTTGGTTGTGCCAGCGCCTCTTGTGCTGGCTTTGGTCCTTTGCTTGCCGCTTGGCCTTTTTCTATCGGCTTCCTTCCACTCTTTATGAGCATGTTCATTGAGAGTGTAAGTTCTTTGAAGCCGAGGGTTGTATAGCTTTTCCTTCCCCTTTTTATTATATCTCTTACCTTTACCAAAAAAAAAAAAAAAATCCTATACCATCTTCACGCGACACACTTATCTGAAGAGATCGCTCCAAACTGGAGCAAGCACCTGTAATGGCTGAATAAGTCCATACATTTCATGCAAGCAATTTTATCAATCAAAATAACCAGAGGGAAACTTGAACCAGATAATGTTGATGAACCTCAAGACATTCATACAAATTCAATCGGGACCCAAACCAATTCTGTTCTCATAGTAGACCACCTGGATACTAAGTCCATGCCTTCAAAGGCAATATAACAAATCAAACAAAACAGTTTGACAATTCTAATTAAAAGAAAAATGAACACAAACCACCCTGGTATAGCCAATGAGAATAAAAAGATGCATTTAGAACCATAAGATAAATTATCTGGCAGACAAATCATCTACAAAAAAAGGATCGTGTTGCAAATAGTGATCTTATTTATAAATAGATATAACAGCTATGCTTGATGGGTAAGATAGATTATAAGTGCAAATTAATATCACCATCCAGGTATTGAAATATCATATGAGATCAGAAGGAAAGGTAGAAACTTCATGCTCAACTTTTTCCACTTGAGCAAGTGTGATGTTCGTCGTTGATAAAATAAAATAGAAATAATGTAGACGTTAATCATCTGATCAAAATTTGATAAGAATCAAAAGGGTAAATGGGAAGGTTTTTCCCAGTTGCAGCAAATAGACAGCTTACAAAAAGGAGGAGGCTGAACTCCATGCTCACCAAATATGTGAAAACCTCAAAACAAATTTTATCCCCTGCAGGAATATGCTCTGCTAATTCAATTTCACTCAACTAAAAAGCATACAAAATATGACAAACAGAAGGCGAAGAAGAAGGATCAAGAGTGCGGTTCAGGAACGATGTCAGCTCTGAGGAGTAATTGGCAGAGGATGTGAAATAAAGAGCAAACAAGAGAGGAACTGAATGCACAATCAAAGATTCAGCACAAGAATAAAGGCTGAGGACATGAGGAAGGGACTATTTCTAGGAAGGACACCCACGTTAGATTTGCAACAGCAATGATCCTAAGTGAGCATACATGTTGCATAGAAAGAACCATGACAGTTCATACATCAACCAAACTCTGACCTCCGAAGGAATGAGAATTGGTTTTCTCATGAATTGGAAGATAACAGGACTGAAGGACAAACTCCTTTCAAACCAGTGACTGTCTTGAAAAGCGGTAGCTTTATCTGATGATTGTCAGAGATCATCAACTCGACATCACAAAGATAATGCAACAGATCAGCACTTCCCAAGCCCGGCAAAATCGCAACCTGAAAAAGAATTGGAACTAGACCATGATTATCTCCCAAAGTAAAAAAAAAAAAAAAAAACTTAAGCACAAATTTCAATCAAAACCAATAATTGCCCAGACTACTAGTTCATCATCTCTACCAACAAAAGACAGCAAAACCGATCCTCAGTCCTCCGGAAAGCCCAAACGCTTTGTTCTATGAAACAAACCGACCAGTGTCCCCATTCATCGTCGTTAGACAACATCCTCAGACGAGCAGTTCGCTCCAAGGCAAAACAATCCACTGCAAATTCATCAACAACAAAAAAAAAAAATCAGATGAGCCCCAAACGAAGAGGAAAAAGGCCACTGCCAGTTAACCGGAACAACAACAAAAAAAAAAAATCGAACAAGCCGGAAAAAACAATGATCCAATGATCGACCGGTCGAGGAATCAATAGATGATAAAAACACGAGCTTAACCAAATGATCCCGATCAACCATTGGGATCGTCCCGAAGAGAGACCAAGCGAAACCGTCACGAAAACAAGTTTATGCAACCAGATGCTTCACAAATCAGACCGAGAAAGTAATCATCATGCCCATCCACAATCAATCGAGAACCTGAACGGAAGAAGAAACTGACCTTCTCCCAAGAGGATTTCGCAGAGGCCCGTCACGCGAGAAAGAACGAGAGAGAGAGGGGGAGGAATGCGAATACAGACAGGAGACGCTCGCAACGGTCGTCTTTTTTTCTTTTAAGAAGAGTATTTTGAGTTCGAAATAGAGTCATACCTCCAAAAGATTATATTAGGAAAGTTCATAAAGAATTACACGTCTACTAATAATTAATATTACTTTTTTTCATGTGAAATTAGTTGCCTCTTTCTAGAGAGACTTGTTGAAAATTTTATTTATTCTTTATATAGTATGATATTAAATAATCAGCAACAGTTTTACTTATCATGTTATTATAACATAAATTTATCAATATTCGATATTATAATATACTTTTAATTTAAATAAGTAAAAATTATTATGTTAATTAGGAACCTCTCTTATCATGCATAATATTAATGTCTGCTAAAAACAATTTTATCATGACAATGGTGAATTTTCAAATCCTCTGTTATTTATTTAAAATATTACAATTTTGAAAAAAAAAAAATGTTTACACGTCACAAAGTGCTCTTATTAATAAGTAAATTATTTTGAAAGCGCCCTTAATTATTTTGAAGTACAAGTGTTAGGGGAAAAGAACTCCAGTTTGCCCTTTAGCAATCATTGTATATTTCCTACACCACCGGATCAACTTTTGCCGTTTTCCTTGTCACTCTTACCCAAGCACACGCTCAACTTGGTGTAATTCTAATTCCGGCTTAAATCTTGATTGTCCTATCTTTTCAATCTGAAACTCACAAGATATAATACTTGTGTCATAACAAGCTGACATGAATCAATGTGTTTAAGATTGCGCATGATAAAATTTCCGTTTCTTGATTTCTCTGTTTCTCTGTTCCCCGGAACAGGTTTGGAACAGAAATCCGTTTAGTAACGCAAATTGATTTCTCTATTTCTAAAACAGATTTCTGTTTCAGAAATTGTTTTGGGGGAGAAATCGGAAGTTAGAAATTGTAAACTTCTCTGTTTCTGAAATAGAAATAGAATTTTTTTTTTTTTAGACTTTGTTTAAGAAACATGCATGACTTATGTATTTCATTTCATGACTTACGTATTTGAGACTTTGTTTATTTATGTTTTTAAGTTGCAATTATGATGATATTATTGCTATAGGCATTCTTCTTTAAAGAATGTCATTGAAAGATCATTTGGGGCATTGAAGAATCGTTTTTTCATTTTGAGGCACATGCCCTCATTTGCATTTCGAAAGCAAGCACATATCGTAATTGCATGTTGTGTCATCCATAATTACATCCGTGATCAAAACAAGATGGATAAGAACTTTTTCCTATATAGAGATCCAATGTACTTGGCTGAACCTACGCAGGATAAGCTTACAAACATTCAATTGACCGAGGAGGGAAACCAAATAAATATGCATAGGAAAACCATTGCCAATAAAATGGCAAGGGAATAATATGCCAGAAATTCCATAAAATTGTATTTTCAACTTTTGTAATGTATTAGTATTATTTCGACTATTATTTTGTATTTGAGGATTTCCTACGTTGTTATCTAATCAATTTCTATTTCTAGCACAACTTTCATTTTATTAATTTCGAATAGCTCGCAAATTGCGCCTCCCTCCATGTCAACTAGTACCTAACATAAAATCACTTTGTGGTCTCAAAAGAATGCAAAAAAGTGTAGTGACTTAAACCCGAATCTTGAATGAATAGAATAAATACATTCACTATTTGCATATTAGCATTTGAAAATACCAAATCTTTTATAGTTTGCATATTAGCATTTTTTTATACTAATTACTAGCTTTTATTTACATAAATTGCTAATGTTTTGAAGTTCCTAACTACTCTATCAAATTACCAATATAAATTAAAGTGATTTATCAACTTTTATCAAATTAAATTACCATCATAAGCACCAAGAAGAGTGAGGTAAAAAGATGGGGACAACATGATTCATAGAAATATAAATTTTCTTTCTGTTATCAAATATTTTCGAAATAGAAATTTTGAAATCGTTATCAAACGGGTTTTTTACTCTTAAACTTGGTAGAAATAGAAATTGAGAAATTGATTTCTGGTCAGAAATCAATTTCTGTTTCAGAAATTTTATCATGCGCAGCCTAAGAAACTTATATCTTTTCACTTTTCTATTTTCATCGCTCAAAGGTCCATACCCATGCTGAAATACGAAGTAAGGTTGTTGTCCTTGACGTCGTTAATAACCAAAAACTAACAAGAGCACAAGCATAACCCATAATTCATAAGTTTTTTTTTCTTTAGTCGAAAACATAAGCCGAATGTTCTTTTTTTCTTTTTTTCTGTTGTGCCATGCATAGACATAAGGTTGGTATATGTAATTATTGACATGCTGTCAAATCGATATGGTCTAGCAAACATGCATATAACTACTCACTTTGTAGAGGTGAATGGCCATTGCTTGATTAAAATATCTCTCTCCATCTATAAGTTTGTAGACTTTTGGATTGAACATTTCAACATGATATCAGAGTTAAGCTTAGTCTCAATTTATTCCGTATGCGTGACCACACGTTTGTTAAGTTCCACTTGCCGTTCTTAATCCAACTTGTGATTAGGAGAGGATGGTCATAGTATTTCACATCAAATATTTATGGGGTTTATATACTCTTTACACACATATAATCTTCCTCCACCTCTAAGCTTAGACTTTTAAATTGAAGATTCTAACACTTTCCAAGGTAAATAAATAGTGTTTGAGTTGGCGGTATTGCATAATTTGGACCCAATTTTTTTTAGAGAAGTCAATTGAAAATGTTAGCAAAACTTCTTAAGAGTTTTTAATTTAAGGAAGGACTCAATTTTAATGAAGAGGGTCCATCCTCTACTAATATAGTCCCACCATACTTTTACCACTCCCTCCTGCGAATTAAAAGAAAGAACCAACGAATTCATCACATGGCATTGGCATGCATTTCAAGAAGTTTTTATGAATGGTAAGCTCATTTTAGAAAGAAAAAAACTGGGATCTGTTTCGTTTAATATCTTTTATATTTTCTTCCATATATTAAGCACAGCTTGAATTTTTTTTTGCTTTTTCGTGAGGTCTAATTTTATTCATACATAAAATATTTTTCAGTAGACCAACAAAGGGCACGAGTGAATACGAAGCATCCTATAATTATTTGCTAGCTTAGCTCGTTTCTTTGTTAAATTACGTCTTTCATTGTGCATATGGTTTGATTACAAATGTCTCGTCCGTGTAATACTTTTTTCAATAGAGTAATACCCAGTCTCCAGCTATGTATAATCACTGAATCGAGTCGACCCCAAAAGTCAAGCATTGTGGACATCAACTCAATTGGATTCCACCCCTGTATCTACTACACCTTGTGAGGCTCGACCTTCTTTTTGGCATTGGCAACTGATACCATCCAGGCTACTACACCTTTCAACACCCCAAAAAAAAAAAAAAAAAAAAAAAAAAAAATGCTCAAGAACGGACTGGGAAGCTTCCTCCAGTACTTCAAAGTAGAAAAACAAGTCACTCTGATGTCATTGTTCCTCACCTGTCAATTTGCTAAAGAAAACCCGGCACATAAATGAGTTTTTGTTAGATGCTGAACGAACTATGCGAGACTTTCCCCGGTCCAGGCCATTGTTGAAATCCGCAACATTCTAAACTCCATCGATTACATGAATGTCCAATATGATTGTGCTATACGACCGCTTAATATTTCAGATAAATGTATTGACACTTTTAAAACTTGTCATAAATATATAATTGAGTCCTAAAACATTAAAAAAATGCAATTTAATCTTAAAAATTGTAAAATTGATGTGATCAAATTACTCTGTTAGCTCCTCCTACTTTGGTTAACAGAAATTACTGACGTGACTTATTTTAATAATTTCTTTTCTACGTGACAAATACTTTAAGTGAATAAGTCCACACCATCGAAAGATACTGTGTCCTCTCTTCCCCAAATTGAAATCCTAATTGAATATTTCGGATTGACAGTGGGCTTTCATGTATCTTTTTCATGTCTCCATAGAATATCTACATATTGTATTGGATATTGAGTTGTGGCTAGTCCCTTTGCCTCTATTATGCCTATCCAAGTCATATCGAAATATGAGTTCAAGGCGGTTTAAATGACCTTGAAGTATGATTCTTTTTGTTGTTGGCCTTCTTTAAATCCCTTAATCGCAATTGCCCCATGCTCCGCTTGCCCTCTCTGTGCCGACTCTCATTTTGACCTTTTATTTCATGCAATTTTTTTTAATTAATTTTCATCTATTAAATTCTGCATTAGGGAGTGTGGTAGCGATTTTATTCCGACAAATCTTTTAAGAGAGTTTTTTTATTTCGTTCAATCATCTCATTATCTGTACATAGAAGACAGAGCTTGGCGGCGATATGGACAATATAGATAAAAGCTTATAATGTTAAAAAGCTATTGATTTTCAAATTTGTTTCAATTTTCTGATAATTAATCCATAAATTCGCCTGACAACTTGAAAAAGAATAAGGTTTTCTGGAAAATTCTCGCTTTTAAAAATCTTATATGTATAGTGGTGAAATTAGAAAGAAAAGTTCTTTTACTACGCATGGTAACAACAAAAAACACGTTACATTCCCAATTATGACAACTAGATCTTCATAAATATAAAAAACTAAAAAAAAAAAAAAAAAAAAGAGAGAGAGAGAAGGAAGGTGATGTGGTAATGGTGGCAACACAATTGGTGAAGATAGAGGCATCAATGGTGGTTGTGATGGGAGCGACGGTGGCAATCGGGTGGTAGCAGCAACAATGTCATATTGGGAATTCATACGGGTTGTTCTTAATATTTTTGTTTAAAATAGTTGGGGAAGATAAAATAAGACCAATTGAGATTTTCAAACATTGTTCTTGAGGATAATCAAACCATTCTCTTTACAGTACACCGAAAAATAGAGGGAACGTGAAAAACAAATTTGTATGTAAAACTGAGTAGAAAGGGGAAAAAAATTGAGAAGAGCGCAAAGGTTTTCATGTTTTCTTGTTTCTTTAATGAGTTATGTCTGATATAACAATTTGTAGGTAGATAACAGTGAGTCTCATTTCTATTATTAATTCTTGCAATAAATTGAAAACCGTTAGAAATCCCTTATAAATGGAACCATCAATCCAAAAAATGGGAGCCTATTTAATTTATAACAAAGCCTGGTCTCCACAATTCATCAACTTAGCCTTGCAGAAAAGGCAATGGATCGATCATCACTTCTCAAATTCAGCAAACCCTCCAACCTAAAGCAATAAGCCCTAGAAAATTATCATCTCAAAGAAAAAGGTGAAGAGGAAATAGATCTATACAAAAAAAAACTTCCTCATCATTTACTTAAAAAATATCCAAGCTGCACAAAGTTAAACGAAGTCGAGATCCTTCCCTCTTCCCATAGTTGGAGGACAAAGATCCTCTTTCCTGACTTCTAAGATAAAAAGTAGAACATGGAGTTAGAGAGACATAACGAACAACTAAGATTTTGTACACTAGTGGAAGATATACACTGTTAAAAACGGATAATAACAGCAAGAATGGAAATAGCACTTACATACACAAATGTACAAAATTAATATTTTTTCAAGGTTTCCGGGTAAGATTTATTGAAAGAAAAAACACAATCTCCATTGTTTGTAGGGTACTCAAAATGCCAATTGGAGACTAACAATTATAACAAATTTCTAATTTAGAAAACAAAGTACAGGAACTAGTGAATTGATTCCTTTTCTCAATAGAAGAACAAGAGAGTATCCATAAAATCTTGTTATGTGCACAATAATTGGAGTTTCAATAAGAGAACTTGGTAGCTAGTACCCTTAGTTCAGAATATCCCTGACAGAAGATCAAAGTATGCCTTGCAGAGACTCTGCAACATTCAATAACAGGAAATAGACCAACAAAAATCTGTAAGTTGGGAAGACCAAAGTAATCCGAGCCATTTAACAGGAGGAAGATTGTTTGGGGAATGACAAAATAGAATCATATACTTCAACCCGATGGGGGAACCGCCACTAGGCTGACGAGAGTGAGTGCTATGACATTCACCTCAATAATAAAATGGGGAAAAAGGAACCAAGGTCCTCATACCAAAACAAAAAGAAAAAAAAATCAAGCGTGGAGTGAAAAATATAAGTTTAATAGCATCATTGGTTACCAGTTGTGATGATCAGCTCACACAACTATAGTTGCAGCCTCCTGACAGAACTTTTGGGTCAACATGGATCTGGAATCTGAATCCAAAGGGGGGAGAAGGCAACAAAACTAAACAGACTTCATTCAATAATTCTTATTTGTATTACTCCAACAAACTAAAATTCACATGAAAAATGAATGATACTGGGTACCAGCTTGCTTCTCCCACACTAAGTTGGTGAATCACTTTTCCCCAAAAATGTTAGCATAAGCAATTTTTTATTTTTTTAAGCAAAGTCAAAGTCAACTCCCTTGGAGAGGAGGAATAAACGGATCAGCCATAGAAGTCATCAAAGTCCACGCCTATGTCAAAATTCCACCCAGAACATATAGATGTAAAGGAGGAAGATTGTCAAGCAGACCAGCAACAGGATCGTCAAGTGTCTACTGAAAATTTTTAATAATAAGACTATCGACAACAGTTTAACCCAACTAAGAACATGAGGACCTAGGAAGATACAAGATCATGTAAAGAGATGGGACCTCAAATCTGCCAGGAACCATACTTATGATGGATTTGCTGTCACCATCCCCCAAATATAGTTTGTCCTAAGATCTGCCCAATTATGCTTGATCTATATTTTGCCAATCACAATTGTCATAATTGTCCTAGTATATAAAATCGCAAAAATTTGCTCGATAAAGCGAGAAATTGACAATAAACAGGAATAGCTCCACAAATTCCGTGCAGGAAGCGGGAATTCCTGTGCAAGGTCTTGAGAACTGTTTATCTTCAAATTCAGCATCAGCTAACATATACACAGCTCTAACATCATACAACCAGCCAAAGGAAACAACAGCATACCATCTCAATCAAACAGTAGGCGTAAAAAAGATGACAGTAATATCTTAATTATCATTCACATCATCCGAATTCTCACATTCATGATTCTTGCAGATATAGTTTGAAGGTTTGTCAATGCCAGCTTCCTGAGGAGAAGTTGGTACCGCTTGAGAAGTTTTGGAAAGCCATTGAAGAATCCAAGTGGGAGGATCGAGGAAATTTGTGGCCAAGCAATTCACAATGTCAATAAACAAGATAAGGAAAATCATTTGTGAGGCAAATTTAGATCAGGAGAAGATTTAAATAAGAGCATCCAGAAGAGAGCTCCCTGAGAGAGTGAGTGATTACAGAGTGAACCATACAAATTGAATGTAGACATGGATAATCTGATCTGCAATAACATTGGTGAATAGCTGCAATTAATATCCCACATGGGAAGTGTAGGGTAGAACCACCTGATAGAGATAAGGAACATATAGTCAAACCCAACGAATACAGAGAACGCTCGGCTCAACACAAACCATCAACCCCCGCAATGCCAAACCCAAACACGCCCGAAAAACCAAACAAAAAGAGGAAGTCATCAACATCGTGGGACCTGGTCTTGCATGTTTCGCTTGGGGAGCTGGCTGGTGTAGCGGGCGATGCAATAAGAGACGACGAAAGGCGCGTCCGGCTGAGCAAGACCCACTCCGATGTTCGCAGAACCTACAAAGGTCGAGCAGGTGGGAGGTGTACCAGGGTTGACGACGACGAGTTTGTTGCCTCTCTCTCCGAGATGAGCTTTGAAGGAATCGCCGTCTTCAAATAATCCACTGCAATAAGAAACATAGGGAATTGCGAGAGATTCAGTGAAGAAGCTCGACGACTCGAGTAGTCATGGAGAGAGAGAGAGGAGATGATCGCCATGGCGAAGGGAACCGAGGTCGAGGAGCTTCTCGTCCGAGCGTCTCTCGCGCTCTCTCAAAGCGAAAGAGAACCGACTGGCTAACTGAAGCGGAAGCCGAAGATGCCCCTGCGAGTGCGACGGTTCCTGAATCGCGAACGAACGAGGGCTTAAGCACTACACGTAATCGAACTCTTGTGCCTTTGTCTGGGTTTATATATACTTTTGCTTTATAATTTTGTTGGAATTTTGGAAAAAGGTATACTAGTTTAACAAAATTATATATTTATGATGTCGACACAGACGAAAATAAAATAGAAATTTGTATTTTGGTTTAATTTTTACGGTTGTTTTGATGTCATAATATCCAATATAAGGATGCTCACGAGAGTACACTAAAGCCTGCCTTTTGAACCATCTAAACACAGTGCTTTTTGATTCGATTTTTTGCTCCTAGAATCGGTTTGGGAACACCGAGTTTAGTAAATTTTTTGTCCAAAACGATTCTGAACAAATTTACTCCCGAAATCGCTTTTGACAAGAATTGAGATCGAGAAAAAATATGATTCTCCGTCCGAAATCAAAAAAGAGAATCAAAAGTGCCGAATCAAAAAAAAATTATTTCTATATTTTATTTTTATTTCTTCCTAGTATGAAATATATATTTGTTGTATATAAAATACATATTTAATTTTATGTTATAATTTAGTATTTTTATTTATTACATATTGTAGGGATATTAGTATAGTTTATACTATGGTTTATTATTTACTATATAATAAAAATTGATTAGTTAATATTTTTATTACTTAGTATAAAAATATAATTAATCAGTGAATGGTTTATGAAAATTCAATATCAAATTTATTTTAATCTAAAAAGGTAATTAAAAAAGAATTGGAATAGAAATTTTATATAGTTACTAAACGCGTTTATTCTTTTTTCTATTCCGTAATCGTAAATTTTATTTGTTACTAAACGCGTTTTTTTACTCGAGAATCGCCTTCCTAATGTAATCGAAATAATCATTTCTAAATTAAATCGATTCATGGGAATAGAATCGTTACTAAACGCGCCTTAAGCGCTCTGTTTGGCAACCATTCAAATGAAAACTTCGATTCGATTTTTTGTTCCTTTAATCGTTTAAACGTAATGCGTTTGTAAATTTTTGTCAAAACTGATTCTGGGAACAAATTTACTCCAAGAATCAGTTTTGGACAAGAATTCAGAATTAAAAAAAAAATATGATTCTCCGTCCAAGAATCAAAAAAGAGAATCAAAAGTGCCGAATCAATTTTTTTTATTTCTATATTTTATTTTTATTTCTTCCTAGTAAGAAATATATATTTGTTGTATATAGAATGCATATTTAATTTTATGTTATAATTTAGTATTTTATTTATTACATATTGTAGGGATATTAGTATAGTTTATACTATGGTTTATTATTTACTATATAATAAAAATTGATTAGTTAATATTTTTATTACTTAGTATAAAAATATAATTAATCAGTGAATGGTTTATGAAAATTCAATATCAAATTTATTTTAATCTAAAAAGGTAATTAAAAAAGAATTGGAATAGAAATTTTATATAGTTACCAAAACGCGTTTCTATTCTTTTTCTATTCCGAATCGAAATTTTATTTGTTACCAAACGCGTTTTTTTTACTCGAATCGCCTCCCTAATGAATCGTTACCAAACGCGCCCTAATTGAAATGCTAATTGGATTATTGTAGTTTTAGTATTTTTCTCAAGGGGAACCTTTGTGTGTGAAAGAATAGAAATGCACGTTGCATGAACTTTCTTAATTTTGGATTTTCAGTTTTTGCATTGTTTTTAATTTCGAATGGTGGCCATATTATTAAGTATTGATTTGTGAGCTCTTCCGATGTTGCATGCATTGGCGTAAGTGAAAAAAACAACTCTCGAGCAAGAAAAGAATGAAATAAATTTGAATTTTCTCTTGTTAAGAAACTGATTCATTACTTATGATTTTCAATAGATATATGTAAATAACTAATTTATCTATTTTTTATATGTCACCATGCTTCATTATATTAAATACAATGTTTCCATAGTTAAGCAATCATTTACGAACTAGTTACATATCCTGTAGTTTAATCAATCATGCTTGTTCATATAAAAACGAGAATGCACAGGATTCAAACTCGTGGCATGATCCTCGAAGTCTATTCTATGCAATTGTCAGACACATGACGTGATGGTTAAGCAAACATTTATGAGCCCCACCCCACCTCAACGACCTAGTTGCAAAATATTGCGCAACTATCGAATCCCTGTTCTCTTCATTTCTCTTCTCTCAATCAATCAATCAGCTATAAAGCAGATGCTCATATCATGCATTGACATTGTACCGTCTCCATAACACTCAAGTCATAATCCAAATATCTCCATAACATTCGATTCATAATCCAAACTTATTACACATTCACAGTGAAAAATGAATTGCAGTAGAGAGAGAGAGAGAGAGAGAGAGGAACAATGCCTACCTTCGATTTGGCCTCCAACTCCGGCGAGCAGAGAGCTGCGACAGAGCGAGCGAGGACTCGAAAGCCAGCGTCAAAGGCCTCGTGGACGCCGGGATCACCAAAATCCCCAGGATTTCTTCATTTATCCGCATGAGACATCCGAATCGAGCGGCGGATCCGAGAATCTCAACTTCCCGATCATCGACCTGGGCGGACCCAGCCAAAGAGGAAGGAGGCGATCGAGAGGATGCGGGGGTTCTTCCGGCAGCGGTGATGGAGGAGATGAAGGAGGGATTGAGCAAGACGAGGAGGCAAAGGGTGGTGTTTGTTCTACACGCGCGACATAACGGGGAAGATGGTGGCGAACTGGAGTGGAGTGGAGGGACGCTATCCTTCTTTTTGATAAATTTCTGCGCTGCAACCTGCGAATGTATAGTGAAGGCAAGAGAAATTAGTTAAATAACAAAGAAGGTGAAATAGTTGAAAAAGGAACACTATCGATAGGTGATATAAGTATTTTCTCGTACCTCTCATGCTAATCCGAATCGGACGAGTCATGCGTTTCATCACCCTCCCATACGATTGGGATAGGGTACCCTCCATCCAATAAGGGACACTTATGAATTCTCAATTTCTTCAAACGTGTGAGGTGACATATCTTATATGGTATATACTCTAATCTATGACAGGAAGATAATTCAAGCTTTTCGAGCAAAGAGAAATTTCCAATCCATTCTGGCAAAAGTCTTAGCCTCAACAAGTTTGAAATATAGAGAGATTGTAGGGTTGTCACATGTTGAATTCCCTCAGGTAATGCCACCAAATCTGTACAAGCTCCAATGGTAAGAGCACGAAGATTCGTAAAGCATTGGTTGCCACACACATCTTTTTGGCACAATAAATCGAGTCCTTGACAAGCCCAAATCTTGAGTTCCTTGAGCAAGGAAAGGTGCTGCATCTCACAAGAGAGAATCCTTAGGTCGCATTGGCTAATGCTCATATACTCGAGGTTACTAGCCGATCGGAGTAGACTCTTAAGCATGGAGGGCTCTGGATCCTTATTAGTACTAACAACTTTTAGATATTTTAGTTCAGGGAAAGGAATGAATGTGGCTTCCACTGTTCCTTCTGATGGGCACTTTGGATTGGCCATCCATTGTTGTTTCAACATGTCTGTGCCATCTATTGACAAGTATTCCACCTGGGGGAATGGTGGTATAGAAATCAAGTTGGGACAATCATATATATGCACGAACCTAAGTTTTGGGAAGAATGGTCGTGAGTTGTCTGATTGATGCTTTTGATGTGCTCCCATTTCTTGCATTCTTCCCCACCACCATCCATGCAGCAATTTGCAACTGAAGAGTTTCAGACTCTCAAGAGATTGAAAGAAGGGGAGTGTGGTATTAGATGGCTCTAGGTCACTTGTCTTTTGAACGAAAACTAACTTACCCAAGAACTTGAGACTCAATGTCCTTAGCGAAGGGAGTTCACTTAGGGGTGGTAGCTGGCTTAGTGAACGACAGTTATTAATTAAGAGGTGTCTAAGTCTGACCAATTTCCTCAAATCTCTAGGAAATGTTTGAAGCTGCGTACAAAGCGAGAGTTTAAGGGTTTGCAAGTTCACCAAATCAGTGATTGAATCTGGTAAACTCTGGATGGATTGATTCAGAAAAATATGAAGAAATCTTAACTGCTTCAACTTTCCTAACGAGGAAGGAGGGAGAGGAATATCTGTATGGTCCAAATACAATGCTCGACAATGTCCACAACTAGAGAAAACTTTATGATAGTTGCGTATAGAGGATTCACCTTTCAAAAAGAGAAACGTCCGCAATTTAGATGTTTTGAGTAGGGACAGCACTTTCTCTTCAGAGAAAGTCTCTGAAATAAACGATGCATGTCGAATTCCTCTAGCATTATCTCCTCTTTTAAAATTAACAATCTTGCATTCACCTCCGGCAACTTTTTGGGCAAGATCATGCATGAGATCATGCATCTTGAATAGTTTGACCCTGTAGCCATCGCCATATTTGACTGTTAATTCAGCATCAAAGAATGACCCACATAGTAGTTCTGACAAGTAATTGTCAGCGACCTTTTCAAGGTTATCCTCCTTGTTGCATGACTCAATAAAGCCTTGTGCGACCCAAAGATGGATCATTGTATCTTTCTCATAGACATAATCTTTCGGAAACAATGAGCAATATGCAAAACAATTTTTCAAGCATGACGGGAGATGATCATAACTGAATTTGAGGACTTGCATTATTCCTCCATCCACATCAATTTCTGGTATTTCTGGAAGTTCATGCACTTTGTAACGGAGCCATTCATCTTTGTTTTTGCCGTACAAAAGGCCTCCTATAGTTCTAATGGCAAGGGGAACCCCGCTGCATTTTTTAACTATATCTCGCCCCATTTCCTCCAGTTTTGGGTCTAACGATTCTACCCCATCTCCAAAAGCCATTTTACTAAATAAGTCCCACGACTTATCATCAGATAAGCCACGTGGTTCATAGATAACTGCTTTCGTATTTGTGATCTCTGCAACTTTGTGATTGCGAGTGGTTATAAGTATCTTGCTTCCCTGCAAACCATCCTCTAGCCAATCTCCAAGCATCACCCATTTATCCCGATTTGTATTCCATAAGTCATCCAAAACAAGCAAGTATTTCTTCCTACCTAGAGTCTCATGAAGAAGACTCGGCAACTGGTCTGGAGGCTTATTCTCAAGATCTGGATAGTTTGCTGATTTAAGAATTTCTTTAATAATCAAATTCACATCAAAGACATCAGATACACACACCCACATCTTAGGCTCAAAATGTTCTTTTACTTCCCCATCGTTGTACACAAGTCGTGCGAGTGCAGTTTTTCCAAGACCTCCTTTACCAACTATGGAAACAAATGACACGCTCTGGCTAGGGGAGGAAGCAAACAAATGTTGTTTGATCTTTTTCTTGTCCTCTTCCCTACCAATTATTTTTGCATCGGGTAATAAATTTTCTTTCTTTCCTCTCGCAATGGCCATTGATTCCTCTCTCTGATGCTCAAATGAATGGAACTCCCTATCTTTCTTAATCTTATCCAGCCTCTTCCAAAGTTCCTGAATTTCATTAGCCACTTTGAGGCGGTGTGCAAGTTGATTCGATTTAGAGAAGAAAATGCGTACCGCATTCCACATCTTGTTGCCAGGAGTGACCTTCCGCCTTAGATTTTCTGTTGCGACATCGTCCAGCAAGTCCTGTGCGTCGTACAACACGTCCTTCAGCCTCACGAGCCAGAGCTTGACCTGCTCGCTGTCCCATTGTTTCTTCTCAGCATCCAAAAGCACGGCTCGGATGGTCTCGACGGTGTCCTTAAGACTGTTGACCTCATTCCTCGCACCTCGTACACGTTGGATCTCCGAAAAGGTTTTGGAACCGGCCAGTTCTATTATGTCGGTGGCGAGGCTGAAGAGCACTGCTTCTGCCATTTCCAGAAGGTAAAAGAAGGAGTTAAGGAGTGCTTGAGAGGAGGTTGTAGAGTTGATGCTTTCGTTGGGTAACAATGGTTTGGTGGTGCCTCGTGATCCACTTCATGCACGAACATACACAGCAAGGCCAACGGCAGCTCATTATAAAATTCGGTCAACCAGTGGGAACGGAATTGAGCAATACGAAGACAAGCGCGTGCAAATGTTGGGTGCCGTGCGAAAGATGTGTGGGGTCCACAATGAAGGGGCTGAAGAAAGAAAGAGGAAAAACCAAAAGCCTGTGGGTCAAAAAAGCAGGTCGCCCCTGCATAGTTTAGAGAAAATTTTCTCGTTTTTTTTTTTTCCTTTTCCATTTGAACATGGAAATAAAAATGCCTTTGGTCTCGTATTGAGAGCAGTCCCCGAACGAAAACCCAAATGCCCTCAAATAATGAAAACTTGTAATAGCTTTCTTGTGTAGAAATGAAAATTCTTATCCAAAGAATAAGAGAAATAAGAGATTATTAAGATTTAACAATTAAAACATTCTCAATCTTTTTTATTTCTCTAAAAAAGTGATATTGCACCTTGCTTAGTCCTTTTTTTTTTTTTTCCAAAATATGTAGCCCTATCTATAGATATCAATTCATACAAATATCTTTTGTAAGTAAATTTTAAACGATATTATTTAAGGATCCTTATTTTGATCAATGAGAAAGTAACTTCATAATTGCCTTTATATGTAAGAATACACGTAAAAATTAGAGTTGGGAGACTTATTGAAGTAATTAATTTTGGGATCATTCACGTGTGTGACAATGAAACCAAAGAGATAATTTAATGAATGATATCACGTGTTAATTCTAAATTTTTTAATCACTCATATTAGCAAAAAAGGATATTTAATAAATTATGTTTCTCTTTTGCACATGGGAATTTATGATTATTTAGACATATTCTCATGCAATCTGTTATTATGTCTATAGGGAATTAAAGAAGGCAGCTATTGTTTCTATCCCTTAGAAATTGATGGAATTTCTCAACAAAAAAAAAAAATAATGCAAGTTTTAATTCTTAAA
Organism: Eucalyptus dawsonii; assembly: GCA_016097615.1. Classification (NCBI taxonomy): domain Eukaryota; kingdom Viridiplantae; phylum Streptophyta; class Magnoliopsida; order Myrtales; family Myrtaceae; genus Eucalyptus; species Eucalyptus dawsonii. The sequence continues at coordinate 45,570,301 of CM027878.1, read as the reverse complement.
TGAATGAAATAAAAGTTCAAGAACTCAAATACGTAAACGGCACAAGGACTCCTATCAATACCATCCTGTTAATTGTAAATTTCAAACCATAAAATCACGCAACATGATCAGGTTAACCACGTAAGTTTTGTAATCAATATGGAAATATTCCAAATGTAAACAAGTCAAAGGACTTGAGATTTGATCATAAATTACTTGTTGGGAGTAGTAGTTTAATATAAATATTTTGTAATCAATATATGCACAAGGAATGAAATGCTACCGCTTTAATTTTCATGGAATGCAACGAGAAATTCGATGTAACATGGTCACTTAGCCCAAGTAGGAGCGAGTGTTCCAATTTTTTTTTTCCTCCAAAACCACCATTGTGTATGAATAGGCTTATTGATGTGGAGGTTGATTGAAGTGAACTCTTGACAACTTTGAGATTGCAGTGTCGTGGAGGTCGACACCCAACATTTGTAAGAACCCACGCTTCTCCTCTTTCATATAACCTAACTTTTGCACCAGCTTTATCTTCTTATTGGGTCAATTCTACTCGCACTTGCCATAATTTTGATTTCCTCCCATCAACATAACAACGAATGAGGGTTAAGGTTTTGACTTTCGTGCAAATGGAACTGCTGTGTACTATTACTCTTGGTTTTTTATTGTAATGTTGATTATGATTTCCTCTCTTAATATGACTAACGTTTTCTCTTATGTTTGACAAACAATGTTAATGCAACACCACACCGCCATATTGGAAAAAGATTGGAAAACAATAAGGGAGAGGAAGAGGGAGGGGGAGGGAGAGAAGGGGGCACGGGGTTTTCGTGGGGGTGGGGGAGAGGTCGCGGGGTGAAGAGGTTGTGCCAACACACTTTTTGTTCATTTTCTCCGGAGACCGAATCTACCAAGTTGGGAATGGAAATTTTTTCTTGATCCGTTGTGGGAATGGAATTGACCCATTAAGAAGATAACACAAGTGCAAATGTTTAGTGGGGTGTCAAGAAAAATGCGTGAGGTCCACCTAAAGAGAAAAAGAGGATAGACCCAAAAATTGCAGTCACATTGGCCTTGGCCGCAACCTAAACGTTTGGTAGTGTGAAAGGAAAAAAGAAAAACGCGTGGGGTCCACCTAAAGAGAAAAAAGAGGATAGACCCAAAAATTGCAATTGCATCGGCCTTGACCGCAACCCAAATGTTTGGTAGTGTGAAAGAAAAAGACGCTTGGCGACCCGAAAAAAGAGACTAAGCGAGAAAAAAGAGGATAGATCCAAAAATTTTGGTCGCATCAATCCCAAAATTGCGTAAGTTTCGGATATGATATAACAACTTTGATCAATAGTTATTGAAATTATATCTTTCAAGTGTAAATTACCCATAAAAGAAATTAACAAACTTTCATGTTAATTATTTACCTATGTTTAAATAATAAATGATTCTTTTTGAGCTGCGACTAGAGGAGTGGAGCTGGCATAACAACTTTGATCAATAGTTATTGAAATTATATCTTTCGAGTGTAAATTATCTATAAAAGAAATTAACAAACTTTCACGTTAATTATTCACCTGTGTCTAAATAATAAATGATTCTTTTTGAGCTGCGACTAGAGGAGTGGAGCTGACAAGTCAGAAGACAAAGCATGTGGAAATGTTAGGCGGCTTGAAAGACACCCGAGGGGGTCCCAAAGAAAAGGAGGGAAGACCCAAAAATTGCGGTCGATGCAACCACAGTAGATATGCCCCAGTGTTCACGATACCATAAGAATCCTGTAAGGTTTGATACTTTGAAGGCGACATTGATTTGTGCTACCAAGATATTTTTCGAGTCTCGCTTGATTTATAATTGAGATACGGAACTATGGAGAGAGCTACTGGACAAAAACTGATGCTATCTATCTTCATGAGATTTACTTCTGCATTCAACGGACGGACACACAGCTGTCCATGGAAACTTTTGGAAGAACGCTATGAGTGAAAATTTTCCCTGCTATTTCTGTAATTGCTTGTCCGGATAACCTTGGCCGCTGTTCTGCTTTTAGTGATCAACTTTAGGTGCCTCCCGTTTGTATTTTCTTTCAAAAACAAGAACACTTGCCGATTGATGGCGGATGTAAAAACACTCGTACACGTCTTTTTAATATTATTCGTGTATTTTAATAGTAAGCAAATAAAAGTGAAAAGAAGGCTACGAGCGTTTTTCAGATTTTGATCAAAAGTGCTTGATGTCCTCGCAATGTTGATTTTAACGTTCTTCAAATTTCAACTACGAACGTTGGATATTCTCATGATGTTGTTTTAATGTTCTTTTGATATGTTCAGATCCAAAATGCTAGTTTGGACGTTCTTCAAATCCTGAATTCGAACCTCTGATTTCCTTGTGGCACTAGTTCTGATGTATTCTAGTTTTGATGTTCTTCAGTTCAAGGCTCACTAATATCGGGCTTCTTGTTCAAACAAGCCACTAACTTGCATGAGTAGCCTGAGTCTTACATAACAAGCCGGGCGGGTACACAATTTGGCTGGTACGATTATTCCACCACACAAGTTCTTTCACGGCCTTCTCGATTTCTCTCACTTCTCTTAGCAAGCTACTCATGCAGCATCCTTCGTTTTGCTTTTGATCGCGTTCTCAGCTTCGACACCATCACATCCACCACTGATTTTTGGGAGCACCTCTCGTGAATGCCAAAGATAAGAGCCCAACATCTTTCTCAACATCACTTTCATCAAAACACGACCAGTTTCCAATTCGTTGGAATTGGTCCATCTTTGGGTAATTACCGATTTTATGTGGGAATCGGTTCATTTTGGAACTGATCACCACTAGGTGTAGTCACTTTGAGTGGTTATTTGAGAGGGGGAGATGGAAGCGGGCATTTTACGTAAATATCTGATTCTCCGGTTGAAGTCATTTTCAACGTAACCGGAATAGGATTACTTTCGCTAGGAACCTCCATTACTGAAATACGATTGACGTGCCATTCATCGAGCCATGCAAATTAGTCTAATTTGATGTAAATATCATCTGACCTACATTATCATCGTCTCTACCCTTTGGAGTTATCGGTTCTTTTTGAGCTTGCGACTAGAGGAATGGAATTGACAAGTCAGAAGATAAAGCATGTGGAAATGGCGGTGTGAAAGGCCCGTGGGGGTGCAGAAAAAAAGGGAGAAAGACCCGAAAGTTGCGGTCGCATCAACCCCAGTAGATATGCCCAGTTTCCACAAGATCTTGTACGATTTGATTCTTCGAAGGGCGCATTTATCTCAAGGCTCGAGTGATATATAATTGCGATACGGAATTACGGAGAGAGCGACTGGACAAAAAAAATGCTGAAGTCTTTTTGAGATTTGCTTCTGCAATCAACGTACAGACACGGGGCTCGCAAATGTTTGGTCTGGTGAAAAAAGACGCATGGGGTCCACCAAAAAGGGTATTAAAGAGAAAAATTGGATTAGACCCAAAAGTTGTGTTCGCATCGACGTTTACCGCAACCCAAGTGTTTGGTGGTGTGAAAGGAAAAGACGCTTGGGGTCCCAAGAAAAGGCGACTACAAGGGACAAACCAGTATAGACCCCAAAATTGCGTAAATTTTGAATGTGACATTCCCGACGTGACAAATTTACCATCGAAACTGTATCTTTTGCGTGTAAATTACCTACAACAGAAATTTACAAACTTTCACATTTAGGATTTTTCCATGTCGTAAATAATAGATGATTTAAAAATATTCGGTCAACAAATAGTTATTTGCATTTCTTAAAATAATTAATTGATAGAAAATATTTTCATAATCAACAATCTTTTACGTCTAAAGTTATTTTTACAAACGATATAAGCGATCATTTTTCATGAAAATGTTTTACAAATTATTGATTTTATTAAAAATATTTTTATTATTAACAATTTATGCCTAATATTTTCATCGATGAAGAATATAATTTATACTTTTCATTCATTTGTTGATGTAAATTATACAAACATTAATTTTTGGCAAAGTATTTTTTCAAACGTTGAGTTTCAAGTTTTGCTATTACTAGTTTACCTGATAACCATGAAAATATACACATTAATGGGGTTTCTATTTCTGTTGCCGTTCTAAACCAAGTTGAATTCTTACTCTATAGTTGCTGAAAATGACTTTATATTTTTGGACCTCTTTAGTAAGATAAGATAAATTTCCTTTTCTGAATGATAAGGGAATCCAAATTTTTGGGTCAACTATACTCAATGAATGCATATGAATCGATTCATTGCCATGGCAAAATACGAAGGAAAAGCAAGAATCGTTCATACCGACTATAACTCAATAGAAAAGCTGAAGTTAAATTTCACTACACCTAAAGATTCACACCTGTTCTACTTCTGTCTGCTAAAAAAGAAAGAGAGGGTGAAGAAATTACTTAAGGACGATTTGATTGATTTTTTGTATACCTTAACATGTAACTCAAACAATAAAAGCTAAAGGCCAACCACTGAGATCCATGTGCCACTGTTGTGCTCTAACATTTTGCTTCTGACACTGGGCAAATGAAGTGATGACGAAGATATACTCTTGCTGAGGTTACCAAGGAAACTTGGAGGCGAAATTGGAAGAAGAACACAGATGTTCAAACTTTCACCAGATACCTGAATAGTTTAATGGGAGTAGCCGCGAGCTAAGTTGTTTTACCTTTCAAAGAGTGCTTGGACATAGTAAGAGTCCCTGTACTTTCTCCCGCTACCAACATCCATACAATGTATCTAAGCACCTCAGCCAATATCAAGAATTCCTAATATTTGTTAAGAACAAAGCATACGGTAGTAAAAAGGAATACTTAACTAGTCAGAACACTCCCAGCACTATTCTTTGAAAAGCTAGTGTTATATCATATTTCGATGAAACAATTTTCGTGGATTGCGCTCCACATTAATAGTGAGATGACCACTTGAAAAGGGCTACAACTTCATGAAACAAGTAAGCTTGTCAACAAGAAGTTGCAAGTTTGAATGATGGACATCAATAGTTGTGAGAAAAATTAAGTTGGCTAGTGTTCAAACACATTATATAAGAGACCATGACAAGGTTTGTGTGAGGAGTTTGCATTAACATGGAAACATGTCATGTCTTAGAAGCTTTTCCGTGTCTTTGAGATGCCATTTTTAAAAAGGCGCATGCTTTTTGAAAATGTAATATCTTCCCTTACCACCATAATCATTCACCAAGAAAGTGAAAGTTTTAGGAATGTTGACAACAACGAAGACGGTAACAAATTTCAAACTGCCTGACCATGCAACTTATGTTAATCATGCATGTTGTGTAATTGAGACGGAAATATTCCAAATGTAAATAAGTCAAAGTACTATAGATGTGGTCGTAGGCTATTTGTCAACTCCATCTTCTTATGCCAAACAAGATTATGCCATGTTAAGTACTGAGTACTCGCTCTTTGCAAAGTAAAAAAACAAACATAAAAGAAGAAAAAATAGGAGTAGCTTAATATGTCAAGAACATACATAATTTTTCATCAATATATGCACAAGGAATGAAATGTTGTTGCTTTAATTTCCATGGAATGCAAAGAAGCATCATTGTGGGTGTACCCATTTCTTTTATGAAGTTCAATGTAACACGGCCACTTAGAGTATGTAATTTGCCAAATAGTAACCGAATCTATTCTTTTATTTCTCGGAACAAAGGAAAAAAAACATAGATTAGTTTGGTAACTTTTTTATTCTCGCGTATAGATTTGGAACAGAATAAAAAAGTAAGAAACAAATTGCTTCTTTATTTCCGAGAACAATTCTAGAATCAAGTCAAATTTTCTTCTTTTCTCTTCTTCTTCTTCATTGTTGGTTACCGGCCACGACGATGGCCGACGACTGGCTAGGTAAGGTTTGGGAAGCTCGCCGGAGCCTCCCCAAAGCCTCATCTAGCCAATGTGAGGCTCAACCTTGCTGCCAATCGTCGTGAGATTCCTAGACTAAGGGGAGGCTGGCATTGGCTGGCTTGGCGAGGTTGAGCCTCGTTGGTGGCTAGGTGAGCTCGCCCAACCATAAGAGAGGCTCAGCCTTGCTAGGCCTCGCCTTAGCCTTACTGATTTTAGGGAGCACCTCTTGCAAATGCTGAAGATGAGAGCCTACCATCTTGCAACGTCACTTTCATTGAAACAACACTGGTTTCATGGACCCTCTTGGGAAACGTCCAGTTCCCATTTGGGATCAGGAACTAGTGGGCGGTTCATAATTCCTAATTAGTGGAATTGGTTATTTGTGTGTGGTTACCGATTTCAGTATGAGAATTGGCCCATCCTAGAATTAGCGCCAATTGTATTGGCTCCGAGCAGTCATTTGAGAGAGGGAGATGGGAGCGAGCATTTTACATATACATCTGGTTCTCCGATTGTAGTCATTTTAAATATGACATCCCTCCTCTCATTCGTGTGCTAGACGTTACCCGTCGCTGCCCTTGGAGTTGTTGATTCCTTTTTAGCTACGACTAGAGGAAATGGAATTTAAAAGTCAGAAGATAAAGTATGTGGAAATGTGAGGTGGCGTGAAAGACCCGTGGGAGTCCAAAAATAGGAGGAAAGGCCCAAAAGTTGCCGTCGCATCAATCACAATAGATATGCCCCAGTGTCCACGACACTAGATGAAAAATCTTGTAAGGTTTGATTTATCGAAGGCGACATTGATTTGTGCTGACAAGATGTTGTGGAAGTCTCGCGGGACATAAATTGCGACACGAAACTATGGAGAGTGTCATCGTAAAATGTCGAATGCACTCCCACCAACGTACAGACACGCAGCTGTCCATGAAAACTCTATTTGTGGCTGGCGCGGATGAAGTGCAAACACAAGTGGGCAAGGCTGATGTTATAGATGACTTTCGGAAGAGTCTGCAATGGACTGCAAAGAAGCATCATTGTGGGTGTACCCATTTCTTTTATGAAGTTCAATGTAACATGTTCACTAAGAGCACGTTTGGTAATGATTATGTTTCCAGGAGTAGATTTTGATAAAAAATGATTATTTTTTATTTTGTTTCCGGGAACTGATTCTAAGCATTTTAAGCCGTTTGGTAACTGTCCAAAATTTCTGATTCTGGAATAGAATTACGTTTGATACTGTGCTCATTAATTATGTTCCAAATCAATTTATTTTATTTTTAAATAAATTTTTTACTTTTTACTTTTTTTACTTTTTTTTTTTTCATTTTTCTCCTATTCTTCTTGTGGCCGGTCGACGGATCAGCGACCAACTAGATGAGGGTGGGCGACCTCACCGGAGCATCGCCGACCCTCGGCGAGGCCGGCCCTTGTTGGCCGAGCCTTGATGGCAGCTGGGCGAGGCTCGCCTAGCCCCGTTGAGGCTCAGCCTAGCTAGATCTAGGGAGGCTGAGCCTCACAAGTGGCTAGGCTGGCCTCGCTGGGGCTAGGCGAGGCCTGCCTAGCCACCAACAGGGCTGGGCGAGCCTCGCTTGGCCACCCGTGGGGCTGGGCTTCGCAAGGCTTGCCTAGCCCCGGCGAGGCTCGGCCTCGCCGGATCTGGGGAGGCCGAGCCTTGCTAGTGGCTGGGCTTGCGTCCGGCGAGCTCACCGGACCGGTGGCGGCATCGGACGGTGGCAAGCGGTGGTGGACGGCGATCGCGAGATGGCCGAAGGGAAGAAGAAGAGTTGTTGGTTTTGATTCTCAAATTTGTTCTTGGAACGAAAATCATTTTTTTTTATTAAATTTTTTATTCCACTTCCAATCTGTTCCCGGGAACAAAATTTTTACCAAATGCGATTTTAGGCTCAAAATGATTCTGGGAACAAAGAATCGAATTTGGTCTTGTTTGGATAGTTACCAAACAGGCCTTAGAGTTTGTAACTAGCCAAATAGGAACTGATTCTATTATTTTATTTCTCAAAACGAAGAATTAACATAAATTAGTTTGGTAACTTTTTTATTCTCACGAATAAATTTGGAACATAATAAAAAAGTAGAAAAAAAATTGTTTCTTTATTTTCGAGAACAATTCCATAATCAAATCAAATTTTCTTCTTTTCTCTTCTTCTTCTTCATTGTTGGTTGCTGGCCACGGCGATGGCTGGCGACTGGCTAGGCAAGGTCTGGCAAGCTCGCCGAAGCCTCACAAAAGCCTCACCTAGCCAATGCGAGGCTCAACCTTGTCGCCAGTCGCTGTGAGATTCAGCCTCACTAGACCAAGGGGAGGCCGGCCTTGGCCAGCTAGGCAAGGTCGAGCCTCACTGATGGCTAGGTGAGCTCGCCCAGCCATAGGAGAGGCTCAGTCTTTCTAGGCCTCGCCTTAGCCTCGCCGATTTTAGGGAGCACCTCTTGCAAATGTTGAAGATGAGAGCCTACCATCTTGCAACGTCACTTTCATTGAAACAAGATTGGTTTCATGGACCCTCTTGGGAAACGTCCAGTTCCCATTTGGGTTCAAGAACTAGTGGGCGGTTCATAATTAGTGGAATCGGTTATTTGTGTGTGGTTACTGATTTCAGTATTAGAATCGGCCCATCCTAGAATTAATGCCAATGTACTGCTCTAAGCAGTCATTTGAGAGAGGGAGATGGGAGCGAGCATTTTACATATACATCTGGTTCTTGGATTGTAGTCATTTTAAATACGACATCCCTCCTCTCATTCGTGTGCTAGACGTTACACGTCTCTACCCTTGGAGTTGTTGATTCTTTTTTAGCTGTGACTAGGGGTAATGTAATTTTAAAGTCAGAAGATAAAGTATGTGGAAATGTTAGGTGGCGTGAAAGACCCGTGGGAGTCCCAAGAAAGGAGGAAAGGCCCAAAAGTTGTGGTCGCATCAATCACAATGGATATGCCCCGATGTCCACGACACTAGATGAAAAATCTTGTAAGGTTTGATTTATTGAAGGGGACATTGATTTGTGCTAACAAGATGTTGTGGAAGTCTCGCGCGACATATAATTGCGACACGAAACTATGGAGAGCGACTAGAGATAATATTATGAAATTATCAAAGCCTTTGTGAGATTTGCTTTGGAGTCATCGTAAAATGTCGAATGCACTCCCACCAACGTACAGACACGCAGCTGTCCATGAAAACTCTATTTGTGGCTGGCGCGGATGGAGTGCAAACACAAGTGGACAAAGGTGATGTTGTAGATGACTTTCGGAAGAGTCCGCAATGGACGAATTCCAAACTTGACATGACCGAAATCCACACGGCTTTCCCTAGCTAGTAGTCTATCTCGTGGCTTGGCTACGAGGCAAAATAAAAGCAGGTTGGCCCTGTTTGTCAAGATAAAATTGCCCCCTTTTTTGTTTTCGTTTTTGTGAAAATAGTGTGTGAAAAAGCGCGGGTCGCGTATTCAGAACATTTTCCAAAATCGTTCAAGCGATTTTGACCGTGGATCGCGTAGAAGGGGAAGCCACCTGCTGCAACTGCTGTACAAGCGACATTGATTTAAAACATCAACCTCTGGTGCTGCCTGGTAGACACATAAGTGTATTTAGACCCATTAAGATCAGCAATCAATGTCTTCGAATGCAATTCCCAACATCCAGTGCCGAAATGCTCATGTAAACGTAGAATATCCCGTTAGTCATAATGAGAGCATGTCAGCTAACCAGTTTAATGGGAGTAGACACGAGGCCCAGTTAATATAACTTTCAAGAATTTTATGTAACATGTTGCTTGTGTTTGGACAAAGTAAAAGTCCTTGTACTTTTTGCTGCTACCAACATGCATCCCATTCTGAAACCAGTCCATACGATGTATCCAACCATCTCAGCCAATATCAAGAATTCCTAATATCTATCAAGAGCAAAGAATGCCACAGTACAAAATCAAATACTTAACCAGTGAGAACACTCCTAGTAATATTCTTTCAAAAGCCAGTGTTATATCGGATTTTGAGCAAACAAATTTTGTGGATTGTACTCCAAATTAATAGCAGGATGACCATTTAAGAAAGGCTGCAATGTCATGAAACAAGTAGTTTTGTCAATAAGAAGGACGATGGACATCAATATTGGCCAATGTTCAAATATACTATTTAAGAGACCATGACAAGGTCTAACTTAAGGATAAAATCACTGTTATGTGACAAGTTTGCATTAACATGGAGATATGGCATGTCTGCCTTTACCCCCATAATCATTCGCCTAGAAAAAGAGAAGGTGGTGCATATGTTCTGCATATTTTGATCAAGAAACCAACATAGTTTCTCTCCATTCTCCATTAGGCAGGAAAGGAAACGAGTCATATTCAACTCACCAAATATATAGAGTCCTAGACAAAATTCATCTTCTTACATAAAAAAAAGTGAGAGAATGTTATGATGCAATGCTCATCTTACCACTCCACCTTTCCATGACACAAGAGTAGGGCGTGTCCTTGATTGCAAAACTTGTTGAAGATGCATAGAGGCTTTTTTTTTTTTTTTTTTTTTTTTTTTTTTTTTTTTTTTTTTTTTTTTTTTTTTTTTTTTGGTGAAAAGAAGATGCATAGAGTTCAGATGCGGTGTCAGACAAAAGAACACAACTCATTTTGCTCAATTCAGAAGTGCACAAATTTCAGTCATAATGGAATTCTCAATCTCACATGCACTGTTCGTAATTCCCAACCTTTATGACGAACTCTTCGAAACATCAGATGAATGATGACTAGCTCAAGTTATGTGATAGAAATGAGACGGCAGAAAAAACCAAGGCTCAGCCTTTGAATAAGACATGTTTTTAACAAATTTGGCGAACTACAAGTTACAAGCATAGATAGAATGGCGTCCTTTATCGCATTCTGTGGATTCTGGAGACATGCATTCAATACAATGAGCTCAAGTTACAAGAAAACAAGGCAAGCTGTTTGCAGATATATTGCCATAAAAAGGCTTTTTGCTGTACCTAACAAAAGATGTATTTAGAGCACAGAGGTAAAAGGATACCACCCACTCAAGGTACAGATGCAAATCATCCTTCATCCATTGATGTTGCAATCACAAATTCATGTTATAAAAGTAATTTTGAAAAGCATATCACTAAGGATGAAGAATCTACCGAAGAATCTAGATAAATACCTCTTCCATCAGCAACATGACTAAGCGTACAAAATTTCAGCTCAATAAAAGGATAAGCTCAAAACTATTCAACTACTAAAGTTAAACCACATTCTCAAATCTCAACTACTCAAGACAACACGAATATTGCATAATGTGGATGATAGAGGTGAGTAGGAGTACTTGTAGAGCAGAAGTTAATAGAAAAATGATGGTTGATCTATTGTAAGCTCCTCAGTACAAATTACTCTATCTCTTCCTGGCATGGTGGATTAAGGGCGCGTTTGGTACGCTTCTCTGCATTCTGGAACAATTTTAGCTAAGAAATGATTTTTTTCTTTTTGTTTCTATTTTCGGGAAAAATTTTTTAGCAAGAGAACGCGTTTAATAACTTCCCAAAATTTCTATTTCCGAGATAGAAATACATTTGATAAAATTCTTAGATTTTTTTTTTTAAATTTTAATTTTTTTTTCTTATTTTCTCCCATTTTCCTTTTTATTTTTCTCTTTGGCTGGTCGCTCGCAACCACTGTGGCCAGCGATCGGCTGGGTGATGTCCAGTGAGCTTGCCGGAGCCTCGCTAAGCCAAGGTGAGGCCCAGCGAGCCTTGGCCTCACCCAGGCAGCGCAAAGTCGGCCTTGCCCTAGCTTGGCGAGGCCCGGCCTCGCGACAGCTGGGGAGAACGAGCCTCGCTATGTCCGTGTGAGGCTCAGCCTTGCCTAGTGTCATGCCCCGAACTTCGAGCGCGCCAAAATCCCACCATGGTCATTCAAACGTGACGTTCCCAGGTTGTGTCGCCGACGCCATTCATTATTAATACACATGCGAATTGACAAAAACTCACGGGATAGAAAAGCAGGAAAACAATTCATCCATAAACAAAAGGGTCAGTCTACAAAAAGGGATCAGTCCACCAAAAAGAAGGAACGGTTGTAAGACTACTAGTCGAACTCGCTATTCGATCCCACTTCAGACTGAACAGCCTCCGGAGATGATGGGTCTTCCACTCTACCATTAGGAGGGTCAACTATTCCTTCTCTTAGGTTGGCTTCCATTACAATAGGTGGAATATCAAAACTACTAAGGGGACCAATCCTGAAACCATTGGGCCCAAAACAGAACCAAGCCCTGTATCTATGAGGCACCTTGACAAGCAAGCCCTCCTGGACCCAAACCGTGATCCTAACAAGCTCATAGATCTAATGGCTATCGGGATTGGGACAATTGAACTTCTGCTTCATACTATGCACGAGAAGACCATAACGCTTTGGGGTTCTGCCATCTACGGTCCTAAAATTTTAGCCCACAATGGGGTGAGACATTGTCTCAGTAAGTTTAACCCCCTAAACCCTTATTAGAAAGAAAATATGCCCAAGGGTGGCCTAGCCACATCACACAGAAGACTTGCCTCGCCCCATTTCTTTCCTGCAGGTTAGTACAGTTCAAATCACTAAATCACAGGTAGTCATAAGAACTTAAACAATTGGAACGCAATCACTTTCATATAATCGGTAACCACACTTAGCACATGATCCAATTTTCATTTATCACTACCTAAGAACATGGACTACTCGCAGTTCGGTTATCTACTAACATTAATACCAGATATCGCCTCCCCACCTTGGAGCGCAGTTTTGTTACTATGTCGACGGTATTCCCGAAGGAGCATAGGTTCAGTTGGCTTAGCCTCTACTGCGACCCGAGCCTCGTCACTATGTCGACGGCGATTCTAAAGAAATATAGGTCCAGTTGGCCTAGCTACTACTGCGACCGAGTCTTTCAACCAGCATATGACAATTCAATACTAACTCCTGGACACTTTGCATTTCACTCAAATACTTCCATCACAATAGTAATCCTCAAAAATTTCAATGCCAAACCCAACACTCAGGATTTTTCTGAATAAATCCATATTTTTTTCACAATCAACACTCAATTTGCATTATTCACTCATCAAATTCAAATTCTAAATACATAACAGCGATCGGCACGGAATTATGAGCAATTAAGGTCGAAATAATTTTTTCAATTTTTTTAATAATAATATTTTAATAATTTTCATAATATAATATATTATTAAATAATCCAATAATTTCGAAAAATTTATTTAAATCAAAAATAAATTTCTTTAAAGACTTATATTAAAATAAACCTACTTAGCTTTAATTAAACCTATTTTAACTTTAATCATACTCTTAATTTAATTTACACTTAAATAAACTAAACTAACCACCTAAGCTTACTTAACTTAAACTAAGAATACCTTAAGCATAATTAACTCGCTAATCAAGATTTAGTGAGCTAAACTCACCGAAATAGTTTTCCGACGAGTCCCCGACGAAGAAGACGGCAAGGCCGTCGACAAATCTCCTCGGGGTGACACCAAAGGAGGCTGGGAAGAGCTCAAAAACGCTCCTCGAAGATTCAGATCTTGCTAGCCGAAGGTTGCTACTCACGGCCGGAACGGAGGCTCGTCGGCGGCTGCTTGGACGGAGAAGGATCGACGGGAGCAGCTACGGCTCGGGACGGCGACTAGCGGCAACGAACGGCGGCGATGAAGGCTCTGGTGATGACGAGCAACTGCTGGACGGAGGGGCAGAAGGCTTGAGGTTGCACGAGCTAGGCCGAGCCGCACGTAGGCTGGTCGATTGCACGAGCGAAGGGGGAGCGGCATGTGCAAACGAGCGGCACCGGCGATGGCGATGAGCGGGAGGACGGAGGGCGGCCGGTCGGCGTTGGCTACTAGTTGAACCGGTTCGGATCTCTCTCTCTCTCCTCCAAGTTCAAAAGGCCAAAAACCAAGGAAGAAGATGATGTTGATGGGTCCTTTTTGAGAAGCAATCTCCACCCTCCACTTGTCAAGATCTCCTTCAATTTGGTCCAATCACCATGACATCACATAATGTCATACTCCACTATCTCCAATCTCCCAAAACCTTATTCCAATGGTTGCAATTTTCTTTTCCGCCGTGGCATGAAATCTTATACATTAAATTCTTTAATTGCAATCAATTCTCTTTCAATTAAGCCAAATTGAAATCCATAAATTAATCTAATGTTCCTAATAAGATTTGTGACATAATAGGACTTCCAATTTTTGAATTCACTTTCAATTTCACGGTTAATTTCACTCTGGCACGATATTAACACGTCATAACCTACCGGGTAGTTTTTATAAATTTTCATGCATTTGACCTGTGGATGATTATTTTCAAGCCACAATGTACATCTTTGATACATTGGCGACTCTTAATTGTCGTGATAATCTCAAAATTTCAAATACGGACGCAGGAGACTCAATCGACAAAAAAGCCGATCTAGTGCCGACCAACAAGAATAGTGTGATTTGGTGGAATCACCCACACTTGATCACATGCTTTTGTTGAGTCAACTTATCTCTGGTCTCTAATCAATTTTCAACTGTACTGTAATGACTCTTGCAGATTAACTCGGTCGAAAGGTTATTTCTTAGTTAAATTTTCGAGTCTAATGCATTAGAATATCTTACCGGCTTCACCTGATAAATTAGTTTTCACATGAGTGGTCAACCCAAAGAAAAGAACTATATGTGTGAAGATGAAATGCCTGTCTCATTTTATTAAAAATAGAAATAGGAAAATCAGGATGTCACACCTGGGCTAGGCGAGGTCGACCTTGTCTAGATTTGGCGAGGTTGAACTTGCCAAACCAACGACGAGGCTCGGCTTTACTGAGCCACCGCTAGGCGATGCCGTCTTGGAGGTGGCTCGGCAAGGCGGAGCCTCACTAGTGGCTGGGCGAGCTTGGCCTCGCCAGATATGGGTGAGGTCGACCTCGTCTAGCCCAGGTGAGGCCGAGCCTCACCGTGGCTTGGTGTCTCCAGGGGCCAGGATGCTCCAACGAGGTCACCGGCCCTCGTTTAGCTAGTCGCCAACGTCGACCATGGCCAAGGTCAGCAACCGGCAAAAGGTAGAAGAAGAAGAAGAAAAGAAGGAAAAGAAGAAAAGAGAAGAAAAAAGAAAAGAGAAAAATTGGGAACAAAAAGCTACTCTTTTCTATTTCTTGTGTCTGTTCCAAATCTATTCTCGAGAACAAAAATTTTACTAAACACGTTTTTATTCTTTTTTTGTTTCTTAAAACAAAAGAATATAAATTTTTGTTCTGGAGAACAGAAAAAGTTTTTAACAAACACACCCTAAGTGTAAAATCACTCAATAAACAGTTATTCCCTAATTCTTTTAAGGCTTGTGACAAGCCACTACAATTTTGGGATTTTTTGGTATAATAGTTAAGATAGAACTTGATGGAATTTAAATTGCTTAATATCCTAAAAAACCTCCAACTTTAGCTCTTATTCCAATTTACCTTTTATCTCATAAAATACCTTCACTTTTAGGTCCGCATTCTATTCTAAACTTTTTTTATGCCATAAAAAACCCTCAGCTATAGATTATGTCTCGATTTTACCATAAACTTTTTTTTTTTCCTATGAAAAACCCCAAACTTTAGGTTTCATCCCAATTTTACCCTATAACTTTTACTGTCTCATAAAAAAACCACAAACATTTACTCAAAAAGAATATATGTTGACCACTCATGAAATGAAAGCGCCTAGTTTCTTCGTTCAGACAGCGAAGCCAATTGCCACCACTGAATTTGTACAAAGTTTCTCACCTAAATTCCGCTACCCATCGTAGCATATAATCTTGCATCAAGTCTCAATCAATGATACGAATTAGTAAGAAGATCCTCAATGACTGATCATTTTCACCGATGGGAACCTCAGAGGTGGTCGTTCCGTTCTTTTTGGGTGAAAAAAAAAAGGATGTTCCTCAACGGTTGACTTTATTTGCATTCTAGTGGTAGCAGTAGCAAACTTTTGCACCTGAGTTGATACAATATATCAACACCTTTTGTTGTATTCTCTAGGAATCCGTCCAACCATACTTTTATAGCATCTCTAGTTCAGTTTTCTGATGCATCGCAACATCTTTGGCAGAGAAATGCTGGAGTACTCAAAGCATGTTATGGGATTGGGCTCTCGTCTATTTAAGCACTTATCAGAAGCCCTAGGCCTCCACCATACTTTTACAACAGCTCAGTTTAGTTTTCTAATGCATCACAACATCTTGAGTAACGCTCGAGAGGATGGCCCCACCCTATGAAACATTGCAAAGGCAAATCCCTGTCCTAACACGACTTTTCAACGCATGGACTCCAGAAAGA
Organism: Eucalyptus dawsonii; assembly: GCA_016097615.1. NCBI lineage: Eukaryota > Viridiplantae > Streptophyta > Magnoliopsida > Myrtales > Myrtaceae > Eucalyptus > Eucalyptus dawsonii. Next base: position 45,554,088 of record CM027878.1, on the reverse strand, counting down.
AAGCAAGAAGGGATTTTCCTCTAATCAGTAACATCAGAACCACATCTTTTCGCAGTTCAACTTCTCATGTCCGAAGGCATATGATTGATCAATTAGCTGCTCACAGAGCTCAGTACCTTAGTTTCGAAAGGGTCCAATTTTAAATGATTAATAAAACTATCGCAAGCCTCAGCATCAACCAAGGTTGTACAAGATTCACCAAGTTGTCTGTTTCAATCAGATGAACATTAAGATTTCTATATGCTTACTAGATCATATGGACCCAGCTCGTAGATAATAGTTATGTTTACTCGAGATGTCCAGAAACTCTCTGACAAAGAGAGGGCTACAAACCAAAGATTACTCTACATAGAGATTTCTATAATTGCAAAGAAGTCAAGGGCTAAGACAGCATTGAATCGCCCAGTCATCTATCATTGTTCAACTCTGTCCTAACAGATTTTGTTTTCATAAATTGCAAAACTTTGTGTATTGGCCGCCCAATCCCCCAAAGAATCAGCCATCATTAAACAGCATTGTCATTTTTTCAGTTCGGGGTAGCCCATAAGCTATCCTTCCATTTTTTATGAACCTCATAATTCTAAAGTCAAGCGGAACCTCGCAATGGATGTCATTGTCTTCTTCACTTCTCTTCTCTCAATCAATCAGCTATAAAGAAGATGCTCATATCATGCATTGACATTGTACTGTCTCCATAACACTCAATTCATAATCCAAATGTCTCCATAACTTTCAATTCATAATCCAAACTAATTACACATTCACAGTGAATTGCAGTAGAGAGAGAGAGAGGAACAATGCCTACCATTGATTTGGCCTCCGACTCCGGCGAGCAGAAAGCTGCGACAGAGCGGGCGACAACTTGAAAGCCAGCGTCCAAGGCCTCGTCGACGCTGCGATCACCAAAATCCCTAGAATTTTGTCATCCGACCGCAAGAGACATCCGAAGGCAGCTCCGAATCGAGCGGCGGATCTGAGAATCTCAGCTTCCCCATCATCGACCTCGGCGGACCCGGCCAAGAGGAAGGAGGCGATCGACAGGATGCGACGCGCGTCAGGGACGCTAAGGTTCTTCAGGCGGCAGTGATGGAGGAGATGAAGGAGGGGAGGGCGAATGAGGAGGTTGTGCGAGCAAGACGAGGAGGTAAAGGAGGCGTTTGTTCTACACGCGCGACGTGACGAGGAAGATGGTGGCGAACTGGAGTGCGAGGGTCGTGCTAGGGCCGTTGACACTGGATGCTTCTGCTCGAAAACATAAGCTATTACTGACTCTTCTGTACAGGGGGCAGAACTATATAGTATGCTCATTGAGAAATAATCAGAACAAGCATTTGCGTGTAAAATCAACTTCAGACATGATTTAAGGTTGACGGTCAGAAGTTCCTAACTTGGGCATAATGCACCATCCTGCCAGCTATCTACAATTTTTAATGACAGTTTTCATTACATGGCATGTTAATCATCTAAGCTAATTAACATCCCTGGTACTCCAAATTAGACACAAGCAAATCATTTGGAATTTTTATTTTGTATCTACTATATAATTTCTCTACTAAGTTCCAAAATGTACATAGAGATGATCACCTTTTTCGTGGCAGAGTGTCGCCATCCTAGTTATCTAGTATATTGAAAACATGCTCCAGTGCAGACAAAAGCTAAGGGTGCGAATGGTAATGTTTCTGTTCTTTTTTTGTTCCGGGAAACAAAAACAAAAAAAAAAAAAGTTTTTCATTCTAAACAATTTTTGAATAAAAGAACGCGTTTGATAACGTTTGTTCCGAAATAAAAAATGAATAGAAACCCGTTTGGTAAATTTTATTCTTTTTTTGTTTCTTTTAATTTTTTAAATATTTTTATTTTATTTTTCATTTTTCCTTTCTTTTTTCGGCCGGTCACCAGCCTCCGGCGATCGGCCGACGGCAAGGCTCGGCCTTGCCGGATCTGGGCGAGCTCGAGCTCGCCCATCCATGGCGAGGCTCGGCCTCGCCGGATCTGGGCGAGCCTGAGCTCGCCCAGCCAAGGCGAGGCTCGGCCTCGCCCGCGCACAGCGAGGCCGAGCTCGCCCAGCCAAGGCGAGGCTCGGCCTCGCCGGGGGCTGGCGAGGCTTCGGCGAGGTCACCGACCCTCGACGGCCGGTCGCCGGCCCTCGACGGCCGGTCGCCGGCCATGGCCGAGGCTGGCAACCGGCGAAAAAAAAAAGAAGAAAAAAAGAAGAAGAAAAGAGGAAGAGAAGAAGAAGAGAGAGAAGAGAACGTTTCTTCATTTTTTTGTTTCTAGAACAAAAACAAAAAAATTGTTGTTCTTTTTTTTGTTCTTATTTTGTTCCGAACAAAAAAAAAAAAAAAAAGCAAATGTAAACGCAACCAAACGTGTTTTTGTTTTTTTTTTGTTCCGAAACAAAAAAATAAAAAAATTGTTCAGAAACAGAAATAAAGAATGTTTCCATGCAGACCCTAAGAATCTTATATTGTTAACGACCATATAAGCCACTGAAGCCTATACTACTTCATCAAATCTTAGAAAAGGGAAGGAAAGTTCTATCTTGGCAATTTTCTTTGCGTAGACGACCAGGTCCATGATCCGCCAGAGTGGTTTTAAATTCTGAGTCTATGACATATCAATTAGCAGAAGCAGATAACATTAGCAACAAGAGAAAGGTAAAAGGTATGAGCCAAAGTGATGACAAAAAAGTCAAAAGAATCATTATCCCACTAAGTGGAAATAATAGTTATATATAGACCTGTTACCAGAGTGAACTTTGCTTGTCATACAAATCTGTTCAAGCAAAGGCTGAGTCTTTCCTAACATTCTGTGGATTATAAACATCAATGCATCCCATCTGTATAACAAGTATGTCAGTTTTTCTTTCACTGTGAAAACACACTGACAAGGAAATGGGTTGCCCGACACAATCATAGACGAGCTCCAATAACAAATATCGTGATGCATTAGAAACTGAAAGACTTCCAAACAATACAAATAAAAGGCCGCAAGGGCCATTCAAATACACGTCCTTACATAGACATATAGACATCCAAGCACTTTGGATGCACTTATTTTTCTTTTTTGGGTGGCACTGGATGGATCATTTATTAATTTGTTTGTGTAAATGTGTATGTTCTTGGGGGGCAGGAAATGAGCTGACGGTACTTATATTCTAGAATATACTACATCCAGGGGGCGGTGCCTCAGCAGAGTCTCCCCTTGGATAACGATGCAGTATACATTTACATAGAACAAGTAGAGAGAAAATACTAAGTTATCAAGGAAAAGACATTAAAATAATTCAAGTCCTTTACTAACCATCAGAGAAACAAAACTTCCTCAGAGGACAATACGCTCATAGAAATGAAAATACTTTAAACGAAAAACAAGTTGAGGGAATTGCTTAAATACTAAACCTTCGAGTAGCCGACTCAACTGACAGAATAAAAAGATAATTGGACGATGAAACCAGTGAAGTTCACACAAAAGCCCTCCTCTAAGTTTTCCATATCATTGTAAAGATCAAGTAGGATTCTAGAAAGCAGCTCAACTCAGGCGATGAAGAACTAAGGGCAACCTTTTTCCAAAAAGCTTACAGACCTTGCGCTGGAAAGAGCCATAGTTAGCGATCTCCTCGTCCAAGAATGGAATCTTCAACAATGAAGCCATCTGAGATACACTAACCCACAAGTTAATAACGAGAAAATGTAAAGCAATTTACATTGTCACAACTAAAGACAGACAGCAGAAGTAAACTCGCGATATAATACGCCTTCTCTCGCTCCACGTGTTGCGCCGAGCTAACTTGAGAACTGAGCATATAAAAACTCCAAAACAACAACAACGAAGCAGAAGGAAACCCAGCGAATTTAGAAAACGCTCAGCTCAACGCAAACCCCGCAATGCCAAACCCAAACACACACGGAAAACCGAACAAAAGAAAAGGGAAGTCGCGAACAATGTGGGACCCGATCTTGCACGTTTAGCTTGGGGACCTGGCTGGTGTATCGGGCGATGCAATGAGGAACGATGAAAGGCGCGTCCTGCTGAGCGAGGCCCACTCTGATGTTCGCAGAACCTATAAAAAGCAAAGGAAGAAACGAGCCGCGTTCAAGCTACAGAATGCAACGCATCGAGCTATTCAATATTGGAGCCTCTCTCCGAGATTAGCAGCGAAGGGATCGCCGACTTCAAATAATTCTGAAAAAAAAAAAATGAAATTGCAAGAGATTCAGTGAATACTCGACGACTCGAGCAGACATCAGGAGAGAAGAGAGAGGAGATGATCACCGAAAGCGAAAGAGAACCGGCAACTGATACAGAAGCAGTTGATGCCAAAGGGACGACGATTTTGCTGTTAATTGCTAACGAACGAGGCTTAAACGCAAGAGCAACGAAAGTTTATTTGGGTCGGTCCACCCCAACCCAGAGGCAGAGGCTGTGTGATAGAAAGAGCGCCAAGTTCTTCGTCGCATTTTGTGATTTTAGTCCCGAATTTTTTTTTTGGCGAAAAAAATGATTTTTTAAAAATAATTTCCTAAAATTAATCGTCTATATCACTTAAAATAAATATTCAACTAAAAATATTTTCGTAATTGACAATAATTTATGACTAAAAATTCTCATGGATAATAAATATGTTTTCTTACTAAAAAATATTTATAAGCAACACAAAAAATGACTTTTAAGAAGATGTTTTTTAAATGATTCATTTTATGCAAAATAAATATCCTCAAGAAAATCAAAACACAAGGAATTGAAATCCTTTATTAGACTAATCTTCATGGGTATGTGTGAATCACACACATCGGCTTGTACTAGTTAAGGTTCCATCCAGGCACGGGGATGGTAGACGCAACTTGGGTGATAATTGTGATTCGAAATTCGAATTTACTAGCCACAAAATTAGATATTTCACCATTAATTTTCAGGGCGTTATGCATATCATACTACTAATTGTACTTTGGTGCTTTGCACGGGTTTTATTTACAGTTTTGTTCATGATTTCGTTAGAATTTTGAAAGAGTATACAAATTTAACAAAACTACATATTAATGATATCAATGCAAACGAAGATAAAATGAAATTTTGAAAGAGTATACAAATTTAACAAAACTACATATTAATGATATCAATGCAAACGAAGATAAAATGAAATTTGGTTAGTGATGCATCTCTAGGTAGCTTTGAATACGTTAGTGTACATGTTCTTATGATTTGAGATTTTTTTTTTTAAATTACATGAAAAGAAGTATCACAAAATTGTGATTATTTTAATTTAATTTTGCGGTTGGATTTTATGAAGATTTTGTATTTGTCGTGATGTCATAATATATTATTAATATCTAATATAGGGCTGCTTATATAGTTCATTGATTAAGTTGAATACGTATAAAAAATCCAAGGATTTTATATAGCAAATTAAAAGTGAAGGACCATATTATAAATTGAGTTAAAGTTCAGGGACCACATTAAATAAATTAAAAATTTTGAGGCTATATTATAAATTAGACCAAAGTTTAGGGGTCTAATTATATCATTATCCTTCCTTCATACGTGCTTTCAAGGACTTGGCAACAAATAAAGTTACACTTGAGAAACGTGGAACACTTTCGTTACCAACTCCTATCATTTATTTGATGTCTTCCCAGGCCAACTTTCACTTAAAAGAAAACGCCGTATTATTTTCAGTCAGTTCCTGATGGCCATTATGTGTCTCGTGCTTAGCTCTTCTAGATCAACAATGATGAATATCCAATATCATCACTAAATAACCACTAAATAACCACGCAAAGCGAACTTCATCGAGACTTAACTCGCTCATACACGTGATCCCTTATTACAGAGAACACAATGGTCACTGCCGTAGATGACGAAAACGACTGAGCTAACGAATTGAGAGTATTCGACGAGATGAAAACCGGAGTTAAAAGCCTCGTGAGCACCAGGATTGCCCAAGTCCCACGCATATTCGTTCAGCCACCTGACAAATTGCCTTGCCGCGAGGGTTGTGGAGAGATCCAGCTCATCGACCTCGGATGCGTGAATGCAGGCCCCACCAGTCACGACAAGACGTGTTGCGAAAGATTGCGCAAGCATTGGAAAAAAGGGGTTTCTTCCGGGTGATCAACCATGAGGTCCCTGAGAGCCTCCTGGAGGAGGTGATGAACGAGTAGCGCAGGTTCTTCAAGCTGGAGACGGAGGCCAAGAAAATTTTTTACACTAAGAGGGTCATATAGAACAGCAACATGGGACTTACATAATTCAGTCACCGCTGATTGTTCAGATATATGTTTTTGCTTCATGGGACTGGAGCCTCCCCAGCACGAGGAGTTGCCCGAAGCTTGCAGGTGAGCCAATGAGCATCTGTTGTGTTTTTCACCTTTCGAAATGGAAAATTCATGAACAAGTTCACAAAGTGAATCAACGAAGATAGTATGCAAAAGAATTGTAGTAGATGCAAAGTACATGGTTTTCACTGTATGATACTTGATAGTCTTTTCCATTTTCTTCACTAAATCAAGGGCTAAACTAGCAAGTATATGGACCTTGAGTTATTTGCGTACTTTCTGGTTGAATCGGCCGGAATAGGTGTTGAACACTCAGGGAATGACAGTCAGCCAAGGCAATTTTCACCGCTGAATCTGTACAAATTTTCTTGATAATCTTGCATTTATTCTCAATCAAGGAGACAAATCAGTAAGACGATACTCAGTGATTGATCATTTTCACTAACGGGAACCTCAGAAGTGCTCATTCCATTCTTTTTGGGTAGAAAAAAGGATGTTCCTCGATAATTGACTTTATTCGTGCTCTATCGGTAGTGGAACCAAAATATTGCACCCAAGTTCATACAAAATGCCAATACCCTTGGTTGTATTCTTTGGGAATCCATCCGACCATACTTTTACGGCAGCTCTAGTTCAGTTTTCTGATGCGTTGCAACATCTCTGGCAGAGAAATGCGGATGGAGACTCTAATCTCGTCTGCTCGAGCTCTTATCCGAAGCCCTAGGACTCCACCCAAATCACTTGAAGGAGATGGAGTGTGGAAAGGGACACACAATCATGTGCCACCATTCTCATCCAAGATCAAATTGGAGGACTTCAAGTGCTTCATGAGAACCAGTGATCGACGTTCCCCCACTCCTTGGAGCACTAGTGATTGACATCGGAGATCTTTCGCAGGCAAGTAGCTTTGGCCAGATATCATTGTTCATCTCTGAATTTTTCTGAAACTGTATTTTGATTGGTCGACACACTTTGATCCTCTTCTCATTCTCATTACTGTACTTTCTCATATGCTAAGTTAGTTAAAAGAGCTCTTGAGAACTCAGGATGTAAATTACCATGGAATCTTTCCTGTAGCAATAACATTATGTCTTCACAATCTGCACTTTTCTTTTGTATTCTAACAGAGCTGTTTGACTAATCCAAACTTGATTCCAACTCCATTAGATCATGCTAGCCTCGCATTGACAAGTTCGGAATTGTCTAAATGAGACAGATGTTTGTTTGAAAACTTTGCTTTTCACAGAAGGGGTCAATGTCGGTTCTAGATATTACGTTCCTTACTGAGGAACGGTTCACTAATTGTTGCATTTGCAGCTCATAACAAACAACCGGTTTGAGAGTGTTGAGCACCGAATCATGGCAAACAAAAGAGACCCAACAGTGTTGGTGGCGTGCTTCTTCGGCGACACTCCCCAACCATCTTCACGATTGTATGGGCCCATGAAGGAATTAACATCAGCAGACAACCCACCAATCTACAAGGAGACTACACTCCCAGACTACACTGCCTATTACATTTCCAAAGGCCTGTATGGAGCTTCTGCACTTCCTGATTTCAAGCTGTAGACCGTGTGAACCTTTTTATGTGGTCTTATTGATGGTTGTACTTAAACATAAAGGTCTGTCCATATGTTCACCTAGGTAAAACTACCACAGAACAAGATTGCGCTTCTTCAGTGCTCGGTCTGACGCTTATATCGCTTCAAATGATAGATCTACAAGCACCAACACAACTCCAAAAGACAGTCATTCTCTAAATAAAAGCGGAACCAAAAAGAGAGCACAAAATAGAGGGAGAGGAAGATTAATACATACCGCTCTAAGATCAAAAGAAATACCTTATCTTTAGATGAAATGGTGTTGAATACTTGTATGACAGTTACAGCATTAATCTACCACAGGAAAATTTGCGGTTTCAGGAACATTTCTGTTTGGTTTAACTTTGAATTCCACTTTGTATATTAGCGGGAAGGATAAAAAGTGGAATTTTTGCCAGCTTCCAACTCGCTCAACAACAATAACCAGAATCAACCGCAAGGCAAAAATTTATGTACACTCCCTAGATTTTCTAAGAAACAGTAGGTTTGCATTAAGATGCGGCATATCTGGAAACCTAATTGATCTAATCGAGTTAGCATCGCATTAAGATGATGCAAACATTGATCCAAGGGCTGAGACAACATCGAATCGTCCTGTCGTCTATCATTGTTCAACTCTGTCCTAACAGATTTTGTTTTCATGAATTGCAAAACTTGTGTACTAGCCACCCGATCCCCCAAAGAATCAGCCATTATTAAATAGCATTGTCATTTTCTCTGCCAGTGGTAGCTCATAAGCTATGACTTTCTCCTTCCTTTTTTATGAACCTCATAATTCTAAAGTCAAATGGAACCTCGCAATGGATGTCATTGTTCTCTTCTCTCAAGCAACCAGCTATAAAAAAGCTGCTCATATCATGCATTGGCATTTTAATGTCTCCATAACACTCAATTTATAATCCAAATGTCTCCATCACATTCAATTCATAATCCAAACTCATCTACACCGAATATACATTCAGAGGGTCCAATTTTAAATGATTTATAAAACTATGGCAAGCCTCTGCATCAATCAAGGTTGTCCAAGATTCACCAAGTTGTTGTCTGTTTCACTAAGATGAACATTGAGATTTCTATATGCTTACTAGATCATATGGACCCAGCTCGTAGATAATAGTTATGTTTACTCGAGAAGTCCAGAAACTCTCTTGAAGTGATGACAAAGAGAGGGCTAAAAACCAAAGATTCCTCTACATATAGATTTCAGTAATTGCGAAGAAGTCAAGGGCTAAGACAACATCGAATCCTCCTGCTGTCTATCATTGTTCAACTCTGTCCTAACAGATCTTGTTTTCATAAATTGCAAAACTTTGTGTACTAGCCGCCCCATCCCCCAAAGACTCAGCCATTATTAAACAGCATTGTAATTTTCTCAGCTAGGGGTAGCTCATCAGTCATACAGAACCTCGCCATGGATGTCGTTGTTCTCTTCACTTCTCTTCTGTCAATCAATCAGCTATAAAGAAGATGCTCATATCATGCATTGACATTGTAATGTCTCCATAACACTCAAATCAAAATCCAAATGTCTCCATAACACTCAATCCATAATCCAAACTCATTACACATTATTACAGTAGATAGACAGACAGACAGACAGACAGACAGACAGAGGAACAATGCCTACCATCGATTTGGCCTCCGACTCCGGCGAGCAGAGAGCTACGACAGAGCGAGCGACGACTCGAAAGCCGGCGTCAAAGGCCTCGTCGACGCCGGGATCACCGAAATCCCCAGGAATTCTTCATCCGACCGCACGAGACATCCGAAGGCAGCTCCGAATCGAACGGCGGATCCGAGAATCCGACCTCGGCGGACACGGCCAAAGGAAGGAGGCAATCGAAAGGATGGGACGCGCGCCGCAGACGCTGGGGTTCTTCCGGCGGCGGTGATGGAGGGGAAGAAGGAGTGGGGGAAGTGAGGAGGTTATACGAGCGAGACGAGGAGGCAAAGGGTGGTGTTTGTTCTAAACGCTGCGCGACTTAATGAGGAAGGGGGCGGCGAACTGGGGTGGAGGGACGCCTTCTTCCTCTTGATAAATATTTGCACTGCCAATTATACGGTGAAGAGAAATGAGTTAAATAATAAAGAAGGTAAAATAGTTGAAAAAGGAACGCTATTGATAGGTGATATAAGTCTTTTCTCGTACCTCTACTGTGCTAATCGTTCCGATTCATCCCCTCCCGAACACTGACCGGAACGTGCGCATCTATTAGGCACCTCTTCCAGCTTGGGACAATCAATAATTCTCAATTCCTTCAAGCGTGTGAGATTGCACGTCTCAAATTGTAAACACTTTAAACGTAGACAATCATATATTACAAGCTTTTCAAGTAAAGAGAAATTTTCAATCCATTTTGGCAAACTTTCCAGAATCTTACACATAAAAATCTCGAGAGATTGCAAAATTGTGGCATGTTGAATCCACTCGGGCAATGTCTTCAAATTCCGATCGTCTGAAATTTTAAGAACGCGAAGTTCCGTAAGGAATTGCCATTGGGTGCCTTGCTTGTCTTCTTGGCACGATAAATCAAGTCCTACACTTCCCTGAGTGCGGAGTTCCCGAAGCGAGGAAAGGTGCTGCATGCCACGCGAGAGATCCCTTAGGTTGCACCCACTAAGGTCCAAGGACTCGAGATTACTAGCCAATCGAAGTAGAGTCTTGAGTATCAAAGGCTTTAGATTCCGATCACAAAGATTTAGATGCTTTAGTTTAGAGAAAGGGATGAATGTCAACCAATTTAGACTGGTCAACCAATCTTCCAAGATTTTAGTGTCATCTATCTCCAAGTACTCCACCTGGGGGAATGGTGGCATGAAGTCCAAGACGCGACAATTCCATATTCTTATGAACCGAAGTTTTGGGAAGGATGACCGTGAATTGTCTGACTGATGCTTTTGAAATGTCATCATCATTTGCCTTCTTCTCCACCATCCTCTCAGATTGTAGAGGGTCAAACTCGAGAGAGATGGGACGAAGGGTCGTGTAGTACTAGATTGCAGTAGAAGAGGGCCAAACTCCAATGACGTCAAGGACATGAGACTTAAAGTCCTTAGGGAAGAGAGTTTACTTAGGGGGGTAGGTGGCTCAATGACTTACAACCAACAATCGAGAGATATCTAAGGTTGACCAATTTTCTCAATTCTTTGGGCAATGTTTTAAGTTTCTGACAGTTAGAGATTTTAAGGGTCTGCAAGTTCAGCAAATCAGTGATTGAATCCGGCAAACTCATGATGGAGGGATTCATAAAAACTTCAAGAAATCTTAAGTGCTTCAACTGACTTCCCAACGAAGGAGGGATGCAAAAATTTACACGTTCAAATCCCAATGCTCGGCAATGCCTGAACTTGGAGAAAATCCGATGACATTCATTTAGGGACAACTTCTTTCTTCCTTCCAAAGTGAGAAATGTCCGTAGATTGGTTGCTTCTAGTAAAGAAGTCACTTCCTGCAACAATAAGGGCGATTGTAAATTAAATAATGCATGTCGAGTATCTTCATCGATATTGCCTTTGCCTTTGTTGAGATTGACCATCTTGCACTCATTTCCTGCAACTTTCAAGGCAAGATCGTGCATGAGATCGTGCATCTTGAACATTTTCACCTCACCAGTGTTAGGATTGACCTCCTCAACTTCAAGAAATGACCCACATAGTAGGTCTGAGACATAATCATCCCCGATCTCTTCTAGCTCTTCATTCTCATCCAATGACTCAATAAAACCTTGTGCCATCCACAACTGTATCATTGTTTGTTTATTGAAGACATAATCTTTTGGAAACAATGCATAATATGCAAAACAATGTTTTAGCCTAGGCTGAAGATGATCGTAACTGATTTTGAGGACTTCCATTATTCCAAGGTTCAACATATCTATTTTTTAGAATTCATGCTCTTTGAAATAGAGCCACTCCTTTTCCTTTTTGGCATACAAAAGGTTGCCTATAGTTTTGATGGCAAGGGGAACACCACCACATTTTTTAACTATATCTCGACCTATCTTCTCGAGTTTCTGGTTTAATGATTCTACTCCATCTTCAAAAGCTGTTTTCTTGAATAAGTCCCACGACTCACCTTCAGATAAGACATCTAGATCATGGATAACTGAATTCGCACCTGTAGCCTGCACGACTAACTTACTGCATGTGGTTACGGGTATCTTGCTCTCCCTTGAACCACTCATTAGCAAAAGTTGGAGCTCCAACCATCTCCCGCGATCTTCATTCCACAAGTCATCCAAAACAAGCAAGTATTTCTTCCCCTTTAGTAACTCACAAAGCTTCTCCTCCTTAGTCTTATTCTCAATGTCTTGTGGATTTTCTTCATCTCAGGTTGCCCTTGATACTCATCTTGGGCGGATTTCAGTATTTCTTTGATGAGAAAATCCTCATCAAAGACGTCGGATACACACACCCACATTTTAAGCTCGAAATAGTTCCTCACTTTGTCATCGTTGTACACCAGCCGAGCAAGCGTGGTTTTTCCAAGTCCTCCCATACCTGCGATGGAAACAACCGAAACACTCTCTTTGGAGGAGGAATCAAGCAAAGATTTGATGATCTCCTTCTTAGCATCTTGTCTACCAATTATATCTTCCTTCCACACAAAAGAGTCAGTTGTCCTCCTCCTCACATTAGCAAAAGTTGCCTCACTCCGATGCTCCTGTAAATGGAACTCCTTATCTTTTGCAATCCAATCCAGTTTCTTCCTAATTTCCTGAATCCTTTTAGCCACTTTGTAGGGCTGTACTAGCTGATTTGATTTGGAGAAGAAAAAGCGTACCGCTTTTGACATCTTGTTTCCGGGAGTGACCTTCCGCCTCAGGTATTCGGTTGCGACATCGTCCAGCAAGTCCTGTGCATCGTACAACACGTCCTTCAGCCTCACGAGCCAGAGCTTGACCTGCTCGCTGTCCCATTGTTTCTTCTCGGCATCTAAAAGCACAGTTTGGATGGTCTTGACGGTGTACTTGAGACGTTTGAGATCATCCCTCGCACCTCGTGCAAGTTGGATTTTCGAAAAGATGTTGGAACAGGCGAGTTTCAGTATGTCGGTGGTGAGGCTGGAAAGCACTGCTTCCGCCATTTCCAAAGGCAAAAGCGGGGGCTGAGAAGTGTTTGAGAGGAGGTTGCAGAGCTGATGCTTTTGTGGTGAGACAATGGTCTGGTGGTGCCTCACGATCAACTTCAGGCACGAATATATGGCAAGGCCAACGGCATCTCCATCTTACTTCATGCCCAGTTAATCCACCGGATGAAATAGCATAACTTGCAACAGAGAAAAAGAATATTGTGAACCAGTTGTTTCTTTGTGAAAAGCCCAAAGTCCATCTAAGTCGATGGTTGATGTATGTTTACGCCTCAGTTTTAGGATTATTTAAGAAAAAAAAAATGACTTGATAGATTCTTACTTTTATTGAAGAAACATTGGATTTCCCTTGACCTATTACACCTTAGATGATGAGGAGGAAGTGTGGCAAATCTACCGAAACGGTCAGGAAACATTCTTTAGTTTCGTAGAAATTATCATCTTTAAGAATATAAAGTGGCGTTCTTGATCGACACGACTTGGTATCATCATTTCTTGGAAATTCTTCAATGCAGGATCGAAGCGAAATTGGGCCACCTGCTCTTCTCCCTTTAATGAGATGACATCAAGATTCCAAGGTTGCCAAATTCTGAAGAACGGCGGGCCGAAGCGAGGTCAAAGAGCTTCTATTCCGAGCGTCTCTCGCTCTGTCTGAAAGCGAAGGAAAACTGGCAACTGAGACAGAAGCAGATGCCAGAGCGAGGACGTTTTTGGGTTAATTGCTAACGAACGAGGCCTAAACACAAGAGTAACGAAAGTTTGTTTGGTGCGGTTTTGCCCAACCCAGAGGCAAAGAGAGCCGAGGTCATGATCCAGTTTTGTGATTTAACTCAGGGGCTTCATCCGTTTCATTAAAAAAATAAATGATTTAAAAAAATATTTTCTAAAAAATATCACTTGAAATAATTAATCAACAAAAAATATTTTTGTTATTCACAACAATTCATAACTAAACATTTTCTAGATGATGAAAATGTTTTTTATTTATTAATCTTTGTGAGCGATACAAACAATTATTTTCAAGTTATTTATTTTCATGAAACAAATGCACCCATTATTTTTTTTCTTTAAGAAGATCATAACACAAGGAACCGAAATCCTTTATGAGACTACTAATCTTCATGGGTATGTATAAATTGAACACGTCGATGTGTACCAGTTAAGGTTCTGTCCACTCACAAGGATGGCAGAAACAACTCGGGCGACGAATGTGATTTGGACACTGAATTAATTCGCAACAAAATTAGATATTTTACTATTAATTTTGGAGGTGTCATGCATACTATATTACTAGTTTTTTTTTTTTTTAAAGTCTGATACTATACTAATAGTTGAACTCTTGTGCTTTGCATGGGTTTATATATAGTTTTGTTTATAATTTAGTTGGAATTTTGAAAAAGTATACAAGTTTAACACAACTATACGTTTATGATATTGACACAGACGAAAATAAAATGAAAATTTCTAAGAAATGCATCTCTACGTAACTTCAAATATGTTGGTGTACATATTCATATGATTTGAGAGTTTTTTTTTTTATAAAAAAACTACATAAAATAGAAGTATTGCAACATAGCAATTATTTTAATTTAATTTTGCGGTTGGATTTTACGAACATTTTGTATTTGTTTTGATATTGTAATACCTAATATAGGGCTGCTCATGAGAGTACGCTAATTTAAATACTAATTGGATTATTATTATTATTATTATTATTATTATTATTATTATTATTATTATTATTATTATTTTTTATACTGTTCTCAAGGGTAACTTATGTGTGGAAAAATAGGAAAGCATGTTTATATTTGGATCTCCAGTTTTTGCATTGCTTATAATTTTAAATAGTCACAGTATTATTAGTTATTGATTCATGAGCTCTTCGATATTGCGTGAATCAATCACATTTCTGCATATAAGTGAAAAAATAACTCTGAAGTAAGGAATGAATGAAATAAATTTGGATATTCTCTTGTCAGGAAATTAATTTGTTACTTATGGTTTTAAATAAATATGTTTAAATAACTAATTAATCTGTTTTTATATGTCATCATGCTTCATTATGTTAAATACAATGATTCAATATTTAAGCAAACATTTACAAGCTTTTTTCATAGCCTAAACTTCAGTTAATCATGTTTGTTCGTACAAAAATGAGAATGCATGGGATCTGAACATGTGATGAAATCGTTAAAATCCATTCTATCTAATTATCAGGCAAAAATCCCTATTGGAAAACGTTCTACATCATCCCTATTCTCCTTGGAGATTCCAGATTCCTTTAGTATGTGCTTTCAAGGACCTGGCGACAATTGACATAGTCGAGAAACAAGGAATTCTTGAGTTTTGTTCGATATCTTCTTGGACCAACTTTCCCTTAAAAGTATGTTCTCGACAACCTTGATATCCCTCGAACATGACCACGCGCACGAATTGTGAGCGTTCGATGAGACGAAAGATGGAGTCAAAGGCTTTGTGGACACTTGGATCACCCAAGTGCCCTGCATATTCGTCTGGTTGGCCGACAATACTTTGCATCGCAACATCTCTGGCAGAGAAAGGCTGATGTAGTACTCAAAGCGTGTGGCGAGAGTGGGCTCTCGTCTGTTTGAGCTCTTATCAGAAGCCCCAGAACTCCACCCAAATCACTTGAAGGAGATGGAGTGTGGAAGGGGACACGCGATCATGTGCCCCTACTATCTGCCATGCCCACAGCCCGAGTTGACCCTGGGTGTGACAAAAGCATCAGGCAATGACTTCCTCGCGATTCTCCTCCAAGATCAAATCCGAGGACTTCAACTGCTTCATGAGAACTAGTGGATCGACATTCCACAGCGGAGATCTTTTGCAGGTAAGTAGCTCTGGCCAAATATCATTGTTCATCTCTGAACTTTTATGACCGTGTTTTGATTGGTCAACATACTACAATCCTCTTCTCGTCCTCATTGTTGGAGGTTTGTTTGTCAAAACAAACTAAGTGTTTTCTTGTCCCACATAGGAAAAGTTGGAGGTAGTAGGCTTATTTAAAAATGTGGAATTTCCTTTTTGTAGTTAAAGGAATGATTAGGTGGGGCAAGACCCCACCATACTCGTGTGCGGGTGCGCGATTATTTGGCGCACTTAGCACGCCTGCGGTAAAATTAACACGAATCCCTTGTTATTTATTTACTTTTTAATATTTTAATCAATTCAAAGGTTGCCTTTTAATTTGAGAATTTTCGGAAATGAAATATAAAATGAAAATTTGAAATTCTATTTAAAAAAAAAAATTATTATTCCAAATTTGTTTGTGTCTTTTCAAGACCACCTTTGGAAAAAATTACTTATTCGGTTTTACAACTTTTTCCGAAAGGTTGCAATTGTTCAGATTTTGACTTCTTCCGAAGAGTCACATTTGTTTATCCGAACAATTTTCTAAAGAACGTGTTTGTTCATTCTTTGGCAATTTTCACGAAGAGTTGCAAGACTGTTTCATATATATACTTGTCATTTTTCGGAAAGAAAAGAGTGGTCATTTTCGAGTATTCTTTTTGAAAAACTGCAGCCAATTTTTCGATTGTTTCCTAGAGAGACCCTGGAGAAATACTAGAATTGTTATCTAGTATCCTCATTCGAGACTTTGTTGTATCCTGGAGGATTTTTGCCGGTGACCATTAGCAATGTTGTGGGGCAAATAAATCCTTAAAGATAGTGATTTCACGTCTCAAAATCCAAGTTGTTTTACTCTATCCAATTTCATTGTTCAACCCATTTCGAAGCCATATTATTTACAACACTCATTACTATACTTTCTCATGTGCTAAGCTGGTTAAAGAGCTCTCAAGAATTTACCATGGCATCTTCCCTGTAGCAATAGCATAATTTCTTCATAATCTGCACTTTTCTTTGGTAGTAGGACGAATCTGCAATTATCATTCCCAAATGCCTTGTGCATCAAGTATACGGACAGAGCTATTTGACTAATCCAAACTCAATTTTAAGTCGGTTGTATTGTGCTAGCCCTCACATTAACAGGTTCAAAATTGTCCAAACGAGATATGTATGTGGAGCACTTTCCACAGAAGCGGTCAATGTGGGTCCTAGAAATTCTGCAGTTTTCTGTATTCATCAACATGAACACTGCAAATCATAGCTATATCTAGAAACCATGTCCATTCATTTTTCACCTGAGAACTAACAGACCGAGAACGGTTCACTAATTGTTGCATATGCAGCTCGTAACAAACGACGAGTTTAAGAGTATTGAGCACCGAGTCGTGGCAAACAAGAGAGGCCCGAGAGTGGTGGTGCCGTGCTTTTTCGGCCACACTCCTCAGCCATCTTCAAGGCTGCATGGACCCATCAACGAATTAACATCAGCAGACAACCCACCAATCTAGAAGGAGACTACACTTCCAAACTACACTGCCTATTACATTTCCAACGGCGTATATGGAACTTCTGCCCTTCCAGATTTCAAGCTGTACACCTTGTGAATAGGAAGATGAGGAGATAACAGGCTAGGGATATTCATGGTATTAGGCAGGATATCTCTTCATTGGCTCTGTTAGTGGAGAGGCAAATTTTTATGTGTTAGCATCTGAAATTAAAAGTCAATCCATATTTTTTTTGGTGACCGAGGATCCGCCGAAACCTACCCTTGTCAGCTTATGCCGATTTGGGGTCTCACGGGCCTTCGTGGTGGAGGCCCAGAGACTATACCTCGAGGAAAACTGACCTAGCAACCCACGTAAGCCGATTTGGGGTCTTACGGGCCTCCGCGGTGGAGGCCCAACAGATACTATACGTCGAGGGAAACTGGTCCAGTAACCCACTGTCGGGGCCCCCACTTAAATTGCTAACAATGCAAGATTTCGAACCCTTGACCTCCTTCGCTGGATGAGAGATCTTAACCAATTGTACTGCTCACGGGTGGGTAAGTCAATCCATATGTTCATCTATGTAAAACTACCAAAGAACAGGATTGCCTTCACTGCTCGGTCCTTGACACTTATATTGCTTCATTTGATAGCACCAACACAACTCTTGAAACAATGATCCTTTTCAAACAAAATCAGAACCTAAATAAGAACACAAAATAGAGGAGAGGAAATTTAACACATACCTCTCTTAAATGGAAAGAAAGATGCCATCTTTAGATTAAACTGTGCCGGATTCTCGTATGACAGCTAAAACACTAATCTACCACGAGAAAAATTGTGCTTTCAGGAACATCTTTATTTGGTTCGGCTTCGGATTTTGAACTTGTTTATTGGCAGGCAAGGATAAAAAGCGGAATTCATCTATGTACACTTAGAATTTCCATGAAACAGCAGGTTTCCATTATGACGCGACGGTATCTGAAACTTAATTGATCTAATAGAGTCAGCATCGCATTAAGATGACATAATAATTGATCCAACGGCTGAGACGACATCAAATCGCGCATTGCAATGTCTCAATAACATTCAGCTCATAATCCAAACTCGTCTCCAAGAAATATACATTCACAGTGAAAGTCGAGTTGCAGCAGGGAGAAATAGAGAGAGAAGGGAAGAATGCCTACCATCGATTTGGCTTTCCAACTCAGGCGAGCAGAGAGCTACGACAGTGCGAGCGGCCACTCAAAAGCCGGCGTCAAAGGCCTCGTTGACGCCGGGATCACCGAAATCCCCAGAATTTCTTCGTCCAACCGCACGAGACATCGAGCTCGGTGGAATCGACCGCGACCTGACCAAAGTCGGAGACGCTGGGGTTTTTCTGGCGGCGGTGATGGAGGAGAAGAAGGAGGGAGGGAGTGAGGAGGTTCTACGAGCAAGACGAGGAGGCAGAGGAGGCGTTTGTTCTGCACGCGCCACATGACGAGGAAGGTGGTGGCGAACTGGAGGGGTGGGACGCATCCTTCTTTTCATAGATATTTGCGCTGCCAATATAGTGAAGAGAAGAGAAATTAGTCAAATAATAAAGAAGGTAAAATAGTTGAAAAAGGAACACTTGATATGTGACATAAGTCTTTTCCCGTACCTTCTATGCTAATCGGAAGTGTGATTCCGTCAAGCAAGGGGTGCAGACCGAGGTGATAAGCTCTCAATTCGTTTAAGCGTGTAAGGTTGCGCATTTCATATGGCAGGTGCGTCAAACTTGGACAATCATGTAATAAAAGCTTTTTGAGCAAAGAGAAATTTCCAATCCATCCCGGCAAACTCATCAAATTCTCACAATAAGAAATCTCAAGAGATTGCAGAGTCGTGGCATGTTGAATCCACTCAGGTAATGCCGTTGGATCCCAAAGACTTGAAATTTTAAGGACACGAAGTTTCGTAAGGAATTGCCATTGGGTGCCATGATCATCTTCTTGGCATGATAAATCGAGTCCTTCACAATTCCATATTTCTAGTTCCTGGAGCAAGGAAAGGTGCTGCATGCCACTCAAGAGACTCCTTAAGTTGTAACGACTGAGCCTCAATGACTTGAGATTACTAGCCCATCGAAGCAAAGTGTTGAGCATCGAGGGCTCCATATCCATACGATCAAGACATAGATGCTTTAGTTTAGAGAAAGGGATGAATGTGGATTCCACTGTTCCTTGTGATGGACATTTTGGATTGGCCATGAATTGTCGTTCCAACGATTTCGTTATGTATTCCACCTTGAGGAATGGCGGCACAAAACTTAAGAGAGGACAGCCTTGGATTTCCATGAAACGAAGTTTTGGGAAGTATGACCATGAATTGTCTAACTGATGCTTTCCTGCCCACCATCCTTCCAGGCTAATACAACGGGATAGGGATAGTCTCTCAAGAGATGGGAAGAAGGGGCGTGTAGTATTAGATTGCTTCGGGTCACTTGTCTGTTGAAGGAATTCCAATGCATACAAGTGCTTGAAAATCAACGTCCTTAGCGAAGGAAGTTCACTTAGGGGTGGTAGGCGGCTTAGTGATTTACATCGATTAATTAGGAGGTATCTAAGGTTGACCAATTTCCTCAAATCTTTTGGAAATGTTTGAAGGTTTGTACATTCAAAGAGTTTGAGACTCTGCAAGTTCACCAAATCCATGATTGAATCTGGCAAATTCTGGATAGATTGGTTTGCAGAAATATCAAGAAACCTTAATTGCTTCAAATTTCCAAATGACGAAGGAGGGAGAGGAATATCTATATTACCCAAACCCAATGCTCGATAGTGTCTACACCCAAAGAAAACTTTGGGAGATTTGAGTACAAAAGATTTACCTTCCAAATAGAGACATGTTCGCAATTTAGATGTTTTGATCAAGGAGACCATTCTCTCTTTAGAGAAATTCTCTGAAATAAACAATGCATGTCGAATTCCTCTATCATTATCTCCTCCTTTAAAATTGACAATCTTGCATTCACCTCCAGCAACTTTTTGGGCAAGATCATGCATGAGATCATGCATCTGGAAATATAGGACCTCACCATTGTCGCTTTTTGTTTTTGCAACATCGAGGAATGACCTACATAGTAGTTCTGACAAGTAATTTTCGGCAACCTCTTCTAGGTTATCCTCTCCATTGTGTGACTCAATAAAGCCTTGTGCCACCCAAAGATTTATCATCACTTCTTTCTTGTAGACATGATTTTTCGGAAATAATGAGCAATATGCAAAACAATGTTTCAAGCTTGATGGGAGATGATCGTAACTAAACTTGAGGACTTGCAAAATTCCACCATCATTCTCATCAAATTCTAGTATTTCTGGAAGTTCACGCCCTTTGTAACGGAGCCATAAATCTTTCTCTTTGCCATACAAAAGGCATCCTATAGTTCTAATGGCAAGGGGAACCCCGGCGCATTTTTTAACTATATCTCGTCCTGTCTTCTCCAATTCCGGATCTAATGATTTTGTCCCATCTCCAAAAGCCATTTTCCTAAATAAGTTCCATGACTTATCTTCAGGTAAGCCATGTAGAACATGGATAACTGATTTTGCATCCATGACTTTCGCAACTTTGTGGCTGCGAGTGGTTACAAGTATCTTGCTTCCCTGTTCACCACCCTCTAGCCAAGCTCCAAGCTCCAACCATTTGAGCCGACTTTCATTCCACATGTCATCCAAAACAAGCAAGTATTTCTTCTTGTCTAGAGTCTTACGAAGAAGAGTTTGCAATTGATGTAAGGGCTTATTCTCATGATCATGACTGGTTGTTGATTCAAGAATTTCTTTGATAATCAAATTCACATCAAAGACATCAGATACACACACCCACATCTTAAGATTGAAATGTTTTTCCACCTCCCCGTCGTTGAACACAAGTTGTGCAAGTGCAGTTTTTCCAAGATCTCCTTTACCAACGATGGAAACAAATGACACAGTATTGCTAGAGGAGGAGTCAAACAAAAGTTGTTTGATCTTTTCTTTGTCCTTTCCCCTACCAATTATCTGTTCGTCAGGTATGGAAATTTCAGGTTTCTTTCCTCTTGCAATGGCCATTGTTTCCTCACTCAGATGCTGCTCTAAATGGAACTTCTTATCATTTGCAATCCGATCTAGTCTCTTCTTAAGTTCCCGAATCTCATTAGCCACTTTAAGGCGATGTACAAGCGGATTTGATTTAGAGAAGAAAATTCGTACCGCTTTTGACACCTTATTGCCGGGAGTGACCTTCCGCATTAGAATTTCGGTTGCGACATCATCAAGCAAGTCCTGTACGTCGTACAACACGTCCTTGAGCCTCCCGAGCCAGAGCTTGAGCTGGTGGTTGTGCCATTGCTGCTTCTCGGCATCCAAAAGCACAGCTCGGATGGTCTCGACGGTGTCCTTAAGACTGTCGAGCTCATCCCTCGCACCTCGTACAAGTTGGATCTTCGAAAAAGTGATGGAACTAGCGAGTTTCAGTATGTCGGTGGCAAGGTTGAAGAGCACCGCTTCTGCCATTTTCGATATAGCCTTATCTCCTCCTCCTCCTTCTTGTTTGTGTGCTCAATGTCACGGGTTGGAAATAATATTTTCTCGCTGGTATCAAGTAGGAGCGGAATTGACCGATGAGAAGACAAGCGCGCGCAAGTGTCCGGTGGAGTGTGAAAGACGTGTGGGGTCCACAAAAAAGGGATTGAAGAAAGAAAGGGGAAAGGCCAAAAGCAGGTTGCCCTATATTGTTTAGAGAAAATTTATCTCACTTTTTGTTTTCATTTTCATTTGGACATAGAAATAGTATTGAGAAAGCCTTTGCTCACGTATTGAGAGCAATTTCCAAACGAAAGCCCAAATGCACTCAAATTATGAAAAGCTCTAATAGCTATCTTGTGTCGAAAGATTCTTATCCAAAGAATAAAAGAAATAAGCGAATACAAAGATTTAACAATTAAAACATTCTTAATCCTTTTGTTTCTTTGAAAATTTGATATTGTACTTTGCTTAGTCTTATATATATATATATATGTATGTATGTATGTATGTAGCACTCTCTACAGATACAAATTCACACAAACACCTTTTCAAAACAAATTTTAAATGTTTTTATATACGTATATCAATATATTTGAGGATTCTTCCATAATTGTCTTCATATGTAAGAATATGCATAAAATTTAGATTTGGGAGACTTATCGAAATGATTACTCTGGGGATTATCCATGTTTTGTGACAATAAAACTAAAGAGATAATTTAGTGTTATCACATATGAACTCTAAAAATTTAGATGACTCGATTAGTTAAAAAAGATTATTATTAAATTATGTTTCTCTTTTGCACATAGGAAATTCACAAACATGAAGACATATTCTCATGCAATCCGTTATTATGTTTATGGGAATTAAAATAGCCAGCTATAGCTTCAGGCCATCAGAAATTGACGGAGCAAACCAAATCTCTCAAATGCTTCTCAATGCAAGTTTCTATTCTTAAATTAGCGAAATCAAAGTTTGAGAATCCAAATAGGTAAATGGCACAAGGACTCTTATTATTGCTGTCCTATTAATTGTAAATTTCAAACTATAAAATCATACAATGTGATTAGGCTAATCGCAGAAGCTATGCAATCGATACGGAAACATTCCAAATGTGAATGAGTAAAAGCACTGGAGATTTTATCATAGGCTATTTGTCGGCTTGTTATATTCCAAAAAGGATGACGCAAACGAGGGTTGCTCCCCCTTTATCTAGAGAAAAAAAATCAATTATATATGCCATGTTAGGTGCTTGCTCTTTCAAAAGAAAAGAGGACGAAGAAAGAGCAATAGCTTAACATGTCAAGAACATAAATATTCTTTCGACAATATATGCAAAAGGAATGAGATGTGGCTGATTTAGGGTTAATTTGACAATATTTTCGTTCCGAAGAATAAATTTTTCTTAGAATTGATCTTTTTATATTTCTATTCGCAAAAATTGTTTATGAGTAAAAAAACGTGTCTGGTATTTATATAAAATTTATTTTTGAAATAGAAAAAAGAATATGAATGCGTTTATATGACCTACTAACATAGAATTTCTTTTAATTTTTTTAATAAATTTTTAGATTTTTTTTTTTTCCTCTCTTTTTCTTCTTGCTGCTCCTCTAGTCGGCGGTGGTGGCGGTCGATAGTTGGTGGTGGCCAAGGAATA
Organism: Eucalyptus dawsonii; assembly: GCA_016097615.1. NCBI lineage: Eukaryota > Viridiplantae > Streptophyta > Magnoliopsida > Myrtales > Myrtaceae > Eucalyptus > Eucalyptus dawsonii. The sequence goes on along the minus strand of CM027878.1, from coordinate 45,530,576 downwards.
GCAGCTGGTGGTGGCCAAGAAACAGCAACGACGGTGTTCAGCGATTGATGACCTACTATGGCCGGTAGTGAGGAAGAACAAGAAAAGAAAAAAAAAGCCTCTTCACCAAAAAAAAAAAAAAAAAAAAAAAATAACTTATTTCTAAAAATTATTTTTGGAAGTGAGAAATTTTTTTTTTTACTTATATTCCAAATTTATTCACTAGTTATTTTTTATTTTGAAAAAGAAAATTTAATCGATGTTATTAAATGAATTTTTATTATTTTTTTTTTAATTTGATAAAAATAGAAATATTATCAAACGGATAGGCTTAATTTCCATGGAATGCAACGAGAAGTTCAACGTATCGTGGTCCCTCCCCTAGCCCAAGAAAAAGTGACCGTTCCCATTTCTTTTCTTCAAAACCGATGTCGTCCACATGCCCTCGGTTTGGGACTGCCGTGGGGCTACCTGCCTTGCTTTTGCCGCATCTTTTTGTAATAGGGCTTCTGGATCCTTCCCCTCTCTCTCTATACCCCACGTGTCTTTCATGCACGCCAACCAAACATTTGCAAGTGCTTTTATCTTCTTTTTTAATTGGTCCCACTTACCATATATTGACTCCCTCCCATTTATATAACGACAAATAAGGCATAAGGTTTTGGACTTACGTGCATATGAAACCGCTGTGGACCGCTGTTCTGGTTTTTTCCTTGTAATGTCGATTATCGTGTCCTCCCGTAATTTGAATAACGTTTCCTCTTTTTTGCAGGCATAGCATCTCGTGAACCCCATCAGAAAAAAAATTGTAAAATAATGAGGAAGAGAAAGAGGGGCGCACTGCGTATATATTTATAATGTAGGTGCAACTATCAAGCCCTCTAAATTGTTTTTCTTTTGCTGATGAAAAGGAAATTGTTACTCTCTTGCTCTCAGATCCTCCCATTTGTTAACGTAAATTTCTCCGGTATCGTGTGAATATGGATATGATATTCTTTACATAACAAATTTAGTTGATAGCTATTGAAAACAGTATCTTTTGGGGGTAGATTACCTAGAAAAGCAACTAACAAACTTTCACAAATAAATAATGCAAAATATATTTTCTTACAAATAATTATGTACACCTCTTAGGATAATTAATCAATAGAGAATATTTTCATCCTCTACAACTCTCTATACCTATAGTTATTGTCGTAAACGATATAAGTGATCATTTTTAACGAAAGTTTTTTCTTGATTTTTGATTTTATTGAAAATATCTTCATTATTAACAATTTGTTTCAAATATATTTCTGCCAACGAAAAATATATTTTTCCATTCATTCATTTGTGTAAATTGTACAAGCAATCATTTTTATAAAAACATTTTTCAAAATGTTGACTTTATGCGAAACACATGCATTCCAAGAAACTGTATCTTTTCAAGTTTTGCTATTACCGGTTTACCTAATAACCATGAAAATATTCAAATTAATGGGGCTTTTATTTCTGTTGCAGTTCTTAACCAAGTTGAATTCTTAATCTATAATTGCAAAAAACGACTTTAGATTTTTGGACCTCTACACTACGCTAAAATAAATTCCTTTCTTGGATGATAAGGGCATCAAAACTCTTGGCTCGACTATTTTCCTTGAATGCATACAAAACGCTTCATTCCCATGGCACAAGACGTAGGAAAAGCAAGAATCGTCATACCATCTACAACTCAATAGAAAAGCTGAAATTATATTTCACTACGCCCAAAGATCTACACCTTTTCTTCTTCTGTTAGCTAAAAAAGAATGAGAGGGCGAAGAAATTACTTAATGACAAGGTGATCGATTTCCGTATACCTTAATCTGTAACTCAAATAGGAAAAGCTAAAGGCCAACCACTGAGATCCACATACCACTGTTATGCTTTAACATTTTGCTTTCAACAGCAAGCAAATGAAGTGACAAATACAGACGAAGATAATCTCTTGCCGAGGGCGCCGGGAAACTTAAAGGCAAATTGGAAAGAGAATAAAGATGTTCAAACTCTAATCAGATACCAGACCAGTTTGATGGGAGCTATGAGGCTCCGTTGTTGTTTTACCTTTCAAGAATTTATGAAACATGTTGCTTGTGCTTAGACATAGTAAGAGTCCTTGTAATTTCTAACCAGCATGGATTCCACTCTGAAACCAATCCATATGATGTATCCAAGCATCTTAACCAACATCAAGAATTCCTAATATCTCTCAAGAGCAAAGCATGCCGCAGTAAAAAGGAATACTAACCGGTCAGAATACACCCGACAATATTCTTTCAAAAGCTAGTGTTATATCAGATTTTGACCAAACAATTTCGGTGGACTGTACTCCAAATTAATAGCGTGATGGCCACTCGAGTAAGGCCGCCACATCCTTAAACAAGTAAGCTCGTCAATAAGAAGTTGTAAGTTTGAATGATGGACATCAACATTGGCGAAAAATTTTAAGTCAACTAGTGCTTTACGAGGCCGTGACAAGGTCTAACTTGAGCATAGAATCACCGCTATGTAACAAGTTTGGATTAACATGAAAACATGGCATGTCTCTATTTGAAGAAGTTTTTCTGTGTATTTGAGATGCCCATTTCTTAAAAGGGCACATATTTATTGAACATGCAATATCTGCCTTTATCAATATAATCATTCAGCAAGAAAAATAGATGGTGGTGAATATGTTTTGGATAATTTGATCAAGAAACCAACAGAGTTTCTCACACAAACAACTCTCAATTTCCATCAGACATAGGAAACAAGTCATAATCAACTTACCAAATATACATAATCTCAGATAAAATTCATCTTCTTATAGAAAGAACGTGAGAAAATGTTATACAATGCTTATCTTACTGCAACACCTTTCCATGACACAAAAGTAGGGTGTGTTCTTGATTGCAATATTGAAGACACACAGAGTTCATATGTAGTGTTAAACAAAAGACTACTACTCATTTTGCTCAATCCAGAAGTGCACAAATTTCGGTCCTAATGGAATTCTCTATATTACATGCACTGTTCGTAAGGCATAGCTTAAGAATCCTGCACATCTAATTAACCTTTAAGACGAACTCTTCAAAGCATGAGATGAATGGTGTCCAACTCACGTTTGGTTCCATCATCCCAGTGTTGATTTGCATCTTATCTCATTCAAAGGGTTTTGTTTGGTATTCAATGATCTTAGATTTTGCGTAGCATGTTTCTACAAGGTTTATTTAAACATGAACTAAACTTGAAATCAAATGAATCTTGACCCGTTAAATCCTAATCCGGTTACTTTTAATCTTGATTGTCCATTGTTTTCACCGTAAACAGCATGCACGTTCCATCCTTGAGATGACTGGATGTTTGACATGAATTGGAGCATTTCAGGGTACAATGGATTCCTCATATAAAGTAACATTTCTGGGCAAGTCTGATGCCAATAATAATAGCATCATATGACTGAAAAAAGGAACTAAAGAGAGTTAGCCTTGTAACTTAATGACGCATTTTGATCTTATAGTATTTGGGCCTGTTCATCAAGGGTTGATCGAAGAGCATCTTATTCATGTAACATGATTATTCAGTTTAAGGGAGAGGTGGACGTCTTAGGTAAAAAAGATGGTGACTATATATTCTTTAATATATCAACTTTTTGCTCCATTAACTGAGTGGACGTAGCTTTTTGAAAATAATCATCCATTGAAGACAGTACCATAGCACGGAATGAACTTGGCTTAAAATCATTAGTTTTTTCACTTGTTAACAGTTTTTTTTATTTAATTGTGGATTCTGGACACATGCATTCAATGCAATTAGCCCAACTTGCAATAAAACAAGGGAAGCTGTATGCAGCAATGTTGCCATAGAAAAACCCCGTCGCTGTACTTAACGAAAGACATACTTAGAGCACAGAGGCTATAGGATACCGCCAGCTCAAGGTACAGATGAAACTCATCCTTCATCCATTGATGTTGCAACCACTATTTCATGTTATAGAAGTACTTTTCGAAAAGCATATCACTAAAAATGAAGAATCCACCGAAGAATCTAGATAAATACCTCTTCCATCAGCAACATGGCTAGGCCTACAGAATTTCAGCTCAATAAATGGGATAAGCTCAGAACTATTGACTACCGAAGCTAAACCACAATCTAAAACCTTAACTACTTAAGACAACACAATCTTGCATAACGTGGATGATGGAAGAGAGCAGAAGCATCCGGAGAATAGAAGTTAAAAAAAAAAAAATAGCTAATCCATCAAAATCTCTTGAGTACAAATTACTCTAGTTTCCTCTGGCATGGTGGATTAAGTGTAAAATCACTCATAAAACAGTTATTCCCTAATTCTTTTAAGGCTTGTACAAGCCAGCACAATTCCAAGATTTTTTTTTTTGTATACCGGTTATGACAAAACCCGATGAACTTTAAATATGGTTTGGAGTTCTTAAGATTGGGAATTGGAACAGTGTAATTTTCTTCATTTTTCTTTACAATATTGAGGGTGTGAATCATACTGAAGATAAGGATCATTTGGTCTTTTCTATTGATAGGTATTTTCAATACAACCATATACCAGTCTGTCATTTCTGAGACAAATATGAGTGAGGAGGCCAATTTTCCATGGAGGCAATCTAGTAAAGGAAGTTTCTTCAGGAGTGGCTTTCTTTCCCTAGAACAAGAAGGCTGTTTGGAATAGCATTTTGACAATCAATAACAAGCTGAATGGCCTTGATTCTGGTCTTAGGTGCTTTTGTAAGTCTGCCACTGATGGCGTTCTTGGTTGAGTTTTCCACAGTTAAGAACAAGGTTGTTAGGAGTAGGATCCTACTTATCATCGATGAAGTTGATTAAGGAATCAGATTGTAACATCAGATGGTGGACCGTAAGATCCTAAAAATTACACCAACAATACAAAAATCTTGGATAGTCTCGAGCAAGCTTGTTAATTATGAACATCGTGTGGCATTAAAACTCTAAAATGGTGTGAATTTATGGTTTATATACCAAATGTACATACAGAATTGGTATTTCTATTACCTGAATATCAAATATACAAAATTAAAGGTCAAAGTATGTCAAAGTTGGATCAATGGGATCAGTAGGACTGCATCAATCCTATGATTTTTCTTAGCTTAAGATCGGGACCATGTGAAGATCCTAGCTAATTAAGGTCCTTAAGATTCCAATCATTTCTTAAGTTTCAAATGGACTCCAGGCATGGAAAAGAATGCATGTTAGCAAAAGCAAGGAGAAGAAGAGATCGAAAGATTTCATTCCTCTAGCAGTATTATTGCTAATTTAAAGAGAGAAATATTAGATGCTTTTAGAAGGAGAATCATTTTTGTTGGGGCGGCTACCTTCAGTAACTTTTTTAAAAGTAGTCTATCTTGTGCTTTCCAATAGAAAATGTTATCTTGCAATATGACTCTAACACATTGCCAACTGAAGAACCATAGAGTACTTCCAAAACAAGGAGGGAAGAAATTGATAGCATGATTTTGATGCATGCAGATCGACCTTATATCTAGAGTTCTATTTCGGCCTCTCATCTCATTCTTTGGCGGTTCTTTAACTTTGACCATAGGATCTTCTAAATCTCAAGCCTATCACAAGTGAACAGACAAGTTGATGACCCTACCAAGCATCCCAACATGAAAGAAAATCTTCTTTACAGATCACACATAAACTGAGCCTTGTATAATAAACTCCAACAAAAAGGACCAATGTATTTACTACTAATCCATGCATCAAAGGGAAAAGTACCAAAAAAGTCATAAAATTTTTGTTGGTATTAATTAAGTTATAAATCTTTCAATTGAACCAATTTAGTCTTAAGCCTAGTGTCAGACGTGCCAAGTAGGAGGTTAGCATCCACATCAATGACTTTGGCCTAAATTGGCAGGATGGATTGAATTGGTACAAATATGAAAATATTTATAACTAAATTGATCAAATTAAAAGATTTATGACCAAATTGTTACTAATACAATAGATTCAAGACTTATTTGGTACTTTCCCCTGTTTTAGAGCTTGAGAAAAGGCCACCAATTGCTCAACGAGATGCAAAAGGTTCGCCAAAGAAACATTAATTTAGGTGTCCTCTTGTCAACCTAAAGAATATTACATTAACTGAAGACATCAAAGGTCCTTTCTTGGAGTAATCTTTGGCTACAGCAATTGCATACTACCTCTCTCAATTATAGAGTACAAAAAAGAATATTATTCCCAACGATAAACGAAGTAAAGTGAGCTAATGAACCGCACGAGAAAATAAAGAAGCATGGGAAGAAACCAAACTACAATTCTCCTCGTTTGAGCATCTCTCGCTCTCATTTAGAGAGCTAACATATGAGATAGAAGTTGATGCCCCCAGCGATGATGTTTTCCCTTTAATTGCTGGTGAATGAGGATTAAACGTAGGCCGTCAAACTAGTGGGTCGAATTGAAAATGGTTTGACTCAAATTTACCCATTTAATTTATATGCTAATTTATTACGATGCAATTTTAATGACACATGCCCAACCCAACCCAGCCCGGACTCAACCCGATCCAAACTCCAATTCTTAGCAATTTTTCTTCTCAAATTGTTGCTTTCAAAGAATGGGCAACTTTGTGAATTGGTTTGCTAAGTTAGTAATAGAGCTAGGGGTGAGCATAGTCCGGGTTGGTCCGGGCCACCCCCTAATCCTAGGACCAACCCGTACAGTGTTGGTCCTTAATTTTTAAGACCGAGGACCGACCCTATTGAGTTTGGGACCAAGGATTGGACTGACCCAATGGGTTCGGTCTGGTTCGTCAACCGAGATCTATCGATAATTTTTTTCATCTTATTTTTTATACTTTCTAAAAAAAGCAAACCTACAAATTGAAATTACACGTCCATCGACAATGAGGCATTATGCAACTAAACTATAAATAACAATACATATTTAGCAAATTTAAGATAACACAATAATAGAAATTTCATACTTGCTAACCGCTCATCGAGATATTGGACAAGATGGAAAGTTCTTGTAATCATCTATCTTTAATATTCATAACATCATACGTAAAAGCGTTTTCCTGCATTTGATCGTGTAGAGTCTATTCAACCAAAAAATGAGCTTCACACCACTTGACTAGCATTTGATCATGTAGAGTCCACTCAACCAAAAAATAAGCTTCACACCACTTGACTAGTAAATCACCGTAGCAACTGCAGTACTACTCTACTCTTCAAAAACTTCTACTATTTGACACAAATTGAAAAGCAAAGTGCAGCTGAAATTCATTAGTAAAATACAATTAAACCATAAAAAAGTTCAAAATACTTAATATAAACCATGAATATATAACTTCACATCTTGTTAATTCACTTGAACTTCTAAACACCTGAAAACAAAACAAATGACACATAATTAATACTCAACACAAGTTTTAAATTGAAATTACTATTAGTGCTATTGATAGAACATCTCAATATAATATAATATAACAGATATTTTACTTAGGTTTGAATATATAAAAGAATTATAAATAATATAATATAATATAATATAATATACGGGTTAGTCGAGTTGGACCGACCCACAATTCTTAGGACCGAGGACCAACCCGCATAATATTGGTCATAGAATTTCAAGACCAAAGACCAACCCAGTCCTCTTGGGAATTAGATCAGGACCAATAGGGTTGAGCCAGTCTAGGGTCGGTCCAGGGTTGACCATAAACCGCTGCTCACCCCTAAATAGAGCTTTAATCGGGTTTGAGAGTAGGGTTATGGACGGCGGTGTGAAAATGGCAATGGGGTGAAGGGTGGTGGAAACAAAAGACTATTTGGGCCAGTCCAACCCAACATGGAGGCAGGGAGAACCCAAGGTCTCGATTTAATTTTGGGCCGTTATTTATATTCCATAGTACTAGTTTTATTTTGGGTCTGAATATTATAGACCTAGTTGAAGTAGATTTGTTGTAATTAAGTTGGCATTTTGGAAAATCATATAAGTTTAATGAACCTTTTATATTTATGATATCGACAAAGGTGAAAATATTACAATGCACATTTTTAAGTAACGAATCTCTAAGTAGTTTCCAGTATATTAGGCTACATATTCTTATAATTTGAGACATTTTTTTAAACTACTCATTTACCATTGCAACATTGCGATTATTTTAATATTTATTTTTTCTTTTTGCTGTCAGACATCAATTAGCTTTTTTATATGTTTTTTTTTTTTGGTAAAGAGCTTTTTTTATATGTTTTTATGTCTAATATAGGGCTGCTAACGAGAGAATCGTAATTTAAATAATAATTACATTATTTTGCTCATAATTCTTTTCTCAAGGGTAACTTAAATGGGGAAAATAGGTTGCATGTCACCTGATCTTTCGCAATTTAGGATTTCCAATTTTTGCTTTATTTAGTGTTTCAAATAGTCACCATATAATTAGTTATTAATTCATGAACCCTTCCGATATTGCGTGCATCAATCACGTTCCTACATATATTTTATAAAAGAACTCTTGAGCAAGGAATGGATGAAAACAAATTTTGATTGCTAGGAAATTGAGTAATTACTTATGGCTTTTAATTCATATGTTTAATAATCAATTAATCTCCTTTTATTTTTCCCCATACCTCATATTTCAATAGTTTAGTAAAAATTTATAAGCTCTTCCATATTGCTTGCATCAATCATGTTTATGCATAAATGTGAAAAAAGAACTCTCGAGTAAAAAATGAATGAAATAATACTGGATTTCCTCTTGTTAGCAAATTAATTAATTACTTATGATTTTTTATTAATATATTTAAATAATTAGTATATCTCTTCTTATTTCTCCTCATTTCTTCATTTTATTAAATACAATGTTTTGATAGTTAAGAAAACATTTTGAGCTCTTTACATAGCCCCTATATAAATAAAAAAAAAAAAAAAATGAGAATGCACAAGATTTGGACACGCACTTATCAAAGTCTTTTCTATGCAAGCCCGTAATAATCCCAATTGGAAAACGTTTTCCCTCCCTATTCGTCCTGAAGATACTGTTAACGTGTGCTTTTATGGATTTGGCAACAGAAACTGTCTTAGTAGAGAAACAACGAATTCTTCAGTTGCCAACTCCAAGTCTTTGACATCTTCGTGGGCCAAATCGTTTAAAAGAAAACTCAATTCTTGACAACCTTCTTGTGTTTAGCTTCTTCTCTAAATCAACAATGGCGGATATCCCATATCAACGCTATATAACCACATAATGTGAACTTCATCAAAACCCAACTTGCTCATATACGGTGAGGCCTCGTAACAGAACACATAATGGTCACCAGCGCAGATTCCGAACATGACCGAGTGAGCAAATTGAAAGCATTCGATCAGACGAAAGCCGGAGTCAAAGGCCTCGTGGATGCTGTTATCACCCGACAGTTTGACCCAAGGCGACGATCACGTGGACATCCCAGTGATCAACCTAGGATGCACAAATTCGACCAAAAAAAAAAAAACCTAGGATGCACAAATGCAGGCCCCGCCCGTCATTTAGTTTTTTAGAATTTTTAGGAATATCCTAAATTTTTATGAATCTTTGGATTTTCCAAATTTTTTTAAAATTTCCGATTTTTTAATATTTTTATGCATTTTCTAATTCATTTGATTTTTCAAATATTCTTTTAATATTAAGATAATATAATACGGAATCGGGTCAAATCTCCACATCCGACCCGGGTCAAGACCGTCTGGAGCCCAGTCCCGCGACCCTCCCAAAAAAAGGATAAAAGACAAATAACGAAGCCCAGTCCAAAGCCCACAAATCCTATTGTTAGAATCAAGCCCAATTAGAGCTACAGTCCGTCCAGCCCACACGCACAAAATGGCCCACTCGCTTCTTTACCCAACACTTCAATCCAGCCACTTGATCCGAATTTTTGTTTCCTTTCTGATTTTTCTTTAATCTTTTATTTCTTCTTTTCCTCTTCACGTCGTCTTCTCCACGACGTCCCCTTCTCAAGCGACGTCCCTCATCCGAAGCTCCTACGTCTTTTTTTTTTTTTTTTTTTTTTTTTTTTTTTACAAACGTCGGCCAAAGCATCAAGCCGCCGCCGAGCTACCGCCCTGCATCGGGTGGTCACTCTGACAGCCACTTGTCGGCCGACCTCCTCGCCGCCAAACGCCCAAAACAATGAAGCCCGCGGCCTCCGAGGACCGTCACGACGGCCGAAAGGACCAACCAGCTTCTGGCCACCCCTACGCACTGACTGATCGGAGGGTCACCACCGTTCCGAAACAAACCATACCCGGAGAAAAACAATGGATCTCGTTCGGACATTTTGTCGAACAGGTAGTATATGCTACAGAAACAAGAGATCTTTGGTTCGAATGAAGACTAGAAGCGGCCACAACAACAGCACCCACACCAGAAGCAAAAGGAAGGACGGACGGATGGGGCCGGAGTTCGGCATCTTCCCGTCGGCCGCAAGCACCGGCCCGGCATGCCCAAAAAAGCAAAAACGGAGCCTCCCTCTCGGCAAAAACTAGAGATCTTTGGTTGTCGACCGTGCGGTGGCCGGCGATCTCTCCTTCCAACTCTCTTCCCTCCCTCAAACTCTCACTCGCGTTCTCTGTCTCTCCCCCTCTCTCGGTTTCTCTCCTTCGAACTCTCTCTCCGATTTCTCCCTCGCCAAGAACGAGCCTCCCTCTCGGTCCTTTTCTTCTCTCCTCCAGCGCGACGCCAGCCGGCTAACGTCCTCGCCGTCCTCACTTCATACAGTCGACCTTCGGATGACGTCTCTCCCAGCTTTTTGTCGCCACCCTTCTGTCCAAAGCGAAGAGAGGGGGAATAGATGGACGGGCTGGGCCGGAAAGGGGAAGAGATGGGCCAGCGCATGTGGGGAAAGAAGAAAAGAAGAAATGGGAAAAAAGGCAAAAAAGGAAAAAGAAAAAAGAGGGCCAGGCCGGTTTAACCTTGGGCCGGCCCTATTCATTCTTCCTTCTTCTTCTTCTTTTTTCGATCGTTTTTTATTTATTAATTCATTATTATTATTTTTAAATAATTTTTAAACAAAACTTAATAATTAACACTAGTAATGCAAATTTCCCTAATATTTATATGTGATCCATTTTAAGGAAAATATACACAATACACTTTAATGAAAATTATTTACTTTACTTACTTTACTTTTTTTCTTTGCTTGGAAACTAATTTCTAATTTTCTGTATGATTAACTCATAAATAAAGGGCAAAATTTAGGTATCAACAACATTCTTTTTAGACAATCATTATTATATATGCTTCATTGATGATTTCTCTCGGTTTTTGTGAATATATCTTTTTCAATCCCGTGATCAGTTTCTTTCCATTTTCATAGCTTTTAATTTGGTGGAAAATCAACTTAATACTATGGTAAAAGTTGTTCAATGTGATAATGTAGGTGAATTCTAGTCTGCTTCTTTCCGCAGACTCTCGTAGGACCGAGGAATCCACCACCGCATCTCTTATCCAACACCGCATCACCAAAATGGTACTGCTGAAAGAAAGCATTGTCTTCTTGTAGAGATGTGACTATCGATGCTCCATCATACCTCAATTCCAATTCACTTTTGGGATCTTGTATTCGAAAGTGATGTTCATATCATTAATAGGCTACCTTGGCAATGCTCAACCATCACCTCGGGAGGATCTCCATAATGTTAAACCCTCAATTCATCACCTACGCGTCTTTGGCCACGTTTTCTATCTGAACCTCCGACCTTACACAAAGAATAAACTACAACATCAATCTCATTACTGCATTTGTTTGGGTTATCCTCCTGGCTTCCATGGTTATCAATGCCATTCTCTCAAGGATAATTGATCTTATATTACCACCGATGCTATTTTTGATGAAGACTTATTTCCTTTTATTTCTACTATGTAATCAATTCATACTGGCCCATCTCTTGATTTATCAATAGATTCAGAATTTTACCTCTAACTTCATTGTCAATCCACTCCTGGCCTCTCAAAATCAAAATCATTTCACCTCAATTTCACATAACTCTTCTACTAAATCAACAACACTGTGTTATGGCACCATCAATAGAAAATGCTTCACCTAATTCCACATGTTCTACCGTATGCTCCACTGATTAATCTAGCCCCTCTATTGACCAAGCCATCAACTCTTCGGCTTGGTCAGAACCCTCTCCTGGTCCACGCGTGGCTCCTACACACACTATGGTCACGCGGCTTGGAGACAATACTTTGGCCCAATGTCATCTCACTAAGGACCACACATACACCCCTCATCCTGTGGTGTAGCCGATACCCACTCCAACTTGCTTCAATCAAGCAGCTACAAATCCTGCATGGAGGGCTGCCATGGCCAAAGAAAATACAGTCCCTTATGAAGAATCAAACCTGGGTTCTAGGCCCTCGTCCATCATAATTTAAAGCAATTGGATGCAAATGGGTGTTTCGCCTCAAATATTGTGCAAATGGCTCACTTGAACAGTACAAAGCGAGATTGTTCGCCAAGAGATATAATCAATAAGAATGAGTTGATTTCCATGAGACTTTGAGTCCCATTGTGAAGCATGTAATTGTTTGTAAAGTGATTTCACTTGCCTACAGTCAAGGTTGGACACTTCAATAGCTCAATGTTAAGAATGCATTCCTTCACGGCCACCTTACTGAGGAGATTTATATGCAACAACCACCCGGTTTTGTTGATGCTAATCATCTCGACTATGTTTGCAAACTTCAACAATTGATTTATGGATTAAAGCAAGCACCACAAGCTTGGTATAAAAAGATAAGTTTTTTCTCTTATCTATTGGTTTTCATGTCTCTCGTGTTGATTCTTCCTTATTTGTCCTACATACATCAGTATACAAAGTATTTCTCCTTGTATATGTGGATGATTTCATCCTTACAGGCACTCCCTAGGCACCACTATCCACTTTAATTGCACCTCTACAACAGGAGTTTGCTATCAAAGATCTTGGTGATCTCCTTGCATCAAGGGAAATATGCTATTGAAATTCTTAAGAAGGCCAACATGGACAAAGCACGAGCTATAGCTACACCATGTTTGACCAGTTTGAATCCTCATTCTCTTCATCAGGGTGCCTTATTTCATAATCCCACATTGTATTTGTAGCACGGTGGGCGCATTACAATATCTCACCATTACCTGACTAGACCTTACTTATGTTGTGAATATTGCTTATCATTTCATGCCTGCCCCTATAGAAGCCTATTGGCAATATGTTAAACGTATTTTATGCTTCATCAATAGCACTCTTAGTCACGACATTCTCTTCACAAAAGAATCTCAAGATTTCCTTCATACTTTTTCCGATGCAGGATGGGTTGGTGACCATGATACTAGATGCTTTGTGGGTTGTTAAGCTATTTTTCTTGGTTTTAATTTTAATCTCCTAGAGTTCTCACAAGCAGAGAACAGTTGCTTGTTCAAGTACCGAGGCAAAATTCAAATGTGTTGTTGACACCACTACTAGGATCATATGGATTCAAGCTTTATTTTCTAATTTAAGGATCACCCTGCAGGAGTCCCTGGTACTATGGTGTGATAATATTTCAGCCATCTACCTCAATGGCAATCTATTTTTTCATGATTGGATGAAACCTGTGGAGATTGACTATCATTTTGTTGGCGAGTGGATTCATCAGCACCAATTACATGTTCAGTATATCTTTTTGATGGCCCAACTAACGGACATATTCACCAAAGCCCTTCAGGATCCCGATTTTGCCTCCTTCAAGCCAAGCTTATTGTGATTGCCACCGCATCAGCTTGCAGGGGGTGTTAAAGGAAAGAAATCCCAATAGCATTGATTATGGCACTGCTACAATTCTTCCACTATTTGGTCATGAAGTCAGATCACTTCCTTCCAAGAATACACATACAATTCCTTTACGACTTAGCTTCTCAAGACAGATCATTATCTAAATATTCTATCCCATAGAATCACGTCACTTATAAACCTAGTGCTTAGCCTCTACATATTCATCGTCTTGTATAGCTAATTAGTGCACATAAGATATTCTCTAGTCCAAATCTTCTTCTTCTATTCGGTCCTCTTTTACCATATTCACATAATTTACATTTTTTTTTTCTGTCAAAGGTCTAATTTAGAACTATCTGAAACGTTAGCTTAAAAGTTAAGCCCACAAAGAAAACATCAAACAAAGACTCCAATTGGTCAAGTTGTTGCCCAAGTCATCCGTAATTTTCTCTGTCTAAGCAAACCCGAAATAGTCATCTCTCTCTTCCGAGTACATTAACAAAATCACGTGCCCGCAAGATTTCTTGCGTGAGTAACATTACTTAGAAGCGCGGCACCCAGATGATACTGTTTCCCACAACTTTCTCGTGGAGTAATTGTCACGCCCGCTAATTATGACTTTTTGAAACTTTTGAAAAACTGTTATCCCATCAGAATGCTATTTACAATTCATCGAACTTGCCACGTGTTCCGAATCCTATGGACTAAGGAGCGTACTCGGGAAGTTGTTGAGTGGTGTTCTGTCGAAATTCATATGATTTAACATGCAATGCCGTCATGTCTTACATCACACAGGTTTCCTTAAGGGCTATTTGTTTGTTTGTTTGTTTTGTTTTGTTTTGTTTTGTTTTGTTTTGTTTTTTTTTTTTTTTAGAACACAATTTCTATTTTTTTTTTTGGAAAAAAAAAACGGAACAAAATAGCGTTTATTTACACTTTTATTTTTAAGAACAAAAAATTTATTTTTTTTATTCCCGAAAACAAATTTGAAACAGAAACATCCTAGAAATACTTCCGAGAAACAATTTCTCTCTCCTATTTTTTCCTTTTCTTTCTTTTCTTCTTCTTTTTTCTTTGGCCGATCGCCGGCATCGGCCATGGCCAATGACCTCGTAGGAGCATTGCCGACCCTGGGCAAGCCAGGCGTGAGGTTGGCCTCGCCTTGGCTAGGCGAGCTCAAGCTCGCCTAGATTCGGCAAGGCCGAGCTTGCCTAGCCACCGGCGAGGCTCGGTCTTGCCGGGGGCCGACGAGCCTTGTCGTGGTTGGGTGAGATCGCATGCCATGGCGAGGCCAACCGACCAAAATGAAGAAAAAAGAAAAAAAAAAAAAAATAAAAATAAAAATATTAAAAAATTAAAATAAACAAAAAAATTATACAAGTCTACCAAACGTGTTTTTTTTTTTTTCTGTTCCAAGAATAGAAATTTTGTGAATTTACCAAACGCGTTCTTCTATTAAAAAATTGTTACTCAAAATAGAATAGTTTTTTCTATTTCTGTTCACTGGAATAATTTTTGAACAGAAACGTTACCAAATGCACCTTAAAACTTCAATTCATGGAGGCCAAGCTCCAGCTTCCGATGCCTTGGTTTGGGTCCATAGAAGCCAAGCTTGGGACCTTGGCGCTAGTGTCCAGATATTGGCCCCTGAGACATGGGGTCCCTACTTCCATGCCCAAGCCTAAAAGTTTTGATCTAATGGTTAATATTTACTTATATTTTAGAGAATGATTTCCGCTTATTAACTATTTTCTTGAGTTTAAGCTTCAGTTTTTTATCGATTCATTTTCTTAAGTAATCTAAATGTCGAAAAATGAGGATGACATTTTCTCTGGAAAATATTTATGTGTGAAACAAAAGGAGCTTTATCGAATTTACAACTCAATCAAGGATGTTGATCCACATCGGCTTCACTTAGGGCGAAAATTAGGTGAGAAGTCACTATCAACGGTGGGCCTTTTGTCCTGGTTGTCAATTTCTTCTTTTGCTAGTCGGCCAACGAAAGTTTCTCTTATTGGAGCTTTATCGAATTTACAACTCAATCAAGGATGTTGATCCACATCGGCTTCACTTAGGGTGGAGATTAGGTGAGAAGTCACTATCAACGGTGGGCCTTTCTCCTGGTTGTCAATTTCTTCTATTGCTAGTCGGCCAACAAAAGTTTCTCTTATTGCCAACCAGGTCTTCGTCAATTTTTACCTTAAGTCAATATTAATTTCCTAGAGTGGGCCCAGTTTTGGCCCTCTAAAGTCAAGTCATGGTGTGTAAATAATACTTTTCCGGACCACTTTGCCCGGGGCGGGTCCCTTGCTTTCGAAGAAGTCGTTCAAGTCTCCGCTATTTGGTTTAGTTTTGCAATTGAAAAAAGAGAGGTGAAGCGTTCCTTAAGGAATAACACTAACAAAATAATAACCACAATTGTCAACTAAACGTGGTGAGGAAGTCATAAACCTACGTACGATAAGAGTAATTGCAATCAAATATACAGCCAGTGAAGTTAGGGATGATGGGAATACCGGAAAAGTATTAAAAAAGTTATAAACCTTTTGTATTTGTGTCATTTCGGTCATAAACCTTTTTTTTTGTCAATTAAATCTTAAACATTTTTACGTTGTGCCAATTTAGTCATTCCCGATCAATTTTGGCCGGATTTTGTTGACTAGATCTTGAAATTTGAAGTGACTTGATCGGCACCCATGTTGATAATTTTTAATAATATTTTGATATTTTAATATTTTTTAATTTTCTTTTATCCTTCTCCTCCTTCTTCCTCTAGTTGGTGACCGGTCAGAGGTGATGGCCAATGAGGTCAAGGTTGAGCTCGCCAGCCACCTCGCCAGTGGCTGCAAGGGCGGCCTTGTGCTGAGTGGTGAGGTTCGCCCTTGTCGAATCTGGCGAGCATTGAGCCTCGCCCAATGAGAGGCCGTCCTTGCCGGATTTGGCGAGGGTCGAGCCTCGCCCATGGCTAGCGAGGGCGAGCCTCACCAGCCAGGCGCGAGGCTGCCCTCGCGGGCTGGGCGGCCTTGAGCTAGCCTCGCATCGGGTTGGCAGGGCTCGCCCTCGCGGTCATTGGCAAGGTGGCCAACGAGGTTGACCTCGACCTTGCCGACTGTTGCCTCTGGCTCTGGCTGGTTTGGCGCCCGGTTGGAGGAAGAAGGAGGAGAAGGAAAAAATAAAAAGAAAAAAAATTCAAAAATATTAAGATATTATTAAAAGTTGTTCACATCGGAGCCGATCATGCCACGTCAGCCAACTGCCGTTCAGTCAGCAAAATCCGCCAAAATTGACTGGAAATGATTGAATTGGCACAACATAAAAATATTTAGGATTTATTTGGTACCAAAAAAAAGGTTTAGGACACCACCGCCCGCAGCAACGCAGCTAGCTTGGGCTCTCTCCCCCTCACGAAGGGGAGGAGTTCGAATCCGAGAGGCGTCGCTAGGGATTCTTACTTGGAGTAAAAAAAGATTTAGGAGTAAATTGGCACAAATGCAAAATGTTTAGGACTTTTTTAACACTTTTCCCTTGGAATACCTATTCCAAACATCAACCACTCATCAGCTTGTTATCAATATTCATTGCCGGAAAGAAAATATATTTCATCTTACTGATAAGGTACATTGTTTGAATGAGACTAGCGCGCACGTATATTACCCTAGGATGTCGACGGCAGTCTTCGGTACTTTAAGTAGTCTAATTGCAGCCAATGTTTGGTGAGGCGCCTTCCTTGTGATCCACATTGAAGCGAATCCTCAAAGTATCCTTTTTGAAGATGAAGAGAAAGAAGATTTCATCAAACACTCCTATCTTCACGATCAACACGCATGCTGAGCTTTTGACACGTGGAACATGACGTAGTTCATCTTTATGCTGTGCGCGTGCTCGCTGAAAAAGTGAAAAGCTCAGAAAAAGATTTACTCTGGAAGGGAAACTATTATATCTATACCAGGGTTCACATGCTATTATAACATGCTTCAAATACTATTCTTCTAATTTCTCATGAACATTCACATATCCTCAATTCCTAGCAGGCTGACATTGTTTTTGTTTATACAGACGCGATTTTCTAGATCCACCATTTCTCACAATTTTGTGAGATCAATGGCATGTCGTTGACCACATTACTCCAAGTGGACTAAATCCAAGCCAAATCACACGCACGCACACAATATTCAGATATTCTTCACAATAAAGGCTAAAAGAGAACACGCAGAGTGGCTTTTGAGTAGAGAAAGATTATTGGGTTCGATACACAAAATCTTGACCGTCAAACCTACGATCTTGGTGCACATGATGCCCCCACAGATTTCGTATCACCTTTCATTTTATAATGAAAATAAATTATTTAATTGATTAGTGTCTGGTCCACTAATAGAGAGGTACATCAATCATCACTCACAAATTTGCCATTAAAGAGTCCGCATGCCTAAAGCTACCCAAGATAATATATCTTCACCTCTGATCGAAGGAATATCATATCACTTAGCTATGATATACTTGAATTTTGCATATATAATTATATATTTCATGAGTAGTCATGCGTTAAGATAATATTTAGCAAGAGGAAATAGCTACTCAGAGGTCTGGTACGCCGTTTTGAGGAAGCCAGCAAAGTTTGGCTTATTAGTGAGCCTATGATAAAAGCAAACCTAATGAAAGGCAATACTTCGTTTTCCTTGCAAGAAAAAGAAAACGAAGACTAAACGGATGCAAGTAACTCCCTGGAAGCAGCACATTGACTAAAACTTTATCTTATGTTAAACTTCATACTCATCAAAAATTTTAAAACAATATTAACCATCAATAAAGAAACTTATTTCAATTAGACAATTTGAATGATGCCGTGGTATATGGTTTACGTGAAAATAACTTCATTTGTTCATACCTATTAGATATCTTGGTCTACACTTAAGCACCAAGTTCTTCCAAAGATCTGCTATGCTAGTAGATCTAATATTTTTCTATTCTGATATACTTAATTGTGACTATTGTATCTTTTGAGTAGTCATGTGTTCAATTATTATTTAGCAAACAAGAAACAACAACTCTGGAGGTTGGGATGCCATTTCAAGGAAGCCAAAAAAATTGTTTATTTAGTTATTGGTGAGCCCATAACCTAACCCGCGAGAATCCATCACTCTAAAGTTGTTTGTCAATTTGTGCAATGATCGAGTCCACTAGGACCAGCAGTGATCAATATTATTCTCTAATTTTGTGGGCCATTTCGCCTCTTGAACGGTCAAACTCATCAAAAATTTTCCGTCCTCTAGTATAAGAATAAATCAACAAGAAGATTGAATAGTGAACAACTACCTCAAAATACCATACCAATTCTTAAGCTAATACTCATTGCTGATTGTTGAACTACATCATCTAATGGCTTCTTCATCAAAGTTTGAAAGGATTTACCATGTTTTTTTGAGTTTCAGAGGCGAGGATGTTCGGAATAACTTTCTCAGTCATCTCTACAGAGCTCTTGACCAGAAAGGAATCTACACTTTTGTTGATAGTGAGGAGCTCGGGAAAGGAGAACAAATAGCGCCAGCGCTTATGAAGGCGATCGAGGAATCACATATCGCGATCATCATTTTTTCCAAGGATTATGCTTCCTCAAGGTGTTGTTTGGATGAGTTGGCCAAAATCATGGATTGCAAGGAAGAAAGAAACCTCATGGTCTTTCCAGTGTTTTACAAAGTGGAACCTAAAGAAGTGAAAACACCAAGAGAGAAGTACAGAGAAGCTATGATTAAACATGAGTCCAAGATTGGGACGGATTCATATGAAGTGAAGAGATGGAAGAAAGCTCTTTTCGATGCTGGTAGCTTGTACGGGTGGCATTTGAAAGATGGGTAAGTGTAGTGGTGTTCATATTTTGTGTAAGAAGATAATTTTTACAAGTAATTGTAGAGATTGTTTATAAAAAAAAAAAAAATTACACACACATGATTATAAGTATACATATAGATGCTTCATCTCAAGATTCCTGAAAATTTTTGTGGCTTTAGTTAAAGTTAGTAATTCCATGTAAGAGTTGGTATATATAAGACTTAGTTATAAAAGAAAAATAAAATTTGGCAAAAGAGAAGAAAAGTTAATAAATAAAGAAAATTAAGCTTGGCAAGTAACTCAAATGAAAATTGACAATCCAAAATTGGCTAGTGACTTAATGGGAGAAAAGTTGATAAGTCACTTTGATTAAGATTGGGAATTCTAAAATTAGTTCGTAAGTAACTCAAATGAGAGTTGGTAACTTAATAGAAAAATTAGTAAATTAAAAGAAAGTGTTGGTAAGTCAATCCAATTTATGTTGGTAATATCATATAAAAGTGAGTAAGTTCGAGCCTCCAAGGTATGCAAGTCAAGTTTAGTAAGTTATTAGAAAATTGGTAATTTGCAAATTATGAAAAAAGTAGGTGATTTCATAAAATTGTTGCTAAGTTGCTAACATGTTTCGAGAAAGGAAAAGTCACTGTTCTTTTTTTCACTAATAGTTTTTCGACACTTATCAACACTTACTAAAATTCGTTAGCAAAAAACGAAAAACCCTACTTTTGGGCGTGGAAGAATAGAATTTTGCATTTGGCTTTTACTAAGCCCAGTTTCATTCGGGCAAGGTCTATAGTTCTGTCTTTGGATCCCTGTTGCGCTCCTCGAAGCATGATAAAAGGTTATGTGGGCTATCTGATTTCTTCACTTTTCATTTTGGTCAATTGTTCTACAGATTTTCAATTCTGATCAACGAAGTCATAAACTGATTACCGGTTACAATTTCGGCTAAGCGTAGAATAGACGCATGGCTTTTCCTGTAATAAAAATTGACAGTAGGACTTCATCGGCTGAAAATTTTACTGACTTATTTGAACAGAATAAAGTGTTAAAACTTGATTGATCAATGGACAAAATGTTAAATATGTGTGTTGTTGCATTTACCCCATTTCTTTGGAAGGATTAAGAAGGTTTGCAACGCTTGATAAATGATAATTAGTGCGTACAAAATAGCTCTTTTTGATCAAGTGTATAAATAAATCACGTATAACAATCAAAAAGAAAAGTAAGTGAATTGCTATGTATAATACAAAATAACATGTATCATTAAGTAGATGGATGCATGTTTTGGTCGGTGTGGAGCTCTCGGAGTTCTAATTCGACTCAGTGGGAATACCATTTGTTTTGGTTGTGGTATGTAAAAATGTGATGCACCGCTTTTGTCATTGTTGGCTAGTAATTGCCTGTTACTGCTAAAACGATGCCACTTCTTTTCGTTTTTTTTCCAGGGATGAGTCAAAGTTTATACAAAGAATTGTGATGGAAATCTCATCTCGCCTAGACCGCACACCTTTGCATGTTGCTAAATATCCGGTTGGAATAGACTCCCAGGTGGTTACGTTGAAATCGATGTTAAACCTTTGGTCTGATGATGATGTTCTCATGGTGGGATTGTGGGGAAAGGGAGGCATAGGAAAGACAGCTTTAGCCAAAGCCGTTTATAATGGTATTTTCGATCAATTTGGGAATTCATGTTTTTTGGCAAATGTTCGAGAAGTTTCAAAAGATTGCAAGGATATAGTTACTTTGCAAGAAAAATTACTATTTCAGATATTAGAATTGAAAGAAAGATTAGTGGTGTCCAGTGTTGATGGAGGTATCAATCAAATTCAATATAGACTTTGTCACAAAAAAGTTCTCCTTATCCTTGATGATGTGGATGACCGACGCCAATTAGATGCTTTAGCAGGAGAAAGCAAGTGGTTTGGTAATGGAAGTAGAATTATCATTACTACAAGAGATATACATTTGCTAACTAGTCACGGGATAGATCTAAATCATGTGTACAAAGTTAGAGAACTCGATGATGGTGCAGCTCATGAGCTACTCAGTAAGCATGCTTTTCTAAATTGCCAAAAATTTAAAATCAGAACAGATCTAGTGGATGGTGTTCTAAATCATGCTAAAGGCCTTCCTTTAGCACTAGAGGTGCTTGGTTCCTTCTTACGTGGTAGAAGAGAAGATGAATGGGAAAGTACACTAGCTAAAATTTCTAAGTTTCCTAAGAAAGACATCAATGATGTGCTCAAAATAAGTTATGATGGATTAGAAGCTAATGAGAAAGAGATTTTTCTTCACATTGCTTGCTTCTTTAAGGGATGGACAACTGAGTATATAAAGAAAGTTCTCAAGAGTTGTGATCTTGAGGCAATAATAGGATTACGAGTTCTCAATGAGAGGAGCTTGATAAGAATGGAGTCCCAAAACATACAAATGCATGACTTGATTCAATTGATGGGTATGGATATTGTGAACAAAGAAAGCAAAGATCCCTGGAGACGCAGCAGACTATGGTTGTGTGATGACGTTGCCGATGTTGTGTCAAACAACATGGTAAGACTTGTAGATACGATCAAAATTCTGCTCCTTATCTTTGTGACTCTAATTATTAAACATGCATAACCTAAATAGTCTTGTAAATACAGGGAGATTGTGCTGTAGAAGCCATAGTGTTGGAGCCACTTGAGCTGACAGAAATATATGTCAGTTCTAAGGCTTTAACAAAAATGAGAAGGTTGAGATTACTCATTTTGCGAAATGTGCATAATTCTTTCCAAGGTCCTATATATCTTCCGAATGAGCTAAGATGGATTCGATTGGATGGATGTGCTCCCCAGATTTCAAAATTTTCCTCTGGTCGAAAGAAATTAGTGGGACTTCATATGAGCAATTGTATTATCACAGTAGTGCCAAATCAATTGAAGGTGAGCATTTACCTATATTAGCCTATTTGAATTCAATATACAAAATTTGTATTTTCTTCCGAATGTTTTTCAAAGTTGGTTTAATTGTCTTTGAAAAACTTTAACAAATTTTAAATTTATTGATTTTTGAGAAATTTCATTGTGATAGAAGAACTTATGTTAGTAACCTTCATCTATTATATATAGTTACAGCTGAAATTCGACAAAGTGTTCACTCTTGTGCTTACTACTTGAGACTTCATTTTGGTTTGATGATTATCACATGGCCTGACACATGGCATCGTTCTATTACATGGCCCACATCTACACACATCATGTGGAACTTTACTATGTTTCTACGATTGTCACATGGCATGACACATGGCATGACACATGGCATAATTTTGTCGCATGGTCCACATTTGCATACTTGCCACGTGACACTTTACTTGGATTTTAGAATTGCCACATGCATGACACATGGCACAATTTCGTCCCAAACTAATTTTGGTCTGCTAATGGAGGGTAGGATTGGGTGAGGAGCACCGGTTTGGGAATTTTGTAAGACGAAAATTAGTAAAGGCTAAATCTGCATGCTGATTTGGGGGGTTTAACGATACTTTTTCTAATTTTTTAAAATTGTTAACCCAAGTTTCTTTGTGAACTATTTTATATTGTGTCTATAAATCATTCAATTTTTTCAAATAATATCTAAAATATAAAATGATAAGAGTTAAACTCTAATTTGCTAAAGTATACATACATATGTATAATTATTAGAAAGTTTCTAAGTATCTAGTAATTTCTCAATACGATATTTAATTCTCAGAAAATCAATTTATAGTAACTTTGAATGAAAAGTTAATTAATAGGTTAAGTAATTTACTTAGAGACCAAAATAGTAGGTTCCGACTTGTCTAATCTGCCGAAGCTCCTTGCTTCCTTCCACATTTCACGGGTTTGACTCCCTGTCTATTTGCAATAACTTACATAGGCCTATTTGTGGACTCTGCGGGAGTTCACCTCTACATTAATAAACAAATTGCTCAATATTTACGATTGATAACCCAAAATATAATAATTTTTTGAAATATCAATAACGAATATGCTTCAATAGCAACCTATTCTCAAACAGGAATCACACGGTTTAAGTGTAAGGAAGCAAGATCATCATACAAACACCTCTTTTTCCCTTTCAAATGTTTACCAAAGCTGGTTTCATTGTTTTTGCAGGACTTCCAAAATTTGAAGCACATTATTTTCAATGATTGCGAGTCCCTAGTTTGCACGCCGGACATCGTGTGTACTCCAAATCTTGAGGAATTGGATATCAGTAATTGCACAAACTTGGTGGAAGCCCACGAGTCCATTGCATTTCATGACAAGTTACAAGTGTTGAATTTAATGGAGTGCTTTGAACTTAGTGTTTTTCCAAATTTGCTCAAGTCAAAAAAACTTCGAACTCTCAATATTAAAAAATGCACAAAATTTGAAAGGTTCCCTGATATTCCATGTAAACTCGAAGATCTGAAAAATCTTCGATTAGAAGGGACCAGTATTAAAGAACTTCCTGCATCAATAGAAAATCTTGTCTCTTTGGAGGGAATGTATATACAAGATTGCAAAAGCTTGGAACATCTTCCATCTTGCATTTATAAGTTACAAAACCTTAAACACTTGCAAGTAAGCTACTGCATAAATTTAAACGAGTTTCCAAAGTACAAGGATTCAGTTGATCCGTGCATGAAGACCGGACTTTCAAATTTATACTGTTTAGACCTTACGGGATGTAATTTGTCTGAAGTAGAGTTTCTTGGGAATCTTTCTTGTTTTCCCATCTTGGTTGACTTAAATCTGACGGAGAACAATATTATTGCCCTTCCTACATCCATCAGTAAGCGTGGTCATTTGTCTCAATTGGGAGTTGAAAATTGCCTTCAATTACAAGAGATTCCTGAGCTTCCCCCATTTTTGAGTTATCTTTGGGCAGATAATTGCAAACTTCTACAAAAAAACGAAGGCTTAAACTCTATTCATCATTTTGTCCATAGAGGTTTGGTTGATACTCGTTACCCACTTGACCAGGTTAGATTCTCTCTCTCTCTCTCTCTCTCTCTCTCTCACACACACACACACACCACACAAACACACCCATATCGATATGAAGCATATGCTGGGTCCATTGGGTGCTTGTATGATGTAATAGCATAAAATGCAAGACTGAAGGCTTAAGAAAAACAAACAAATATGAAGTGGTTCTGCAAATATATGCATATGCATGTAACGTAGGTGGCTCCCGATAGGAATGATTTCTATCACATGAGACTTGTGTATTGATGCAAGCAAGGATCAATGGATCTTCTCATTTGGATAGTAATACTAACTTGGCTACTTTCTACCGATTATTTTTGTAACAGGATTGGTTTGAGTATGGAAGTCTTCTCTGTGGAGGAGAGATGCCACACTGGATCCTTCCTATTGAAATGGGTTCCTTATCTTTTAAGGCTTCGAAGGACTTATATGACAAGTTTCTTGGAATAGCTCTCTCTTTCATTTCTGGTATTGGTCATCATGATTTTAAGATTGCTTTATCCGTTGATGGTAAACAGTGGAGTGACGGACCAATAGAGAGTTCCCATTCATTGGATTCGGATCATGTTGCGCTTTTGTATTTCAGACCCTTTCAGCTGTGGGGAGTAATTGATTTTGGTCAAATTGATCGAAATGATGTAGAGTTCGGGGTTACAATATGGGGTGAAAGTGTGAAAGAGTGGGGATCCCGAATAATATGCAAACATCTAGGGGACGATTTAAAGGTTAAACTTCGAGACAATCAATTGATTGATTTAGCTTTACTCTACGAGGTTGGTCATGAATCAACTCATTCAGCAGCCGAGAGTTTACTTATGCACGAAGATAATTTGAGCGAAGCAATCTACAGGAGGACTCCCAAGATTGTCAAATGAGCATCAAGAAACATTGTCAAATCTCCCTTGACGCGCGCGAATCAAGACTATGTGGACTTCTAAGTCGATTGATCATGGCATGTTTGCTCGCTGCTCTGGTTGCTAAAATGATGGGAATTTGCCAAGGGAGCAATTCGTAGGTGAGTAAAGTCAGCTGGTCTTGATTGCAAGTCCTTTTTCCGTGTTCTTCTTGGTTCCTTCTCTTCATCTGTTTTCTTGTAGTCTTTCTCTCTCCACCTTCTTTCTTTAGGTATTACACACAAGTATACTTTTTTTTTAGGTTTAATCCTCTTTTTCTCACCATGGGCAAACTTCGAACTTTACCGACGCCAGTTTCAGCATCTAGAACTGCTCATCTTCCATCAGACACCGGCGATCTCTGACGAAAGTAAGATCGCCACCTCCCGACGGAGGCGACGAACGAATAGAAGTTCGTCTTCCCAAAACAGAGTCCCCAGCGAACCGGCGGCGACGGAGGCCAGCAAGCGACAACGGCTGACCGGAGCCATGGAAATTGATGGGGAAGCTTTTGGGTGAATGGTTCTCTCCTTTGAGGTTCAGGGCGTCATGCAGCTTGCTGTAGATCAGGTAACGCCTGGCACATCCAAATTGTATCAGTTGATGTAATACTCGAGATGAATATCGAAATTCGACTTGTATGGTGCGATTGCGCGGGAACTTGAAAAATGTATGGTTGAATTTATTCGAGAGACGTTGACTAAGTGTTTCTTGGTAATTTCGTCTGTGGATGCTTGGCAGTGAATTCATTGATAATCGACTTTGCAAGCCGAAAAATCAGTGACGATCCCTAGAAGGTATAGCCTTTTTGCCTTTTTTTGGCCAGGTGGCTATTGAAAGAAGTGGGTGAAGTCTAAATTCAAAGGACATACAAGCCGGGGAGAGCGAAACAATGCGAAGAGGGTGTACATGGGTTCGTCCAATCCCCTTTTTTGGCCAAAAACTGAGCCAATCTGGGTGCCATAGGTCAGGAACTCCCTTATGCGAAACCATGCATTGAAGTGGACAACGAGCCGGCAAAACCATAGGGGACTGACGAAGTGAGATGGCAAGCCACTTTGACAGTCGAATCCTTTTACCACTTGTTGACTTTGGCAACTAGGGAGAATTGAAAACCAAATTTACATGGAGCGAGAGAGTAATAGGAACATCGGTTGTGCCCATAGATAACTAGTTAAGTGGTTATTTTCTTTCACCCTTAGACCGTGGATATATGGAAAAGGGAAAGAATCACAAGAAATACAGAGTTTGCATAAGTTGTTTAGTAGAATAGACACAAAAGCACAAGACGCTGATTCTCAATTATGATTTCTGGGGCCTTTGCAACAGTTTTGGGTTCTCTTTTAGTCCTTATGTTCCACAGCCTTTATGAATGTTTGAGAGAAACCTATATAACAAAATATATGCTTCTGAGGTACCAATGATAGGACACACTGGAATGAGCAACGTATAGTTTCTCAAATTAGTTGTTTTTGCTTCAGTGTGGTTAGAGCCATATCAGTTTAACAGTTAGGTGGGATTTGCATCTGAATTACGGGACGAATTTGTTGTACTAATCATTGTTTAGAAGTTTGTGACCGGTATATTATACAGGACTTGTGGGATCCTGATTATATAGCTGCGAAACATGCATTCATTCCGTTAGTAGCTGCGCATTGATACTAAATATTTCTACTGCTGGACACTTCATGCTGGTTTCCTCTTGAATTGCTTGTATGCATGTATGCATGCTTAGAATTTCGGACTCTTTTTCTCCTCACAAGTAACAAAACCTATTTGCTATTCTTATATAAGGCAAAGCTTGCTTTGGACAGCCTTGATGTTCCAGGTGGGTTAAAAAACTAATTTTCAGTAACCACATGCATTTCCAGAACAAATCAGTCTTAATTAGTGAATGATTTCATATTGTACTCTCTGATTGAACAGCTGTGAGATTGTTGAGGATGCGCATGTTATTGTGGCATGAAGAAACTGGACTAACGACACTTTGTTATTGTTCTAAATTGATACCCTCGAATTATCCACTTGTAGTAATTGTTGATCATTTTATGTTTCTCCCATGATTTTTTCCTTATTTCTTTAATAGATGATAAAATAATTATCAGAGCAAATCTGTTAATAAGTGGAATTTTTTATGCATTATTAGGCTGTAAATTGTTTTGTTCCCATTAGTCTTTCGTAAAATATGACTTCCGCTAACACTAGTTAAATCTGGCTTCATTATGCGCAATGTTTTACAAATTTCATTTACCGTGTGCTCTGTCTTGAACCATATTATGGTCTCTATCAGCTTTTGTGAAGTTCCTAACAATTTTTTCCTTAGACCACGTGTTAGCTAGACTTCGGTATACTTAATTGGTATAAAAACGAACTGTGAGCATTTCATTGCCTTTTAAGATGTAAGAACCTGCTTCTTGGGAACATTTTTTTAACACAATGGCCACATCTACACAAATATTTTTAGCCTGGTCACTGGTAGAGATAATCTCTTATCTCATAGTCTATTTCTGTAATCATTTATAGTCATGTGGTGACAAAATGCTACTATCGATGACTTTGCGGACAGTAATAGATAGTTGGTGTGAAAAAAAATTTGGCCCTTATAGTAGTATCTAGTGGAGCATAATGAGGAAACAAAGGCAGCTTCCTATAGGGGTATATAAAAAATACTGTTAGAAAAGGTGGAGGTGGCCAATCCAATAAGAAGCCTCTTTTTTCATGTGGGATTCTCAGCAACTTCGAGCAAGCAAAACTTGTTGAAATCATGCAGTATATGCCTTCGTCAATCTTTTATATACTCAATCAGATAACTTGTTGGAGAAAACATTTCTCATGGAATGCATTTCCTAAATTTATGATGAAACAACACTAGAGCAAATTTCTCTCTGGCAAAGCTCCTTAATTTGATATGCTTTCTTTATTTTTCTCCTTGTGCTTTCATAGGCAACAAGACATGCAGAGATGGACGCTCTTGATGTTCTTCTTCAATAGGCAGAGGACAAGATTTTTGGCTGCAAAAGTAGCAGAAAAAGTTTTAAGCATGCTCCCTTTACGTGACATTTGAACCATGCATGATGTATGCAGCAGCATTATCAATCATTGGTACATCGATTGATCATACTAAAATAAAACTGAACTTTCTTAGAATTTGTTTGTTCATAAATGATTAGAGGACTCTTAACCACTTTTTGGTAAAAATGAAGTATATCATGGCCGTGCAAATGAAGTGTATCATGGCCGTGCAAATGATAACTTTGGAGGCTGTGGCTCGATACCGTCGTTGCATTCCAGTACCTCTGAGGCATGCATTAGGTCAGTTTCTAAACTAGCTTTTGTTGTTGATTTCGTATCTACTTAGCTCCACTATGAAATTGTGACATGTGAGAATTGACAACTCAGGCTTACTGGAGGTTTATGATTCCTTATGTTGATTACTGATGGATGTGGTTTTGTAGTGATTTTGTTTGCTATCGCACCTTGAATATTGCAACACATAATCATGAAATAGAAAAAGGTTCATGGAACTAATTTTATCTTTTCTGTCCTTTTTTAGTCTAAATTCGAGAAAGTGGAGTTTCCCGAAACGTTAAGAAGTCGATTTATATTAATTCTTTCTATCCTCGCTTTATTTCCTTTTTCTTAAATTCTTTGTGACTGGTTAAACATTTCCTTTTCTTTATGTCACCTAAAAAATTTACAGTTCTAGGAAGTGCCACAAGTTAAGCTAACATTAGTTTGTTCTTTCCTTTTCCTTTGCCCCCAGTTTGTTCATCTCTTCTTCCTCACTGTTTTCACCACAGTGAAATTCTTTGATGTCGTGATGTTATCAAGTTTAAATTGGAAATTATAGTATCTTCAGAAAAATATGATTTTTTTTTAACTATGAGCAAATTATGCTTTCTAATATGCCGTGGGCAATGTACTTCATCTTCTTGCATACATGAGGGCAAGTACTTGCAAAATTGTGGCGGATGGCTTGTGTTTCCAGTATTATTTTTCTTTGTCTGACGCCGGCATGATCATTTCATGCTTGCTAAGCTTGCTCAGAATTCATCAAAAAAATTTCATACTTTGTTGAGATGAAACTTAAAATCTAGAGAAGTAGGATCTGTTTCAATGTGATCTGAACAGTGATGAAGTAGCTCTAGATTACAACATTGTCTTTCTGTTGAAGTATTAATTTTGAAAGAAGAAGCCGAAGTACAGGGGGCAAGAAGCATGAGATGTATTAAGGATGCATCTAAACAAAAAGTTTAGTGGAAAAAAAAAAAAAGCCATGAAAACTGACTTTCAGAGTTTGAAATACATAGCTATGATGCTCTTAATAATCTGATTATGGGTCAAAAGTATTGTGGGAAACATGACCTAGTCATTACCTTTCTGAATACAACATCAAGCAAGGAGACTCATCTCGCAGATAAAGGACCACCTTGCTCAATATCCTCTCTTAGGAGCTGAAAAACTAGGCCAAATTACTGCATAGTTTCATGATAGAGAGAACAAGACTGTCATAACATATGCGATGTTTGGAAGATGAAGCTGATTGAAACCCACCGTAGCCAGTAAATAGAAAAAATCTTCTCTCAATCAGATCACTGTTGCAAGACTCTCTGAAGAGAATTGCCCATCCAAACTAAAAGCCTCTAAGTGATTCCTGTTTACAGCATGTTGTTTGTTGCCCAGGGACATTAGGCTTATGTTAAATAGAAAAAATAGAATAACCCAAAGGCATCGTGAAAGAAAAAATTTTAAGCCATAGTTACTGCCAAACACACTTTTATAACCCAACTAAGAACCACCCCCTGTTATAATTTGTCCTAAGATCTGCCCAATTATGCTTGATCTATATTCTGCCAATTATCCCCTGTTATAGTTTGTCTGAAGACGCAAGATCATGTAAAGAGACAGGACCCCAAATCTGCTAGGAACCATACTTAAGATGGATTTGCTGTCACCATCCCCCTGTAATAGTTTGTCCTAAGATCTGCCCAGTTATGCTTGATCCATATGCTGCCAAGCACATATGACGTAGTCAGAATCAGCAAGACAACCCTCTTCTCCCACTTTGTCATCCGAAGAAAGCGATGATTGTCCAGAGAAAAAGTCAGAACTGTGTTCAGACTTCATAATAAAGAGGGAGATTCTGAAAGAAGTCAAACACGGACATCAAACTTCTACAGATAGCTGCATCATCATAATCATCTCCTAAAGATGTTTCAAAATCTGAAGTAAATCTCAACACGGTAGAGTAACATATGGCCACAAAAACAGTTCACAGTCAGTCGAGATTATATCATGCTTTGCCAACCTCTCAAGAAAAACCATAGGCAAATTCCCCATAACAGATTCAGGTCCCTTAAAGGCGAAGGAGATACACCAGCACCATCAAATATCTACAAGTTGACTGGCATCTCAGTTAGTTCTCAATTTTCATTACCTCTTTTGATATATGACAGTGCAAACGATATAGCCCTGCAAGGTAAGCATCATCAACAAGAAGGAAAATGACTAATACGAACAAATACTTAAAAATCAGAATTAGAGATAGCTTTCATATACATGACTCAAGGTTAGTTAGGTAGCAAACTTCATCCAGAACATTCATTTTTAAACAAGAACTAGGTTGCTATAGTGAAAACACGGAAGTGCTCAGCATTACTACAGGTTATCAATGGTATCAGAAACTGGATGTAAGTACTTACTTCCAGAACATTTATTTTTAAACAAGAAATAGGAGGTTACAATAGCGAAAACTCGGAAGTGCTCAGCATTACAACAGGTTGTCAATATTTCCAGAAACTGGACGTAAGTACTTACTTCCAGAATATTTATTTTTAAACAAGAAATAGGATGTTACAATAGCGAAAACTCGAAAGTGCTCAGCATTACTACAGGTAGTCAATAGTACCAGAAGCCAGACGTAAGTGCATACTTCCAGATCTAATGGCAATTCTATTAACCACGCTGTCAGCTAATTAAAAGCTTAATATAAAAAATACTTCCAAGTCCAGCCAGTCTAAACATGATTCCACCAAAGATGTTTCAAAATCTGAAGTAAAGCTCAACACGGTAGAGTAACATATGGCCGCAAAAACAGTTCACAGTCAGTCAAGATCATATCGTGCTTAGCCAACCTGCCAAGAAAAACCATAGGCAGACAAATTCCCCATAACAGATTCAGGTCCCTTAAAGACGAAGGAGATACAACAGCACCATCAAATATCTACAAGTTGACTGGCATCTCAGTTAGTTCTCAATTTTCATTACCTCTTTTGATATATGACGGTGCAAACGATATAGCCTTGCAAGGTAAGTATCAACAAGAAGGAAAATGACTAATACGAGCAAATACTTAAAAATCAGAATTAGAAATAGCTTTCATATACATGACTCAAACTTAGGTAGGTAGCAAACTTAATCTTGAACATTCATTTTTAAACAAGAACTAGGTTACTATAGCGATAACATGGAAGCGCTCAGCATTACTACAGGTTGTCAAAAGTACCAGAAACTGCACGTAAGTACTTACTTCCGGAACATTTAGTTTTAAACAAGAAATAGGAGGTTACAATAGCGAAAACTCAGAAGTGCTCAGCATTACTACAAGTAATCAATAGTACAAGAAACTAGACATAAGTACTTACTTCCAGATCTAATGGCATTTCTAATAACCACGCTGTCAACTAATCAAAAGCATAATATTTAAAATACTTCCAAGTCCAGCCAATCTAAACATGATTCTACCAAAGAATCACATCCCTGAAAAAATTCTGCATATTTGACACCAACTCCCAGAGTAGAAATTGTAAAAAAGTTTTAGGAAAAAACCAAAAAACATGAACCACAGAGAAAGGACTGACCATTGTGGGTGCTTAAGACCTGAACGACTCAGGGAATCCCTTATAGTAGGAGTGTAATATGTCCAGCTGCCAGTTCAATGTTCTTGGATGAATCTCTAACAGCAGAAAAGGATCACAAAAGTGCAAATTTATTTATAAGAAGAGAATATTAGACACTAAATTTATTGAACAAGGTATCCATCCATTTCATGTGACACACTTAGCTGAAGTGATCGCTCCAAACTGGAGCAAGCTCCTGTTCTTACTCACTTGACAAACTTGAATTCTTTGATCATTGAAATCTATACCATCTTCATGCGACACACTTGGCTGAAGAGATCGTTCCAAACTGGAGCAAGCACCTGTCAACAGCTGAATAAGTCCATGCATTTCATGCAAGCAATTTTATTAATTAAAATGATCAGAGGGAAACTTGAACCAGATAATGTTGATGAACCTCAAGACATTCATACAAATTCAATCGGGACCTGAACCAATTCTATTCTCGCAATAGACTGCCCGGATACTAAAAAATCTGTGCCTTCAAAGGCAATATAACAAATCAAAGGAAACTGTTTGATAATTCCAGTAAGAAGAAAAATGAACACAAACCACCCTCGTAATGCTGATGAAAAAACGATGCATTTAGAACCAAAAGTCAAATCATCTGGCAGACAAATCATCTACAAACAAAAGAATCATGTTGCAAATCGTGTTCTTATTATAAATAGATTCGACAGCTATGCTTAATGTGTGTAAAATAGGTTACATGTACGAATTAATATCACCATCCAAATTTTGAAATATCATAAGAAATCAGAAGGAAAAGTTAGAAACTTCCTGACTTTTTTACTTGAGCAAGTATGATGTTCATTGTCGATAAAATAAAATAGAAATAACGTAGACATCGGTCATCTGATCAAAATATGATAAGAATCAAAAGGGTAAATGGGAAGGTGTCTTTTCCAATTGCAGCAAATACAAACTTACAAAAAGAAGAAAACTGAACTCCATGCTCACCAAATGTGTGAAAACCTCAAACCAAGTTTTATCCCCTGCAGGAATATGGTCTGCTGATTCAATTTGGCTCCACTAGATAACTTCCAAAATATGACAAACGGAAACAAAAGAAGAAGGATCAATCAAGAGCGCGATTCAGGAACAATGTCTTCTCTGAAGAGTACTCGGCAGAGGCTGTCAGGCAAAGAGCAAACAAGAGAGGAATTGTGTGCAGAATCAAAGGCGCGGCGCAAGACTGAAGGATGACGGCACAAGGGAGAGACTATTTCTAGGAAGGACCACCTTCTTTAGATTTTCAACAGCAATGATCCAAAGCGAGCATACACGTTGCATAAAAAATAACCATGACAGTTTCATACATCGACCAAACTCTGACCTCCGAAGTAATAAAAACTGGTTTAAACATCAATTGAATATCACAAAACTGGAGAACAAACTCCATTCAAACCAATAACTGCCTCGAAAAGTGGTAGCTTATCTGATCATCAGAGATCATCAACTCGACATCACAGGATAAAGCAACAGATCACCACTTCTTGAGC
Organism: Eucalyptus dawsonii; assembly: GCA_016097615.1. Taxonomy (NCBI): domain Eukaryota; kingdom Viridiplantae; phylum Streptophyta; class Magnoliopsida; order Myrtales; family Myrtaceae; genus Eucalyptus; species Eucalyptus dawsonii. Next base: position 45,496,722 of record CM027878.1, on the reverse strand, counting down.
CCGGCAAAATAACAACCAGTAAAATATTGGAATTAGACCAAAATCATCTCCAAAAGATTCTTTTTAAAAAAACTGAAGAACAAATTTCAATCAAAACTGATAATTGCCCAGAAAAAAATAAAAAAGATGTGATCAGAGACTACTAATAGTTCATCATGTCAACCGAAAAAAAAAAATGGCGAAGCAGATCCTCAGTTCTCCAAAAAGCAAAAACGCTTTGTTTTATGAATAAAAAACTGACCAGTGTCGCCATTCATCGTCCTTAGAAAACATCCTCAGACAAACAGTTCGCTCCAGGGGAAAAATCCACTGCGAATTCACCAAATAACAATCAATCGTTTGATAAATCCATACACAATCAAAGGAGGAGCTAAACCAAACAATTCCATAAGGACATCCTCAAACACATATATGAATCAAGAGGAAAAAGGATACTGCCAATCCACCAAATAACGAAAATTTCAGAATGAGCCGTGGAAAACAACCCAAAAGATTGACCGGTTGAGGAACTGATAGATGATCAAAGGACGAGCTTAAACCAAACAAATCCGATGACCTTTGGCAACGTCCCAAAGAGGCCAAGTGCAAAACCCTCATGGGTCTCCGCAACACACGAGAAAATAAGTTTCTGCAACCAGATGCTTCGCGAATCAGACCAAGAAAGCAATTGGACACATCAACCAATCGATCAGCAACAGAGAAGAAAGAAGAAACCGATTTTCTCCGAAGAGATTTTGCAAAGGCCCGTCACACGAGAGAGAATGAACGAGAGAGAAACTGACCAGCTCGGTGTAATTATAGTTCCCTTAAGGAGCAGGGGAAGGATGATGATTGGATTGTAATAGGAAAAAGATATGGTCGTCCTTCTGTTCTTTTTTGGTCGAAGTAACGGTCATCTTTTTGACAAGGGCTATTATTTTAAATTTTTGAGTTCGAAATACCACTGATATGCCTCCGAAATATTGTTTCTGTCAACTATATACGATATGTTGTTACATTATACTCATTTCTCTCACTTTATTATATTGGGGAAATTAATGCTAGATTATATTTCTAATTGACATTACTTTTTCATGTGAAATTAGTTGCTTCTTTAGATATTCTTACACAGTATGTAAATAATAATTAGTAATAACTTTACTTATCATTGTATTATAACATAAATTTATTGATATCATGATATACTTTTTATTAAAATAAGCACTAATTATTATGCTAACTAGGAACCTTTCAACTATTCGGTAGCTCCCCTCAACATGACAGCGTTAGATGATAAACTCCTGCATTCACCAGCTCGAGAACTTGAATTCTTTAACAGCCTGAACGTTAGCATCCTCACATGACAGCGCGGAAGCCCCCTCAAAAGACTGAATAAATCCATACAGCGTGGAAGCCACCAAACTGATTGATATGATCAGAGGCAGACTTAAACCTTCATGAGATTGATAAACCTTCTGTAAATACCAAAGCTTATTTGTGCCTTCAAAGCAAATACCAAAGCAAAAGAAATCGATCATAAGCAACTGTTTAATATCTCAATTACAAGGAAGATGACTCCAAACAAACCTCATAGAGCGGATGAGAAAAAGATACATCTAGAACTGTATATTAAAATATCTGGGAGACATATCATCATTTGCCAACGATCATGACATCATCCAGCCAACACCTAACAAATGTAGAATCAGACAACACTCTTATGTAGAAAAGGTGAAAAGCAAACAGATCTATACAAAAAACACTTCCTCCTCAATCTCCACAAAGTTAAACAAAATCAAGAGATCCTTCCCACTTCCATAGTTGGAGCACAAAGATCCTCTTTCCAGATCTCTAAGAAAGAAAGTGAAACATGAAGTTAGAGAGACATAACAAACAACTAGATTTGTACACTAGTGGAAGTTGATATACACTGTTTAAAACAGATAATAACAGCAAGAATGGATATAGCACTTACATACAAAAAATGTACAAAATTTCATTAAGTTGTTTTTGACGTTTCCAGGTAAGATTTTCTGGAAGAGAAGGCACAATCTCCATTGTTTTTAGCATAGTCAAACTGCCAATTGGAGACTCACAATTATACCTAATTTCTAATATATAAACTTAAGTACACAACTAGTGATTTGATTCCTTTTCTCGGTAAAAGAATGAGTGAGCATCCATAAAATCTTTTTATGTGCACAATAATTGGAGTTTCAATAAGAGAACTTGGTAACTAGTGATTATATTGGATTATTTAGATGCAGTACCATAAGCTCAGAATATGCCTGACAGAAGACCAAAGTATGCCTTACAAAGACTCTGCACCATTCAATAACAGGAAATAGAACAACAAAAATCTGTAAGTTGGGAAGACCAAAGTAATGCAAGCCATTTAACAGGAGGAAGATTGTTTGGATAATGAGAAATAGAGTGATATCCTTCTGCAACCAATGGGGAAGCTGCCACTAGGCTGACAAGAGAGAGTGCTATGACATTCACCTCAATAACAAAAATGGGGAAAAAAGCAACCAAGGTCCTCATACCAAAACAGAAAAAAGAAATCAAGTGTGGAGTGAAAAAAAAAAGTTTAATTGCATCATTGGTTACCAGTTGTGATGATCGGTTTGCACAATTTCAGTTGCAGCCTCCTTACAGAACTTTTGGCTCAACATGGATCTGGAATCCGAATCCAACACCTCAATAATAAAATGGGGAAAAAAGCAACCAAGGTCCTCATACCAAAACAGAAAAAAGAAATCAAGTAAGGAGTGACCAAAAAAGTTTAATTGCATCATTGGTTACCAGTTGTGATGCAGCTCGCACAAATATAGTTGCAGCCTCCCGACAGAACTTTTGGCTCAACATAGATCTGGAATCTGAATCCCAAAGGGGGAGAAGGCAACAAAACTAAACAGACTTCATTCAATAATTCTTACTTGCATTACTCCAACAAACTAAAATTCATATGAGGACACAAGGGAGGGACTATTTCTAGGAAGGACACCGGCGTTAGATTTTTGACAGGAATGATCCGAAGTGAGCATACACAATGCATAGAAAGAACCATGACAGTTCATACATCAACCTAACTCTGACCTCCGAAGGAATGAGAATTGGTTTTCACATGAATCGGAAAATAACAGGACTGAAGAACAAACTCCATTCAAACCAGTAACTGTCTAGAAAGGCGGTAGCTTTATCTGATTGTGAGAGATCATCAACTCGACATCACAAAGATAACGCAACAGATCACCACTTCTCCAGCCCAAGAATTGGAACTAGCCCATGATCATCTCCCAAAGTTAAATAAAAAGAAATAATAATAATTAAGAACAAATATCAATCAAAACCGATAATTGCCCAGAAAAAAAAAAAAAAAAAAAAAGAGGTGATCAGAGACTACTAATAGTTCATCATCTCAACCAAAAAAAATGGCGAAGCAGATCCTCAGTCCTCCAAAAAGCAAAAACGCTTTGTTTTATGAAACAAACTGACCAGTTCACTCCAATGGACCAATGGAAAAGAATCCACTGCGAATTCACCAAATAACAATCAATCGTTTGATAAATCCATACACAATCAAAGGAGGAGGTAAACCAAGCAATTCCCAACAAAAGACAGCAAGACAGATCCTCAGTCCTCCGAAAAGCCCAAACGCTTTGTTCTATGAAACAAACCGACCAGAGTCTTCACTCATCGTCCTTAGACAACATCTCAGACAAGCAGTTCGCTCCAAGGGAAAAGAATCCACTGCGAATCCAGAAGCGGGTCATAAAACAATTAAACAGAAAAAAAAAAAAATCAATCGTTTGATAACCCATAAAAAATCAGAGGAGGAGCTAAACTAAACACTTCCATGATGCAAAGATCGACCTGTCGAGGAATCGATAGATGATAAAAAGACGCGCTCAGACCAAATAATCCCGATTAACCATTGGCATCGTCCCGGAGAGAGACCAAGCGAAACCCTCGCGAATCTCCACAACACAAGAAAACAAGTTTCTGCAATCAGATGCGTAACAAATCAGAGCGAGAAAACAATCCATCATGACCATCAACAATCAATCGACGACTGGAACGGAAGAAGAGGCTGACCTTCTCCGAAGAGGATTTCGCAGAGGCCCGTCACGAGAGAGAGAGGAACGCCTGACGAGACTGGAAGAGTATGAGGAGCAGAGGAAGGACGATTGGGTCAGGGGAAGGAGACGCTCGCAACGGTCGTCTCTTTTTTTTTAAAGAAGGCTATTTTGAGTTCGAAATAGAGGCATGCCTCCACAAGATTATATTAGGAAAGTTCATAAGGAATTATACGTCTAATAATATTAACGTTGCTTTTTCCATGTGAAACTAATTGTCTATTTCTAAATAGACTTTTTGAGAATTTTACATATTCTTTTTTTTTCTTTTTTTCAGTACTCTGAAAAATTTCCGTCTTCAGTGAATTAAACTCGGAAGGAGTAATAAAGTTACCACCATCATTTTACCCCAAGCAAGTCGATTGACAATGCTGCGAATCGAACACCAAATCTCTCGCGTGAAAGGAACCAATTCTTAACCAACAACGCCGCTGTTACGGGTGGTGAATTTTACATATTCTTTATATAGTATGATATTAAATAATTAGTATCAATTTTACTTGTTATGTCATTATTACATAGATTTATTTGTATTCGATATTGTAATATACTTTAAATTTAAATAATTTAAAAGTATTATGTTAATTAGGAACCTTTCTTATCATACATAACATTTTTAATGTCTGCTGAAAAAAAATTACCGTGAAAAGGGAGAATTTTTTAATTCTCTGTTATTGTTTAAAATATTAAATGGAAGAAGAAGAAAAGAAGTGCATACATGCCACAAACCGGGGTTCATAAAGAATTATATGTCTACTAATAATTAACGTTACTTTTTCCATGTGAAACTAGTTGCCTCTTTCTAAAGAGAGTTTTTTAGAATTTTACATATTCTTTATATAGTATGATATTAAATAATTAGTATCAATTTTACTTGTTATGTCATTATTACATAGATTTATTTGTATTCGATATTATAATATACTTTAAATTTAAATAATTTAAAAGTATTATGTTAATTAGAACCTTTCTTATCATACATAACATTTTTAATGTCTGCTGAAAAAAAAATTACCATGAAAAGGGAGAATTTTTTAATTCTCTGTTATTGTTTAAAATATTAAATTTTTGAAGAAAAAAGGAAGAAGAAGAAAAGAAGTGCATACATGCCACAAACCGGGGTTCATAAAGAATTATATGTCTACTAATAATTAACGTTACTTTTTCCATGTGAAACTAGTTGCCTCTTTCTAAAGAGAGTTTTTTAGAATTTTACATATTCTTTATATAGTATGATATTAAATAATTAGTAGCTATTTTACTTATTATGTTATTATAACATAAATTTACTGGTATTTGATATTATAATATAATTTAAATTTAAATGAGTAAAAATTATTATGTTAATTAGGAATAGCATTTAATGTCTGCTAAAAAAAATTTACCATGAAAAAGGCTAATTTCCAAATTCTCGGTTATTTGTTTAAAATATTAAAATTTTGAAGAGAGAAAAAAAATGCTTACACGCCACGAAGTGCTCTAGATAAGTAAATCATTTAGAAAGTGCCCTTAATTTTTTTTTATTTTTTAGAACAATTGTTAGGGGGAAAAAATTGCAATTTTCCCTTTCCCTTTAGCAATTGTTGTATATAATCCACATGCATATAACTCCTCAATTTGTAGAGTCCACCTGCGATGGTGGTTACGATCGGAAAGCCGAGCTGAAGTCCTTCGACGACTCGAAGGCCAGCGTGAAGGGACTCGCCGATGCCAAATTGACCAAAGTACCCAGAATCTTCATTGTTTGCTACCTGAAGCTCGAGCTACATCGTGCCTCAGAATCACGAGAGTCGAGCCCGAGCGTTCCTGTCACAGACTTCCGAGGCCTCGGCCGAATTCGAAGCCCTAGTGAGCGAAAGAGGACGCTCAACCGGGTCCGGGAGGCGTGCCATAGGTGGGGGGAGATTCCAGGCGGTGAACCACGGCAAGCCGGCGGTCCTCATGGAGGAGATGGTCGAAGGGGTGAGGAGGTTCCACGAGCAGGACCTCGAGGCGAAGCGCGAGTGGTATTCGCGAGACTACGGGTCGAGGAAGGTGGTGTACAACAGCAACTTCGACCTGTGTCAAGCTCCGGCGGCGAAGTAGATGGACACGCTGACCTGCGCCTTGGCTCCTCGTGGTCCGGATCCTAAGGAGTTTGCTGCCGTCTGTCGGTAAGGTCTGTGCGTGTCTCTGTCGGGGATCGCTGTGTACGTGTTTTTGCGTGCACGTGTCTGTCTGACCGTTTGCAAAGGTTCCAAAACGGTTTTTCTTTTACTTTTTTCCTGGAATAATAGCAAGTCAGCAGAAGAAAAGAAAGAATGCGAACAAGCTGTAGCGTAAATAACCCTATCTTGACAATAAGATCAGGAGAGGGCTAATTTCCATCCTTAGATGATTAAATCCATTTTTATTTTCATTAGACAGATAAAATCGTTCTTGACAATATCTATATTTGTACAGTTTCCTTTAGCTTAGAAAGTTTATAGTTGCTTTCGACCATTAAAAAAAAATTATTGTTGCTTAGAGAACGAAGATTAGCTTCTCACTCATCATCATCAATCTTATCGCAACTTATCCATTTTTCATCATTTCTACCTCAAATGGTAACTTTCATGGTGAATTTGTTTTTCGATTAGTTTAAAAACATAATCAAGCCTTTTATATGTTATATAATTTTTCATATTATTTACTTACATAGTTTTGCATAGACCATGAGAGTGAAAAGAGCATCTAAAAAGTATTTAAAAACAACGATGTAAAATGCTTTTGTAGACACCTTGATATTTTTCTCGTAAACTCCTCGTCCAAAACGAATTACATGTAAAAGTCATTTTGACCTTTTATTTCATGCAAATTTTTTATTTAATTATTTTTCATCTATTAAATTCTGCAATAGGGAGTGTAGTAGCAATTTTATTCTGACAAATCTTTGTAAGAGTGTTTTCTTTATTTCATCCGAACATCTCATTATGTGGATATAAAAAGTCATATATATGCACAATACAAATAAAATTTTATAATGTTAAAAAGCTGTTGATGTTCAAATTTGTTTTGATTTTCTTATAATTAATCTATAAATTTGCTTGACAACTTGAAAAAGAATAAGATTTTCTGGAAATTTCTCGTTTCAAGAAAGCTAATATGTATAGTGTTAAAGAAAAAAGTTCTTTTAAGACCATGTTGGTGGTCTAGTGATCATACCGACAGTAGCTTTATCTCCATTCTTCTTCAAGACCATGTTGGTGGTCTCCAGGTCCGCCGCCAGAATCGATGGGTCAATGTAACCCCAATTCCTGGAGCCCTCATTATAAACTTGGGAGACATGATGCAGGTCAGTAGACAGGAGATTTGTAATTTCCATTTCTGTCGGTGAGTTTCTTGTTCCTATCTTCTTGCATGAGCCGATACATTTATAGCCTCATCAGCGCTTCTCCGTCTTGGCTGATTTGACAATTTAGGGCATGCATGTTTATGTTCTTTTTTTTTTTTTTATGAATAAATTTTTTTTTTGTTCGAGGGGAACAAAAAAAAGAATAAAAACGCGTTTGTTTGCGTTTTTGTTCAAAATTTATTTTTTTTGTTCCCGGAACAATATTGTAATGAAAATAAGGAACAAAAAAAAGTTATTTTTTTGTTTTGGAAACACTTCGAAGAACAAGTTTTCTCTCTCCTCTCTTTTCTTCTCTTTTTTTTTTTCTTCTTTTTTCTTTGGCCGGTCGCTAGCCTCGGCCATGGCCGACGACCGGCCATCGAGGGCCGGCAACCTCACCGGAGCATCGCCGGCCCCCGGCGAGGCCAAGCTCGCCTAGCCAAGGCGAGGCTGTTGACCCCGTCGGCCGGTCGTCGGCCTCGGCATGGCCGACGACCAGCCAAAAAAGAAAAAAAAGAAAAAGGAAAAAAAAATTAAAAGAAACAAAAAAGTATATAAATTTACCAAACGTGTTTTACGTTCATTTTTTATTCTCGGAACAAATTTACCAAACATGTCTTTACGGTCAAAAATTATTCTCCGTAATAGAAATAGTTTTTTCTATTTGTGTTCCCTAGAACACTTTTTGAACAAAAACACAAACAAACGCGCCCTTAGTCTTTTAATGGACATCAAGGCGGAAAAGGGGCTTGCTTTGGCGATCCAATCTCAATTAGTAGATTGTTGTTTTGGAGCGTGTTTGGCTTTTGATCTTCTCATCATCACTTCACTACTTCCTCCACCATCTTACAGGTGATCTCAAACGATAGATAAGTTCGTAAGTGTTAGTCACAGAGTTCAATGGCGTACTTCCTCAGGCATCTCCCTCCGGAGAATATTTTTTTGTTCCAGAAACACTTCTGAAAAACAAGTTTTCTCTCTCCTCTCTTTTCTTCTCTTTTTTTTTCTTCTTCTTTTCTTCTTCTTTTTTCTTTGGCCATGGCCGGCGATCGGCCGTCGAGGGCCGGCAACCTCACCGGAGCGTCGCCGGCCCCCGGCGAGGCCAAGCTCGCCTAGCCAAGGCGAGGCTGTCGACCCCCATTGGCCGGTCGGCGGCCTCAGCATGGCCAGTGACCGGCCAAAACAAGAAAAAAAGAAAAAAAGGAAAAATAAAATAAAATAATTAAAAAAAATTAAAAGAAACAAAAAAGAATATAAATTTACCAAATGTGTTTCTGTTCATTTTTTATTTAAACAAATTTACCAAACATGTCTTTCTGGTCAAAAATTATTCTCCGTAATAGAAATAGTTTTTTCTATTTGTGTTCCCTAGAACACTTTTTGAACAAAAACACAAACAAACGCGCCCTTAGTCTTTTAATGGACATCAAGGCGGAAAAGGGGCTTGCTTTGGCGATCCAATCTCAATTAGTAGATTGTTGTTTTAGGGCGTGTTTGGCTTTTGATCTTCTCATCATCACTTCACTATTTCCTCCACCATCTTGCAGCTGATCTCAAACGATGGATAAGTTCGTAAGTGTTAGTCACAGAGTTCAATGGCGTACTTCCTCAGGCATCTCCCTCCGGAGAATATTTCAAGGTTGTATGGCCTGATTAAGGAGTTGCTATCAGAAGAAAATGCCCCAATTTATCAGGAAATCACGATGAAGGACTTGGTCACTCATTATTATGCAAAAGGACTCGATAGCACACTTGCACTTGAACATTTCAAGCTATGAATTATGTTGGACATGAGAATTCGAGGGTCTTCACTATGGAATGACAGTCGTACACATCTGATCTATGCAGTTTCTCATTGCATTTTCCCTAAGCAAAGGATCTAGATATAGCTAGATAGGATAGATTATATGTTGGTAGGGTAGTGCCCATCGACCCCGTGTATATCACACATTGAAGAAAGCTTTTTGCTGAACTTGAGCTTCTCGGGTGGGGTTGTGAGGGGTACGGCTTTTGCGAAGCCAGAGGGATTTTATAGTTTCAGCTAATATTTTTTTGATAGTTTGGGCTTGAGCTTATGAAGAGTTACTCCAATGTATAATCTCTTTTTCTTAAAATTGATAGATGTAATAGAGATGCGTGATGTGTTAATTATTGTAGAATTTTCTATTAGATGTAGCTCTAATTTAAGAGTGAAACATGATAGAAGCTTGTGTCGATTTTTTTCCTCGCTTCCATTCTCTATTTTTTTTCCTCGCTTTTAGTCTATTACTTTGTGATTGTGCATTGAACCCTAACAGTTTCAATGGCTGTAGCTTGTAGTCATGTGATAGCAGGTTAAAATCGATGTCAGCATCTAAGGGTGATCGCATGCCTTCTTCCACGTCAAATAAGTAGAATTCCACCTGATTTTCGCATCTGCCGGCAGCGGCAGTTTCTCGTGTCCCCTCCACTTTGCATGCACAACGAGCCCATGTGTCGTACCCTTGATGCCAATGCTTGGCCCACCTCTGTGTACGATGTGTGCAAAATTCATGCACTCCACCTTGCACGAAGAGATCACTTGACGTGATACATGGCATCGTGCATGGCAAAAAACAAGTCGCATACTGGCCGAAACCGTTTGAACAAGGTCCCAGCGACAGGTTTGCCACAGTGACATTGTCTGAAGATAATCTTTGTCCAACATGTCAAAGTATTGACCGCCCTCGTTGAGCTCGGACATTAAAGCTTCATGCTTATCTTGGTGCTTCCTCAGATGGCCAGTCCCACCTCCGAATTTCGTGAATAACTTTTTCCTACAAATCGTGCATGCCACCAACTTTATGCTTATCAATGGATGTTCGACACCGTGAAGCGTGTGCCGCATCGTCCAAAGTTCATTCCTCGTCAGAGTTAGCTGTGAAGCCTGCGCCGCATCGTCCTATGTTCATTCCTCGTCAGAGTTAGCTATAAAGTTTTGCCGAGAGAAGGGATGTCGACATCCCCTCAGGGAGGGGTGTGGGCCACTTTCGCCACTTCAATTCACAAATAATCATCTAATTGTCATGTCTCGTCATGAGTGAGTTCCTATGTAGCCAGGAGTGAAGAAATTGAAGTGCCGAAGGTGGTCGGCCAAACTTCCAACTCACTGTGTAAGTGACCGTGACCGTTGGGCCGACCACATTTTAAAAAAAATGGTGGAGGTCGTCTCCAATATCCTCTGCACTGCAGCTCCTTCCATGTAACATCACTGTTACTCACATACTTTCACCGATCAACATGGCAGCGACCCACTCAGACAAAGCCCCTGACCAAGCAGAGCCGAGATACGATCGCGATAGCAAATTGAAAGCCTTCAACACCTCAAGGACCGGTGTGAAAGACCTCGTTGGCTCCAGAGTCTCCAAGCTCCCTTATATCTTTGTCGACCGCCAGCCTTGATCGCCCAACCGCTCCGATCTTCAGCATTCTGATCGTGGACTTGGAAGGACTTCATGAAGATTCCAGCAAGCGCAAGGAGATGGTCTGCAGAGTTTGCCAGGCGTGCGAGGATTGGGCTTCTTCCAGGTTTGTGAATCACGGGATTGGAGATGGCATCCTGAGCGGAATCATCGACGAGAGGAGGTTTCACAAGCTGGAGGGCGAGGTGAAGGAGGAGTTGTATTCTAGAGATCAGCCGAAATAAATAGAAAATGTTCAACTATGGGGCACCAATTAGGTGCAAACCCATTTACTTACATAAACAGCCCAAAAGATTAAAGCCATACATAAAGTAGCTCCCAAACCAAAAGGGAGCTCAGACAGGACAAACCATCAATTATATGAAAGCAATTAACATAAAACAATGACATAAAGTTTCGAATATCTTGAAATCATGACAAGCCCGAAACATACATGTTTAGAGCTCATCGTCTATATTAAAACGTTCCTTCTTTAAACTTTTGCCAGAAAAGATGCCAATATCTTAATTTAAGGAGGGATTACTCCAGCAGATTTCTGTAAGTAATAAATTCATCAATTTTTCTTTCAGCGTAGACAAAGCTCTTAAAACCTGTTTATATAGTCAGACATGAAATCCTGTCACCACGCAAGAATGCTCAAAAAGCTACAATTCTGCAAATTTTTAAAGCATAAGTAAAACTGGCCTTTCTTCTACAGCAGGAATGAGACCCTCAGTCAAAGCCACTCCACCAATCTAAATCACAAAACCGTATCAATATTCCCGGTCAATTTATAGCAATTTAAAGAACATCGCAGGGTATGCACAAGACTTACCAGTTGTATGCTGCAGAACAGTTTTCTGTTGAGATCGACACGCGCTGTCAAAATAATATAAACAGCTACTATACATAACACGTGACACTCCCCGAAAGCAGAATTGAAGAAATTGCGAAGGACCTACCAGTTGAAAGAATACTACTAGTGATTGCTTCAGCAAGGCCAACCTTCTCTTCCTTCTTACCTTTTGCTTGAAATATCATGCAGCCGTTTCACATTGGCAATCCAATGTTAAACCCAGGATAGAGGCTATCCGCCATGTCTGGCCGTCTGGGATAATCAACACACTGAGTTACTTCTAGCATATCCTCATAATCATTAAACCTTGCAAAACAACCACCGTTTTGGAGAATTTTTATCATGATTAAACTTGATCTGAAAAGTTCTTAGAAGTAACAATTTCACTCACCAAGAAGGAGGTGGTGGAGGATATACATCTGCCGTGAAAAGCGTTGGATAAAAGAAACCCATAGGAGGTACCTAAATAGAAAAGAACCATCAGTACATCTAAAGAAGGCTATAAATATAGGAAGCAAAGTAATATAGAGATGGGAACTCAGCTTGGGAAACATATATTGAGAGCAGTAAGCCTCGTCCTATGAGATGCAGCTGCCACCCTGTCCTCATATGAGTTAACAAATGCTACAACATCAACCTCCCCCTCCTCATAGCATGAAACTTAGTCTGCGGATGAATGCTAAGACACGACTTGTCTGAAAGAGAGCATGCCACACATGTTTCTGTGTATACTGTGATAGGTATATATGGTTCCTCAACTGAATAAAGCCCCATTCTCACACGGGTTTCTAACATTAAAAGTGGAGCATGGGCAAACGTTTTCAGTGCTCACGATTATAAGAATTCTGATTCACACTGAATCTTAATTGCCAAATCAGAGGGATTCATAGACAACTCACTTGGATGTAACAGTAGGATTCTTTCAGTTCGTTTAGCATCAACGTATCTATAGGCTTGGCCAACATTTTAGTGTCAACTTGAGGCCATTTTTTATGATACCTCTGGGTCCATATGAGGCATCTAAATATATCCTGAAGCCCTATTACCCATTGAATATCATAATCATTGGATGTTCATGAAATAGTTTTGAGTCCAATTAAACAATAAAATAGATATACTGGACAAATAATACAAAGTTGCATGCTGAATTAAGTTATCTCAAGATAAAAAACAGTATATTGGTCAAAAGCTCTCTATCTGTGGTGTGGTACCACATAACGATAGCAAGACCTCACTAGATACAACCATTTAATGGTGGTGGTTTCTCGGTTGAGTTTTCTGCAGTTAAGAACAAGGTTGTGGAGAGCGTGATCATACTCATGATCGATGAAGGTTTCTAAGGGAACGGATTGTAACATCATATGGTGGATCGTAAGATCCTAAAAAATTACACCAACAACACAGAAATCTTGAATAGTCCTACGATGTTTGTTAATTATGAACATTGTGAGACATTAGAACTTCAAAACAGTGCAAATTTATAGTTTATATACTTCATGTACAAGAAAAATCGGGAAAAGTACCAAAAAAGTCATAAACCTATTGCATTAGTACCAATTTAGTCATAAACTTTTCAATTGGACCAATTCAGTCCTAAACCTTTTAATATTGGTACCAATTCAGTCCATTTGGCCAATTTTGGCTGGCTGGCGTTGACGTGGACGTTGGCTGGCGACCGGATGCTAACATGGCAATTTTTATGATTTTTTCAAAATTTTAATGATTTTTAATATTTTTTATTAATTTTTTTTTTTAAATTTCCTTTTTTCTTTTCTTTTCTACTTTCTTCTTCGTGGTCGCCGGTCCTTTGGGCGAGGGTCGCAGCCCTCGCCCGGCCTCTCCCAGAGCCGCCGGCGAGGCTAGCCTCCCCCGTGGCTGGCGAGGCCATGGCGGCCATTGCCAGGGCGGAGGCGAGGGCCGCAAAGCCCACGACAGCCGTCGGCGAGGGTCGCGACCCTCGCTCGGCCTCGCCCTGGCCTTGCCGCTGAGTCCCTGACGCCTCCTCCGCTGTCGACCCTGGAGGTTCTCGACCTCGTCATCGCCACCCTCACCTCCACAAAATCCCAATTCGAGGCCCTAGTCCCCCATCTCCCGCGACTCATACCGTCGCTCCTCTGCCCGATCTTCGCTCCGAAACCCTAGCCCACCGCCCCAACACCCTCCTCTCCTTCTTCCGAGGCTGGCCTCGGCCGCGGCCTTGGGCGAGGCCGAGCGAGGGTCGCGACCCTCGCCGGCGGCTGGTGAGGGCTTCGCGGCCCTCGCCTCCACCCTGGCGATGGCTGCCATGGCCTCGCCCAGATCTGGGCAAAGCCACCTCGCTGACGGCTCTGGGAGAGGCCGGGCAAGGGCCGCGACCCTTGCCGGCGGTAGGTGAGGGCTTCGGGGCCCTCGCGCAGTGGCCGGCGAGCCTCACTAGAGGCTCGCGAAATGCGAACAAAAAGCAAAAAAAGAATAAAGGAAAAAAATTAATAAAAAATCATAAAGAAATTCGAAAAAATCATAAAAATTGTCATGTCGGCGTCCGGCCATCAGCCGACATCCACGTCGACACCGGCCAAAATTGGCCGGATTGATCGAATTGGTACCAATATTAAAAGGTTTAGGACTGAATTTGTCCAATCGAAAAGTTTAGGACTGAATTGGTACCAATGCAATAGGTTTAGGATTTTTTTGGTACTTTTCCCAAGAAAAATCAGTACTTTATATTATTTGAATACTGGATATACATGTTTAAAGGTCAAAGAACGTCAAAGTTATCCAATGGCATCAGCACGATGGCATCGATTCTATGATCTTTCTTAGCTTAGGATCGGCAACATGTAAAGATCCTAGCTTATTAAGGTCCCCCTTAAAATTCTAGCTTATTAAGGTCCCCCTTAAAATTCCAATCATTTCTTACTTTCAAATGAACTTTGGGAATTGGATAAGAATGCATGTTAGCAAAAGTGAGGAGAAGAAGAGATTGAAGCATTCCATTCCTCCCACGGTATTATTGCTGATTTAAAGAGGGAAGTGTTGGAAGCTCATAGAAGGAGAAGTAAAACACAGCGTTTACTTCAAACCTCATTGACTTTTCGAAAGAGGTCATTTACTGAGAGCCATGTTTCGCAGTGGTGGTATACCTCATTAGCTTTTTTTGCAATTAGTCTATCTTATGCTTTCCAACAGAAGAGCAACTGTTCAGTTGTGGACATTTAGTCAATCTTATGAAAGAGACGAGCTGACCCTAGAAGAGAAGGTACACCATTCACCACATTTTTAACTGTGCTACTTCGCTCACACTTTAGCGTGCAACATCAAACATGTGCCGAAAACGAACTAATTTGGAGCAAAATACTATAGCCACTTCAGTTTTTCAGATAGAACGAAAAAGAAATATTACAGCAATGGAGCAGCCACTGTCTCAGCCCCTATCCACCACTACATTATGAGCAGACCACACTCCTTTAGAATTGGCTATATGAGAAGTCCATAATTTTAATCGGAACTTCATCAAGCCTCTGCATTCCTTATTGATGGTGTCAACCATTGTGACAATCCCCTACATTGAAAAATAATAGGAGTCGGCATAGAAAGTTCAACCGAATGTTGCATGGCTACGGTTATCAGCACTTGGTCATCAGATTTGATTTTGAGAATTCTAACGTTGCTTTCAAGAGCCACTCTCGCCTTGCACCGCTTTGCCTCTGTTGAGTTCACAGATGCAAATGGCGGCCACTGCCATGCCTTCGACTTCTAGAACCAAACCATCTGTGTTCAGCTTGAACTATCCATCCAGCGGGGGGTTTCCATCAGACTCTCCAAGTTCCGTAAAAAAACTGACTTCAGCTTGCTATCCATGGTAACATTAGAATCAGAAACTTTAGTCCTAGCTTGCATGATCAAATTAGAGTTAGGATAGCCGTCATCAAGATTTTTCCTATTTCCATTTAGCCAAAAGAGTCCGAATCACCATTGGGAACAAAATTTCCCCAGAATATTGAGATTTCTGTACTAGCATTTGGCGGTAACTTTCTCCGTTTCCTTTTGTGAATTTCGCCAAGCGAGACCTTGGATTAGTGATGCCATGGCCCAGATGCATTTGGGTTTCTAAACCTTGGAAGGCCCACAGATTACAGACATAGATGCGAAAATTGTCCGACCGAAACCAAAGACCGGATTCTTCTTCTTCGCTTTCGCCAATCACACTGTAAGAAGATTTGCCCTGTTTTTCTTTTACCTTCTTTCGGCCAGGCCTGCATCCGTGAAAACAAGCAGGGGTTGCATTCTGGGTGAACAAAAGCGGGCAAGGAAGGAATCATTTTAGCGCTAAGACAGTCACTCTCAGTCAGTGCATCGTCCATTTGATTCCCAATTTCACAGCAAGAGACATAAAGAGAAATAGAGATGGAGGGAGGTGGGAAGTGGGAAGTGGAGATCAAATTGAGAGACGATTACACAGCCTTTACTGCCTAAACCTTCTTGTCAATTAAATACCGAAATGGTTTATATTCGTATAACTCTCTTTGAATTGAAGTTGTTGACTTCTGCATTTGTCTCCGATATTTTCTATCTGAAATTGGCAAAGAACCTGTCTCCTTTAATTAAAAGCTGAAGAACGACTTTTAGTGAGAGATATTTCGTTGCAAGAGAAATTCTGGTGGAACAAACTGGTAATCAATTTTTCTTTCACTGTGATACTAATTGACAAGGAAATGGGTTGCCTGACACAATCATAGACGAACTCCAATAACAGATATCTTGATGCATTAGAAGCTGAAGACTGCAAAACAATACACATAGAAGGCAGCAACGACCATTCATACATACGTCCTCACATAGACACTTAGACATTCAAGCTCTTTGGGTAGACTTCTATTCTTTTTTTGGCGGAGCCAGGTGGAGATTATTTGTTGATTGTGTTTTTAGGGTGCAGGAACTGAGCTGACAGTACTTGAATTCTAGAGTATACTACATCCAAGGGTGCAGTGGCTCTGCAGTCTCCTCTTGGATAACAATGCTGTATAGATTTACATAGAACCAGAGGAGAAATTTATAAGTTATCAAGAAAAAGTCATCAAACTCTTTCAAGTCCTTTACTAACCGTCAAAGAAACAAAACTTCCTCAGAGGACACTATGCCCATAAAAATGAAAACACTTCATTATGTTGAATACCGTATGAAGAACAAAAAACAGTCGAGAATTGCCTTAAAATACTGGAACTTCAAGTAGCCGACTCAAACGATAGAATAATAAGATAATTGAACGATGAAAACAGTGAAGTTCACAAAAAAGGGCCTCCTCTAGTCTGCCATGTGATTTTAAAGATTAGGTGGAAGCGAGAAAGCAGCTTAACTCGGGGGATGAAGAACTAGGTCCAACAATTTTTTTTCAAAAAAGCTTGCAAACCTTGCGCTGGAAAGAGCTGCTGTTCGTGACCTCCTCATCCAAGAACGGAATCTTTAACAACAATGCTATCTGAGATACACTAACCCACATGTTTTTTTTTTCGGTAAAGGTAATAATATATTAAGGGAGAGTTAGCTATACAAAAATCGGCGCCAAAAACTTTCACTCATAGTGCAAAAGCAGAATGAGTGGAAAGGGAGCCGAGAAAGAAGAACCAGAACAAACACAACAACACCAGCCAAAACAACTGGCAAACACAGCACGGCAAACACCAAAGATCAAAGAAGATCAACTTAGTAATAGCATCCATAGCACCATCCATAAGTCCGGAATGACCCGCCATCAATCCATATGCTCAGCAGGGCCACCGACGAAGATAAGAGGGGTCAAATCCCCATCCTCGTTGGAGCCTTCTATTCCTAGGGTTGTCCGGTACTCTACTAAAGGTGAGGGCTTTGTCTTTCACAACTTTGATGAGATGATTCTTCAAAGCTGCAACCTCAAGGGCTTCACCACGGAAGATGATGCTGTTCCTTTTCTTCCAGATAAGATGACGTAAGGCCCCAAAAGAAAAACGGGTGATAGAGTGAAAGAAGTCATTAACCGACAGGAATTTCAATGCCCAGAGGAGATTTTCCGCCCAATTTCTATTACGCCATGGAAGATTACATCTTCTGGCCCAAAAGAAAGCAAGTGTCACAGGAACATGACAATCAAAGAAGAGATGATCAATAGAGTCTGGGATACGATTGAAAAAGCATATAATTCAAAATCAATCCTTCCAATGGAAATGAGAAAAGCCTGAGTAGGCAATCTGTTCTTGATAATCAGCCAAAGGTTAAATTGAAACCTTGGGGCTATAGCATTATTCCAAGTAAAACGAGCCCAAGGAACCCAATTCTTTTTGGTCCTTATCACCTCCCAAGCTGAGGCTACCAAAAAGGCACCATCAGAAAACTCGCGCCAATAGAAACGATCAAGGGTCCGAGGGAGAACCGGCAAGGCAAACTCCCAAGATTCCAAAAGAGTCCTGAAAACACGGCCCTCAGGCGAAAGTAAATCTGCCACTGTTGCTTGTCTAGTAAGTCCCGAGGTAGCAATAAGAGAGTCTGGAAAAATGAGGCTCTAAGGGCCTTCTTGATGCTAATTGTCATACCAAAGTGAGACCGAATGACCATCACCCAGTTTTCACAAAAAAGAAGCCCTAAAGTCTCTTCTCAGTTGGAGAATCTTCCTCCAAGCCCAAGAACATACGGTGGGAATGGAGGAAACCCAAAAGTGATCCCTTTTTAAGAAATTGGTGTGGATCCACCAACACCAAAGGAATTCTTTGTCAGTAAACAAAACCCAAATATATTTAAGCATGGCAGCTTTATTATAGTCCTTTAAGCTACGAATACCCAAATCACCTTCCTTCTTAAGAACACAAACATCTTCCCAAGAAACTTTTGCTCCCTCCCAACCTAGGGATGGGCCTTTCTAGAGGAATTGTCTCAAAATACATTCAATACGATCAATAACCGAAGCAAGAAGAGTAAACACATTGGCTCAAAAAGCCTGAATAGAGTGGAGTACTAACCTGATCAACTGGAGTCTTCCAGCAAATGAAAGAAACCGCTGAGCTCAGGTCTGAACTCTGGCTGTGATTCGGTTAATAAGTGCAATACAGTTCGTTTTACCAAGCCTTGAAGAAATAATTAGGACTCCTAGATAACGTACTAGAAGCTTCCCTTCCTAAAACCCAAGGTCAAAAGAATATGCCTTCGTAGAGTAGGAGAGCCTCCCGCCATAAAAACTTCACTCTTATTTTTGTTAGGCAATAAGCCACTCCAAGAGGAAAGGATGTCAAGTCCTCTCTTGAGTATAGTCACCGAAGCCCAATTAGCTCGGGAAAAAAGGAAAACATCATCGGCAAAGAAGAGATGGGAAAGCTTCACAGGTTTACACCTCCAAAAGTATTTAAAATCCTTATGAGCTGTGTGAGAAACCAAGATATCCGAGAAAATCTCCATTATCAGGGTAAAAAGGTAGGGGGACATAGGGTCCCCTTGCCGAAGTCCTCGTCCGCTTGAAAAGAAGCCATGAAGCTTGCCATTGATAGCTATGGAGTACTTGGGGGTGCGAACACAAACCATGATGAGTCTGATCATCCTTTTGGGAAAACCAAAAGCTAAAAGAGTAAGCTCTAGAAAGTCTCAATCCACTGTGTCATATGCCTTTTGGAAGTCCACCTTAATTGCACATTTGGGAAGATAAGGGTCGAGGCGGAAACTTGCAAATAGCTCATGAGCTAGAAGAATATTATCCGTGATTCTCCTACCTTTCACAAAAGCATTCTGGGGAGCGCTTATTAGGTCATTCAATACAGCAGCAAGGCGATTGGCCAATATCTTAGTGATGATCTTATATATTGTGTTATGACAAGCTATAGGCCTGAAATCAGAAACCCCACAGGCATTAGAAATTTTTGGCACCAAGGTTAAGATTGTGTTGTTTACCTCTCTCAGCAACCGGCCTGAGGAGAAGAAGTCTTTCACTGCCTCAACTACCAAAGGCCCCACCAAATCCCAATTGCTCTTATAGAATTCAGCTGTAAAACCATCTGGTCCAGGGGTTTTACCACGGGCCAGAGAGAAAATAGTATCACGGATCTCGGTGTCAATAATTGGGCGAGAAAGAGTACCAACCTGGTCGACGGAGAGAGGCCGTCAAATGAACACCTTCAGCTCCGGCAACGAAGGCTTTGAGAGGGTAGTCTGAGGCATCAAGAGGTTGCTGAAATAGGAAACAAAAAAGGAGGCACCAAGGCAGGGTCCGATATGAGAGAATCAGTGGGATCCTTCACTGAAAGAATCCTGTTTCTGAGTTTAGTCTTCTTTTAACCGAATGATGAAAAAATTTGGTGTTTCGATCACCTTGCTGGAGCCATCTCACTCTAGATTTATGTTTGTAGAAAGACTCCTCCTGAGAACGTAACTCCACAAACTGATGGCGCCGAGATTTCTCCAACTCAGCAAGGGTGATACTGCCTGGGTCTTGCTGAAGGCCAAGTTGCGTAACTTGAAGGGCCTCTCGAGTACCAGCAGTTCTCTCAAAGATATCAGAATAAGCCTCTCTATTGAGTTCTTTGAGACGCCATTTCAACATTTTTAATTTGCCAATAAGTATAAACATGGGATGCCCCACCACCGGGCTTTCCCAAACTTGCCGAACAATGGAAGTAAAAGCAGGGTGCATCATCCAGAACTCAGAATTTAAAAGGCTTTTTTCTAAAAACCGAGTTAAGAACTCTGACAACCATGGGGTAGTGGTCAGAAATACCTGAGTTTAGGAAAGAAGCTTCTGAAAAGGAGAAGACATGGTTCCATTTCGCATTTACCAAAACCCGATCAATTTTCCTCATTTTTCTTCCAGCTCCTAAGGAAGTAGACCAAGTGTACCGAAGTTCAACATACCTCAAGTCCTCCAATTCAGTTTGTTCTAGACAAAGCCGGAATTCGTCAAAGCAAGGGATCTAATTGGAAGCTCCCCCAACTCAGTCAGATGGATCTTTGATTGTATTGAAATCCCCAGCGACCAACCAAGCAGAGTCCTGCATAATATTATTCATGTATACAAGGTCGTCCCATAGGGGCCGACGACGGATAAAGGTATGCTCACCATAAACCACCGAAATACAACAAGAAAGACCCGACAGTAAAGACCGCATGTGGCCATGGATAGCTTGAGCATTGATAGAAGAAGCTTCAAATGTAACAAACTCTGGGTTTCATCCTACCCAAATTCTACCTTTACCTGTAGGAGAATACTCGTGGTTTGCAACCCAATTCCAACCGGTTAAAAGGCACGAGGAAATAGAATCGAAAAGGGAATCGGGAACTTTTGTCTCCAGCAACCCAACTAAGCTTAGATTATTTGAAGAAACAAATTTCCAAACTTCTGCACGTCTAATGAGGCCCATTAGGCCCCTTATATTCCATATACCTATATATATAGAAAGGGAGAAGAGTTACCTCTTGTTAGTGTTCTTGTGCCTACTAGAGGCCGGGGGAGGCAATACCAAAGGGGGCGGATCGGGATGCATCTTTAAAAGTTTGTCTTGTAGAGATTTCTTCTTTCCAACGAGCTTTGGAGCTTTCGGAAAAGAACGACAGAAAGAGAGTAGTACATCATCATCTGAATAGTTAGTTATTTCATCACCCAAGCTAGAATTATGCACCAAGGACGGAGGTTCAACCACCACCCCCATCGTTGGACGCCCTTCACCAAGGTTTGAAGTGTTATTCAATGGAGCTTGAGATTTCCGGACAAGTGTGGCAGCAGCCGAAGGAGGAGAAGCTTGAGGATGATCGCCAACTGCAAGGAGGTCCTCATCATCGGATCCGTCATAAGCACTTGGTGCTACAATCTCATCCTCCAAGCCACCCCGAGGCACCAAGGAAGTCAGGACAGCTATCGCCTCAACCTAGGGGGCTAGACCATCACCAATCTTCAAGGATTTCTTTGAATTTGTAGGAGGCTTGTGAGGTACGGCGTTCTCAGGAGCAGGACCTTTCAGCTTCAGAGATTGGCCCCCTTCTGAAAGAGGAGCCAACCGGAGAGACGCTGCATCCTTACCAGAAAAAGGCTAGATTTTCTTACCTTTCACCTACTTCCAACCAGGATCAACATCCTGTTGAGACAAAACAGCAGCAGGAACTGCAGTCGAAGGCTGTAACAAAGCGTCCCTTGAGCCCGAGCATTCAGTGCCACCTTTAAAAGGTGGAATAGGGACATCAACTGGAGGTGCAGCATCTTTCAGACAAGGAGAGATTCCCCAGAAGTCGCACCAGCAGTTTTGCTAACAAACAAAGGATTATCAGCAATAGCTACCACCTGTCCTCGCTGAACAATAGACGCCTCAGGAGCTGGAGATGGGAGATTAAGGGAGATAGCTGAGGTTGAAGGGGCTTGAGATTGAGGACCCTGATGCTGACAAGCAGCTCCCACAATAGGAGGCCGAGCTGGAGGAGGGCCACATCTATGGCCAAAAATGCCACACCGGACAAGCTACAGGTTTCCACTCATATTCAACTCCCACCATACACAATTCATCTTTGTGAGTAATCTCAATAGAGTCGCAAGAAGGTTGGTTAGCAGTAGTCTCAACATAAACTCGAACGAACGTAACCATCTTCAGCTGTTTTGTTTGCTAATCCACAAAGAGAGGTCTCCCTAAAACACTGGTGACTTTGCTGATCGCCTGGGCAGACTAGAACACGAGCGGGAGGTTGTTCAACCTAACCCACACCGGCACGGTAAGATGAGCATCTTTCTTCAGCTCAATGGTAGGCTTCCATTGTTGGAGAACAAACAGTATCCTGGCAATCGTAATGTGCCCCCCTTCCAACACCTTTCGACGAAACTCTCCATCCTGAATGTGGATGAAGAAAAATCCCTTTCCATTAGACATAACTTCAGCAAGATTAGGCCCGCATGCGTTCTTTAGCGCCGTTTCAGTAGTTTTGAATGATAATCTTCTACCAATAAAGTATCTAACAAGACAGTCAAGTAGCTTAGGGTCAACCGCCTCAACCTCATCATCAATCATCTCCACTACAGGTTTGTCACTAACAAACGACGGAGGGAAATACTCTAGATCGTATCCCTTCTCCACAACCTTAGCAATAGCAGCCCAAGTGCATGGAGCGGGTTTGCCAGAGTCTCTACCCTGTTGAGGCCTTTGAGAGGCCGATCTACCACACCTCCTCCCTCTTGGACCAGACGGACCAGTAGGGGGACGATTCAGTTGAGGGCCATCCCTCGCAGCAGCATCGGACGCATCCTCATGTCTCGCACCTAACTCTGAAGAACCATCCTGAGTTGAACAATCTAAAACAGGACAGGAGGGGCTTCGAGAACTCGGCCCAACCCCAACATTACGGGCCAAACTCGCCTCAGACATCATTTCCACAGATCGCGAAAACCAGCAGAACAGGGCACGAAAACCCTAACCGAAATCAGCCATTCGGCCCAAAGAGGACGTACCAGGTAAAAACTCTGTGGGTTTCGAGGAGGAGTAGAAGGCGCCTCTACCCACCAAGAATCAGCTCCAACAACTGGTCAGACCGTCGGGAAAGAAGCGCGTAGCAGATCACTTGAATAGCGACGGACAACCGGCGGCGACGGGGCTGCCCGTTGAGGAGGCGGAGCCCCGAAGAGACGACGGCGAGCGCGGCGCGGGTGGGGGCGGGGGACGGCGGCGAGCAGGCGAGACCGTCGTGGTGGTGGCGGCGGTGGCTGCACGATACTGAGAAAATTTAAAATTTTAAAGGCAATTTACACTGCCAAAACTAAGGACAAATAGCAGAAGTCAACTCACAATATTCTAAGCCTTCTCTGGCGCCGTGTGTTCCGCTGTCGTAACTTGAGAATCGAGCATCTGAAAACCCCAAAAAAAAAAAGAACGAAGTCAGAAGGAAACCCAACGAATACAGAGAATGCTCGGCCCAACACAAACCATCAACCCCCGCAATGCCAAAGCCAAACACACCCGAAAAACCAAACAAAAAGAGGAAGTCATCAACATCATGGGACCTGATCTTGCATGTTTCGCTTGGGGAGCCGGCTGGTGTAGCGGGCGATGCAATGAGGGACAATGAAAGGCGCGTACTGCCGAGCAAGACCCACTCCGATGTTCGCAGAACCTACGAAGGTCGAGCAGGTGGGAGGAATTCCAGGGTTGATGACGACGAGTTTGGAGCCTCTCTCTCCGAGATGAGCTGCGAAAGAATCGCCGTCTTCAAATAATCCCTTGCAATAAGAAACATAGGGAATTGCGAGAGATTCGGTGAAGAAGCTTGACGACTCGAGTAGTCATGGAGAGAGAGAGGAGATGATCACCATGGCAAAGGGAAGCGAGGTCGAGGAGCTTCTCGTCCGATCGTCTCTCGCGCCCGCTCAGAGCGAAAGAGAACTGACTGGCTAACTGAGACGGAAGCCGATGATTGCCCTTCGAGTGCGACGACGGTTCTTGAATCGTGAACGAACGAGGCTTAAACACTACACGAAGTTGAACTATCGTGCTTTTGTCTGGGTTTATATATAGTTTTGCTTTAAAGTTTAGTTGGAAATTTGAAAAAAAAAAAGTATACAAGTTTAACAAAACCATATATTATGATATCGACACAAATGAAAATAAAATGGAATTTTGTATTTTACTTTAATTTTTACGGATGTTTTGATGTCATAATATCCAATATAGGGCTGCTCATGAGAGTATGCTAACTGAAATGCTAATTGGATTATTTTGGCCTTGCATGTTTTCGTTCCTGAAATCTGTTCCTAGAACAGATTTTTTGTTTCTGTTAACAAAAAAAAAAAAGCGAAAACGCGTTTGGTTGCGTTTACATTGTTTTTTTATTTTTATTAGAAACACAAAAAACAAAAAATGAAAAAAAAAAAGTTGTTTATTGTTAAAAACGATTTTGAAGAAAGCGCTTTCTTCTTCTCTCTCTTCTCTTTTCTTCTTCTTTTTTCTTCTTTTTTTTCTTTGGCGTCCATTTCGGCCTCTTGGCCGTCATCGAGGGCGTAAAGCCCGTCGAGGGCCGTAGCCGTCGACCTCCTTAGCCGCGACGTCGCCACCAGGCCAAGCCTCGCCTTGGTAGGCCAATGCAACCGAAAGAGGAAAAAATAAAAAGAAAGGAAAAAATGAAAAATAAAATAAAATTTTAAAAGAAACAAAAAAAGAATAAAATTTACCAAATATGTTTACTATTCATTTTTTATTCTAAAACAAATTCCAAACGCATTTTTCTGGTCAAAAATGTTAGGAGCGTAAACACTTTTTTCTATTTTTTGTTCTTGCGAACAATTTTTAAATAAAATGTTATCAAAAAAGCGCTTTATTTTTAAGTACTTTTCTCAAGGGGAACCTCTATCTGTGGCAGAATAGGAATGCATGTTGCATGATCCCTCTAAATTTTGGATTTCCAGTTTTTGCATTATTTTTAATTTCAAATGATAGCCATATTATTAATTATTGTTTCGTGAGCTCTTCCGATGTTGCGTGCATCAATCACGTTTTTGCGTAAGTGGTAAGAAACAACTCTCCAATAACAAAAAGAACAAAATAAATTTGAATTTTCTCTTGTTAGGAAACTAATTTATTACTTATGGTTTTCAATAGATATATTTAAATAACTAATTGATCTCTTATTTATATTTCATCATCCTCCATTATATTAAATACAATGTTTCGATAGTTAAGCAAATATTTACAAGCTCTTCACAAATCCTATTAGTTTAATTAATCATGTTTGTTCATATAAAAACGAGAATGCATAGGATTCAGACACGTGACATGATTGTTGAAGTCTATTCCATCCACTTGTCAGACATATAACGTGATGGTTAAGCAAATATTTACGAGCCCCACCCATCACGACGACATAGTTGCAAAATTTTGAGCAACCATGGGTCCCTGAGAGCCTCTTGGAGGAGGCGATCAACAGATCGTGGAAGTTCTTCGAGAAGGAGACGGATGCCAAATTTTTTTTTTACAAAGAAGGTCATAAAAAACAGCAACATGGGACTTGGTAGTTTTTTTTATTTTTATTTATTTTAATTTTTTTTATGGGGCCAAAGGGACTTCATAATTCAGTCGCTGTTGATTGGAGGAACAACATCTTTTGCTTCATGACTTTCCATTGCGTGTTTTTCACCTTTCGAAAAGGGAAAACTGAAGAGAAAGTTCACAAAGTGAATGGGAAAAGACAGTTTGCAAAAAAATTGCAGTAGTTCATACAATCACAGAGTAAATGGTTTTCACTGTATGATACTTGATGGCCTTTTCTATTTTCTTCAACAAATCAAGGGCTAAACTAGCAAGTGTACGAAACTTGAGTTATTCACTTACTTTTCCATTGAATCGGCCAGAATAGATGTTGAACACTCATGAAGTGAAAGTGCCTAATTAATTCGTTCAGCCAGCGAAGACAACTGCCACCGATAAATCTGCACAAAGTTTCTCACCTAAATTCCACTACCTGTCATAGCATATAATCTTGCATCTAGTCTCAATCAATGATACGAATCAGTAAGACGATCCTCAATGACTGATCAATTTCACTGATGGGACCTCGGAGGTGGTTGTTCCGTTCTTTTCAGGTGGAAAAAAAAAAAGGAGGTTCCTTGACGGTTGACTTTATTCACGTTCTAGCGGTAGCAGTAGCAAACTTTTGCACCCGAGTTGATATAAAATATCAACAACCTTTGTTGTACTCTCTAGGAATCCGTCCAACCATACTTTTAAAGCAGCTCTAGTTCAGTTTTCTAATGCATCGCAACATCTCAAGCAGAGAAATGCTGGAGTACTCAAAGCATGTGATGAGACTGGACTCTTGTCTGTTTGAGCACTTATCAGAAGCCTTAGGCCTCCACCATACTTTTACAGCAGCTCTAGTTCAGTTTTCTAATGCATCACAACATCTCTGGCAGAGAAATGCTGGAGTACTCAAAGAATGTGATGAGACTGGGCTCTCGTCTGTTTGAGCACTTCCCAGAAGCCCTAGTTCTCCACCATACTTTTACAGCAGCTCTAGTTCAGTTTTCTAATGCATCGCAACATCTCAAGTAACACTAGAGAGGATGTCCCCGTCCTCTGAAACAATGCAAAGGCAAGTCCCCATCCTAACAAGACTTTTCAACACATGGACTCCAGAAAGAAAGCAAGAAGGGTTTTTCCTCTAATCAGCAGAACCACATCTTTTTGCAGTTCAGCTTCTCATGTCCAAAGGCACATGATTGTTAAATTAGCTGCTCACAGAGCTCAGTACCTTAGTTTCAAAAGGGTCCAATTTTAAATGATTTATAAAACTATTGCAAGCCCCAGCATCAATCAAGGTTGTCCAAGATTCACCAAGTTGTTGTCTGTTTCACTAAGATGAACATTGAGATTTCTATATGCTTACTAGATCATATGGACCCAGCTCATAGATAATACTTATGTTTACCAAAGAAGTCCAGAAACTCTCCTAAAGTGATGACAAAGAGAGGGCTACAAACCAAAGATTCCTCTACATATAGATTTCTGTAAATGCGAAGCAGTCAAGGGCTAAGACAACATTGTATCGTCCGTTAGTCTATCATTGTTCAATTCTGTCCTAACAGATTTTGTTTTCATAAATTGCAAACCTTTGTGTACTAGCCGCCCAATCCCCCAAAAAAATCACCCATTATCAAATAGCATTGTAATTTTCTCAGCTAGGGGTAGCTCATAAGCTATGACTTTTTCCATCCATTTTTTATGAACCTCATAATTCTAAAGTCAAACGAAAACTCGCAATGGATGTCATTGTTCTCTTCACTTCTCTTCTCTCAATCAATCAGGTATAAAGAAGATGCTCATATCATGCATTGACATTGTAATGTCTCCATAACACTCAAATCATAATCCAAATGTCTCCATAACATTCAATTTATAATCCAAACTCATTACACATTCACAGTGAAAACTGAATTGCAATAGAGAGAGAGAGAGAGAGAGAGAGAGAGAGAGAGAGAGAGAGTGCCTACCATCGATTTAGCCTCCGACTCCGGCGAGCAGAGAGCTACGACAGAGCGCGCGACGACTCGAAAGCCGGCGTCAAAGGCCTCGTCGACGCCGGGATCACCGAAATCCCCAGGATTTCTTCATCCGACCGCACGAGACATCTGAATCGAGCGGCGGATCCGAGAATCTCAGCTTCCCGATCATCGATCTCGGCGGACCCGGCCAAAGAGGAAGGAGGCGATCGACAGGATGCGACGCGCGTCGGGGACGCTGGAGGAGATGAAGGAGGGGAGGGGGAGTGAGGAGGTTGTACGAGCAAGACGAGGAGGCAAAGGGTGGCGTTTGTTCTGCACGTGTGACATGACGAGAAGATGGTGGCGAGCTGGAGCGTGAGTGGAGAGGCGCTATCTTTCTTTTTGATAAATATTTGCACTGCGACCTGCGAATATACAGTGAAGAGGAGAGAAATTAGTTAAATAATAAATAAGGTAAAATAGTTGAAAAGGGCACACTATTGATAGGTGATATAAGTCTTTTCTCGTACCTCTAATGCTAATCTGAATCGGACGAGTCATCCTCCGAAGCAATGAGCGGGCCGTGCGCGTCCGATTCACCATCCTCCCAAACAACGACTGGGATGTGCACATCAGCTAGGCACCATGGATCCAATAAGGGACACTTACGAATTCTCAATTTCGTAAAACGTGTAAGGTTGCACATTTCAAATGCTATATACTTTAATCTTTGACAGTTAATTAATTCGAGCCCTTCAAGTAAAGAGAAATTTCCAATCCATTCTGGCAAACGTCTTAGGCTCCGCCAGTATGAAATATCGAGAGATTGCAGAGTTGTCACATGTTGAATTCCCTCGGGTAATGTCACCGAATCTGAATAAGCGATGGTAAGAGCATGGAGATTCGTAAGGCATTGCCATTGGGTGCCATGCTCATCTTCTTGGCACAATAAATCAAGTCCTTGACAATTCCGAATGTTGAGTTCCTTGAGCGAGGAAGGAAGCTGCATCTCACGAAAGAGACTCCTTAGGTCGAAATGGCGAATGCTCATATGCTCGAGGTTACTAGCCGATCAGAGTAGAGTCTTAAGTATGAAGGGCTCTAGATTCATATCATTATTATAAAGATGTAGATATTTTAGTTCAGGGAAAGGAATGAATGTGGCTTCCACTGTTCCTTCTGATGGGCAATTTGAATTGGCCATCAATTGTTGTTCCAACATTTTTGTGCCATCTATCCACAAGTATTCCACCTGGGGGAATGATGGTATAGAATTCAAGTGGGGACAACCGTATATATGCACGAACTGAAGTTTTGGGAAGAATGATTGTGAGTTGTCTGACCGATGCCTTTGATGTGCTCCCATTTCTCGCATTCTTCCCCACCATCCTTTCAGCTCTTTGCAGCGGAAGAGTTTCAGACTCTCAAGAGATTGAAAGAAGGGGAGTGTGGTGTGAGATGGCTCTGGGTCACTTGTCTGTTGAACGAACTTTAACTTATCCAAGAGCTCAAGACTCAACGTCCTTAGGGAAGGGAGTTCACACAGGGGTGGTAGCTGGCTTAGTGAGTAACAATGATCAATTAAGAGGTGTCTAAGTTTGACCAATTTTCTCAAATCTCTAGGAAATGTTTGAAGGCACATACAATACGAGAGTTTAAGGGTTTGCAAGTTCACCAAATCAGTGATCGAATTTGGCAAACTCTGGATGGATCGATTCATAAAAATATGAAGAAATCTTAACTTCTTCAACTTCCCTAAGGAGGAAGGAGGGAGAGGAATATTTTGTATAGTCCAAATACAATGCTCGACAATGTCCACAACTAGAGAAAACTTCGTGACGATTGCGTACAGAGGATTCACCTTTGAAAGAGAGAAATGTCCACAATTTGGATGTTTTGAGTAGGGACAGCACTTTCTCTTCGGAGAAAGTTTCTGAAATAAACGACGCATGTCGAATTGCTCTATCATTATCTCCTCCTTTAAAATTAACAATCTTGCATTTACCTCCAGCAACTTTCTGGGCAAGATCATGCATGAGATCATGCATCTTGAATTGTTTGACCTCACGACCATAGCAATTTTTTACTATTAATTCAGCATCGAAGAATGACCCACATAGTAGTTCTGACAAGTAATTGTCAGCGACCTTTTCAAGGTTGTCTTCCCCATTGCATGACTCAATAAAACCTTGTGCCAGCCAAATATGGATCATTGTATCTTTCTCATAGACATAATCTTTCGGAAACAATGAGCAATATGCAAAACAATTTTTCAAGCATGACGGGAGATGATCGTAACTAAACTTGAGGACTTGCATAATTCCTCCATCCGCATCAATTTCTGGTATTTCTCGAAGTTCATGCACTTTATAACGGAGTCATTCATCTTTGTTTTTGCCGCACAAACCTCCTACAGTTCTAATGGCAATGGGAACCCCAGTGCATTTTTTAACTATATGTCGACCCATCTCCTCCAATTTTGGGTCTAACAATTCTACCCCATCTCCAAAAGCCATTTTCCTAAATAAGTCCCACAACTTATCATCAGATAAGCCACGTGGTTCATAGATAACTGATTTCGCACTCGTGATCTCTGCAACTCTATGATTGCAAGTGGTTATAAGTATCTTGCTTCCTTGCAAACCACTCTCTAGCCAATCTGCAAGCATCACCCATTTATCTCGATCTGTATTCCACAAGTCATCCAAAACAAGCAAGTATTTTTTCCTATCTAGAGTCTCATGAAGAAGACTCGGCAACTAGTCTAGAGGCTTATTCTCAAGATCTGGAAATTTTGTTGATTTAAGAATTTCTTTGATAATGGAATTCACATCAAAGACATCAGATACACACACCCACATCATAGGCTCAAAATGTTCATTTACTTCCCAATCATTGTACACAAGTCGTGCAAGTGCAGTTTTTCCAAGACCTCCTTTACCAACTATGGCAACAAATGACACGCTCTGGCTAGTGGAGGAAGCAAACAAAAGTTGTTTGATCTTTTTCTTGTCCTCTTCCCTACCAATTATTTTTGTGTCGGGTAATAAATTTTCTTTCTTTCCTCTCGCAATGGCCATTGATTCCTCACTCTGATGCTCATATAAATGGAAGTCCCTATCTTTCTTAATCTTATCCAATTTCTTCCAAAGTTCTTGAATTTCATTAGCCACTTTGAGGCGTTGTACAAGCTGATTCGATTTAGAGAAGAAAACGCATACCGCTTTCCACATCTTGTTGCCGGGAGTGACCTCCTGCCTTAGATCTTCGGTTGCGACATCGTCCAGCAAGTCCTGTACATCGTACAGCACGCCCTTGAGCTTCCTGAGCCAATTCTCGACCTACTTGGTGTGCCATCGTTTCTTCTCAGCATCCAAAAGCACATCTCGGATGGTCTCGACCGTGTCCTTAAGATTGTTGAGCTCATCCCTCACACCACATACAAGTCCGCTCTTCGAATAGGTGATGGAACCGGCGAGTTTCAGTATGTCGGTGGCGAGGTTGAAGAGCACTGCTTCTGCCATTTCCAAAAGGCTTGGCGTTAAGGAGAGCTTGAGAGGAGGCTGCAGAGTTGATGCTTTTGTTGGGTAACAACGGTTTGGTGGTGCCTCGTGATCTACTTCATGCGCGAACTCATATGGCAAGGCCAACGGCATCTCATTCTAAAAGTTAGTCGACCAATGGGAACGGAATTGAGCAATACGAAGACAAGCGCGTGCATGTTAGGTGGTGTGTGAAAGACGTATGGGGTCTGATATTGCTAGTACGAGTACCTAGAGGGGGGTGAATAGGTATAAAGAGATTTTTCTTGATAATTTCTTTATACTCGCACAATACTTAGACAGTTAAAGGATTTACGATAAGTAATAATCAACGTAAGACTAAGTAAAGGAAAGAGAGAATTAAACATGAGGTTTATAGTGGTTCGGCTTGATTTAAGCCTACGTCCACTCTTCTGCACTGACAGCCAATTCGGCTGGATTCCACTATAAACAAAGAGATGTTACAGTGTTGATCTTCCTTGATTTCTAGGTGTAGATGATATACCACACTCGCTCAAGGTATCACCAAGTATAGACACTCTCTGTGTATACAATTTCGCTCAGACTATATCGACTAATAATCAAGGTGCTTCAGACTCTGGAATTTTTCTATCAATCACGTACTCAAACAACTAGAACGTCTTCCTTTTTATACTCCTTTATGCCATCATTCCCGTTGGCACTTTCCAAAGGAATTCCTCCAATTTACCCGTTGGACGGGATCAATCAAGAAGATCATTCGAGCTATTAAAGGAACCTGACGATAGCCCATCAATCTTGTTCGCCCATACAATCAGGATCTTGGTTTCCAAGAATAGAACATTCCAAGAATACTTTGTCGACCATCGGATCTTCAATTGATCTAGATACGAACAAAAGAATCCGTTATATTTATCCAACCAAAAGATCTTCTCTAGACGATAGGATTAAATCCTCAACCATTTCCTTCGGCTCTGGATTTTCTTCGTCACTGGATCAGAAGGACTGTCAATGAGAATAGTCTTAAGTCTTGAATCTTGAGTCTTGAATTTTGGGTCTGGTAATCAGAAAGTCTTAAGACTTTAAACTAGACGAGTTGCAGATATCCGAGACTGATCGAAAGAAACGTTTTGTCACTTCAAAATATTCTCGAAGGATTTCTCCAACAATCTCCCCCTTTTTGATGGTGACAAAACTTTCCCCGTAGATTTGAACCACTTTGACCTTGCAAAAACATTTCTCAAGCAATATGGCTATCTCATAAAGGTTAACAAAACAACCAGACTCTGCATCCACAGAAAATTGGTTAGTCTTTCATGAGTAATACCATATTAAAAACACTTGATATAAATGCAGACAGTCAAGCATTAAAATCCACAGCCAATTCAGTCAAGTTCAAGTTCACACCCAAGTTTGCTCAAGTCATAAACAAACATATTCAACCACCAAAAAAAAAAAATTAAAGTCAAAGAGAGTAGAGTTGGTTGGATTTAAAGTCAAAGAGAGTAGAGTTGGTTGGATAGAGTTGGTTGGATGGTTCAAATTACTTCTCCCCCTTTTTGTCATCATTAAAAAGGCGCGAAAGAAGTCATGTCTGCTTGGGAATGCGCACGATCTGGAAATCTCCCATGGACTGGACTACGCCTTCTAGCCTCTTCAAGTCTTCCCTTAGTTGAGCTACCTCTTCTCCTTTGGCATTGGCTTGAAGTTGTAGAGTGAGGTCTTTCATTTGGTCCTCCAGGGTAACTGAAGATGCTTGTCCAGCATTTTTCATGGCTTGAATTTCACAGTCCAGAGTATAGATTTGACCACACATTTCCAGAAGAAGATCCATGATGCGACGAAAATGTGCAGAATTGTCCGTCTGTGTGCTTGCATTTGCTTTCTCAGATGGAGACGATGGCGCTTCTGCATAGTCTGGCAGACTGGGTGCTGACATATCATGACCTTCTTCAAGCAATTGAGAAGCCTGAAATTCTTCTGGGTTTGCTGGAGACTGTCTTAGACCTTCACTATTGGCAGCATGAGGTGTGGACCTTTGCTCGCCAACTCCCCCTGTCTCTAGGACATCAGAAGGGGAAGAGTGATGATCATGCTCTTCTGTGTCTTGATTCTCCTTCTCTCCAGATTCAGCTGCAGACTTTTCTAGCTCTTCTTCTCCTTCTTCTTCAGCTTCTTTCTCCTTCTCTCGCTGCTCTTTTTCTTCTCTGTTCTTTGCTTGCTCCTCTTCTTCTCTCTGTTTCTTCTGATGTTCTGTTGATTGAGGAACAGAACGTCTGGTCCTTATTAAGGCAGTGATTGTAAGATCTTCCTCCTCATCTTCATCCTCCAAGATGAGAGTTCTCTTCTTTTTGGATGGGGCACCAATGGCCTCCTTCCCTTTTCGCTTTGAAGCAGACGGAACTGGAGTCTTCACTCTGAATTTCTCCATTGCTTTAGAAAGTTCTTGTAGACGCATTTTCGTTAACATCTTCAAACCTACCACCATCTTATCGCACGGTCGAACACAAAGTGTATGTGGAGGTTCAATATTCATGTGTCTGAAGATCTTGGTCACCAGACCTGGATAAGGCAATTGTCCCTTGTCTTTCAACATTGCTCTGTACATGTGAAAGAGAATAGTGTGAGGAAGAGAGAACTTCATCCCTGAGTTGATTGCGTACATCAATTTTGCCTCGAGTTTGACACATCGCCTTTGATGTAGACTTGGGCCTGATGCAATTGATCACAATTTTGTGCAACACAACATTGATGGCACGCATCCTTGAATAGATGATTCTTCCCTCTACATCTCTATCTTTGACAAGTTCTAGTGAGGCTCGAGCAACTGAGACTTTGATTGGTTGATAACGTCCTCGTTCAACTCTAATTATGTTCGCCAACATATCAACGTCTAACACATAATCCTGGTCTCGAACACTGAATGATATTCTATTCGGATCTATAAAGCTGAGATTCGAGTTAAAATACGCAGTCAGTTGAGCATAACCGTCCGTGGTATCGGTGCAAAAACGTTCCGGTTAGGCGATCAACTTCTCCCTTAAGTTCACATTCACAAGATCCAAGAAGTCGAAATCGACACTCCTAGGGTTTATTACCTCTCGTTTCAGCGAAATCCTGAAAAACAAATTCTCCTGTTCTTTCGATTTGAATAACTCAATCCTTTTCCCTTTACCTTTGCAGCAATACCCATTCGAGGTTGAAAATCAGTGAACATTTTATCATCGTCGTTCCCATCAGTCAAATTTGGACCCGACATACGAGGGTCACTGGGAATATTCGCAAGCGCTTCCTCTGCTTTACCCTTGGGAGCAATTCCTAAATCCTCCATTTTCTTCAGAAAGATATACTCATTCCCATAATTCTTTTCTTTAAGAAAATCATCCACGTATTTCAACGGAGTCCCAGTACTTTTCAACGCACAGTAAAGTTTATAAATAAATGAGGGTTTTTGGACTCTTACTGGGTCTACGTCCTCAACTATCTCTTCCTCCGGATGCTGACCTGCACCTTGTGGGGTAGATGGCGTTGAGTGATGTGGTGGAGAATGAGTCGGGTTCTGTTGCTGACTTGATAATTCTTCCTCTTCTGTGAGATCGAAGTGGGTAGGTCCCTCCTTCATCTTCTATGGTCCCCTGTTCGCGATTCTTGAAGACTTCCTCGAAGAAGACATCCTTCTTGTCACTGAAAGATTCTTTTGCTTGCTTTCCCAAGAAAAGATGACAACTTTCTCGAAGATGAACACGAAGTAGAAACCGGATTGGGAGGAGAATGCTTTTTAGGGTTTTGAAGATTGAAAGTGAAAATTGTATATATATAACTCAGTTTTGAAAAGAGAAGTTCAATCGGTATAAGGAAAGTGTACGAATACTTCTTTTCGAAATCGATAACTGCCAAAATTAATTCTTTTGAAAAGACAATTTTTTGATTTTTACGGAGACTTCAAAATAACGAACGAAAGATCATACCTTTTCGAATAACAACTTACGGTCAATGTCTGAGTCTGATATTTGAGTCTGATGATCATCAACTTTCTGAGTCTGAAAGTTGGAGAGTCTCTAGACTTTAACTTCTTCGAGCTTCAAAATGTTGAGTCTAGAACGGATAAAATCGAATTGATTTTTCTCCAAAGGCTTTGTGAATATATCCGCTAGTTGACTTTTTGAATCAACAAATTGAATCGAGATTTCTCCACTTTGAATATGATCTCTAATGAAGTGATGTCGAATTTCTATATGCTTTGCTCTTGAATGAATAATTGGATTTTTGGTGAGATTGATTGTCTTTGGTGTTGTCACATTTGATTTCGTGCATGAGTCTTCAATCCCATAGACTTGTAGCTGTTGTTTTATCCATAGAATTTGTGAACAGCAGCTTCCAAGGGCTACATACTCGCTTGTTGTTGAGAGAGCTACGTTGCTTTGTTTCCTTGAGAACCAAGACACATCCCGCTTCCAAGCAACCGGCAAGTTCTGAAGTACTCTTTCTATCGACTCTACAAAGGCCGATCTACGTACGAATATCCCCGAAGATTAAAGTCTCCCTTCTTAAGATACCAAAGACCCATGCTTGAAGATGAAGCAACGTATTTGATGATACGTTTTGCAGCACTGAGATGGGATTCTCTAGGATCTGATTGAAACCTAGCACAGATGCAAACACTCAACAAAATGTTAGGTCTAGAAGCAGTAAGATAAAGAAGTGAACCGATGATGCTCCTGTACAACTTTTGATCAACTTTCTTCACTTCTTCATCTTTGTCTATCTTCAAAGAGCTTGACATTGGTATATTAGTCTTCTTGCAATTTTCCAATCCAAATCTTTTGACAAGATCATTAGCATATTTTTCTTGGTAAATGAAAGTTCCTTCTTTCAATTACTTTATTTGAAGACCAAGAAAGAATGTTAATTCTTCCATCATACTCATTTCAAACTCATCCTGCATAGACTTAGAAAATTTCTTGCATAGATTTTCATTAGAGGATCCAAAGATAATATCATCCACATATATTTGAACAAGTAAAAGGCTTTTGTTTTCCTTTTTGATAAATAAAGTAGTGTCTACTTTACCTTTGACAAAACCATTATGTATTAAGAACTTACTTAGTCTGTCGTACCAAGCTCAAGGTGCTTGCTTTAGACCATACAATGCCTTTTTCAGTCTGAAGACTGAGTCTGGCTTCTTTGGGTCTTCAAACCCAGGCGGTTGTTCCACATAAA
Source organism: Eucalyptus dawsonii (assembly GCA_016097615.1). NCBI lineage: Eukaryota > Viridiplantae > Streptophyta > Magnoliopsida > Myrtales > Myrtaceae > Eucalyptus > Eucalyptus dawsonii. The sequence goes on along the minus strand of CM027878.1, from coordinate 45,460,302 downwards.
CTTCCTCTTGGATAAATCCATTTAGGAAAGCACTTTTGACGTCCATTTGGAATAACCTGAAATTTTTGTAACAAGCAAACGCAAGTAATAGACGAATAGCTTCTAACCTTGCTACAGGAGCGTAAGTCTCATCATAGTCTATTCCTTCTTCTTGCGTGTATCCTTTGGCCACGAGTCTTGTTTTATTTCGTACGACTTTTCCTTTTTCATTCATCTTGTTTCTGAACACCCATTTGGCTCCAATAACAGTTTTACCTTTTGGTTTAGATGTCAATTCCCGGACATCGTTAATGTTGAACCTAATGCGAGCTCCTCTTGCATAGCTTCGATCCAGCTTTCATCGATAAAGCTTCTTCTATGCTTTTTGGTTCAATTTCAGAGATGAGAGCCACATCACTAGACTCTTCACGTCTTTTGGATCTGGTACGAATTCCTTCATTAATTTCGCCGATAATGAGATCTTTAGGATGACTGGACTTATGCTTCCAGTTACTGGTTGATTTCTCTGGATGATGATCTCTTTCTTTATTTGAATCTTCATGAACATCTTGATGCTGGTCTTTCAGAGTCTGAGACATTTCTTGAGTTGCCAGCTTTGGAAAGTCTCGGACGATTGACTCTTCATCTTGAGTCTGATCGATTCATCTTGCGTAGAGTCTTGAAATTTGACATTTATTGACTCCTTCACCGACTGGCTCTTCTTGTTATAGACTCTGTAGGCTTTGCTTGATGTAGAATATCCAAGGAAAATGCCTTCATCTGATCTTTCTTCAAACTTACCAACTCGATCTTTTGCATTTTTCAATATAAAGCATTTGCAACCGAACACATGAAAGTATGAAACAATGGGCTTCTTACCTTTGAATAATTCATAAGGGGTTTTCTCAAGAATAGGTCTTAGAAAGACTCTATTGATGATATAGCACGCTGTTGAAACAAGTTTGTTTCAAAATCGTGAAGAAATTTTGCTTTCAATTAAAAGAGTTCTAGCCATTTCTTGAAGAAATTTATTCTTTCTTTCCACAACTCCATTTTGCTGAGGAGTGTATGGAGAGGAGAACACATGCTTAAATCCAGATTTATCACACAAATTTGTAAAATCTTGATTTTCAAATTCTCCTCCATGATCTGTTCTTATACTTGAGATAACACATCCTTTTTCATTTTGAATCTTTTTAGCAAATTTTTCAAAATACGAAAAGGTTTCTGACTTACTTGCAAGGAAATATACCCAAGTAAAGCGAGAGAAATCATCCACAATTACTAGGCAGTATTTCTTACCTCAAATACTCTAGGTTCTGGTTGGTCCGAAGAGATCCATATGCTACAACTGTAGTACATGATTAGTGGAGACATGATTTATTGGCTTAAATGAATTCCTTACCTGTTTACCCAGAATACATGGTGTACATGGATCGGACTTTTGATATGGTAATTTGGGTAAACCTCGAACAAGCTGCTTTGATGAGATTTTGGCTAGTTGCTTCATATTGACATGGCCAAGCTTTCTGTGCCATAAGCTTGCTTCCTCTTGAATTGAGATTAGACATTGTGATTCATTTAATTTCATGTCTAAGAGGTAGATATTACCATGTCTTCGACCCATGAAAGACTGAGTAGGGTCTTTACTAATTCCATAGCAAATTCCTTCCTGAAAGGAGATCTTGAAACCAGTATCACACAATTGGCTAATACTGAGGAGGTTATAGTTGAGTCCTTCCACTATAGAAACATTGCTTATTGTGGGATTTCCAATTTTCACAGTTCCAAATCCCACAATGCTTCATTTGCCATTTCCTCCAAATGAAACATTTCCACCGTTTACTTGAACAAGCTTTATGAAGCATTTTGAGTCTCCTGTCATGTGTCTTGAACATCCGCTGTCAAGAAACCACTTTACCTTTTTCTTGACGGAGACCTGCATTCAAAGGAGAGTCTTAAGTTTTCTTTGGTACCCAAATTTTCTTGGGTCCTTTGGTGTTAGTAGGATAAACATTATTAGGCCATACTTTCTTAACAGGCTTCCAAACCATGGGACACTCTTTTTCAAAGTGATCTTGATTGTTACACTTTGAACACCTTAGAGCATTTCGACCTACAGACTTTACAAAAATTTTCTTGAAATGATTTTTGTAAGCCTCTCTCGACGGTCTTTTCTTAATTATTTCTTTTACTTTAGGAAAATCAATCAAGGGAATTGTTTCTGCTGTCATGCTTAGACCGGACTTATTGAAGTAAGGTCTTTGAACCGAAAGAACCTTTTCAAGCTTTTCGATCCTATTGAAAATTTCTTTGAAATATTTGATAAGTCCGTTTTTAAGAAAACATTTTCTTTCAAAAGATTATCTTCTTTTTCTTTAAGAGCAGAAATATTCAAGTCTAAACTTTTAACTCTTTCTTCTAAAATGGTTTCCTTTTGTTTTAGAGTTGAGTTTTCCTTTTTAAGTTCGGAAATCCTTTTGAGAGAAGTCTTAAGACTAAAACACAATTCATCAATGTATTTAGAGACTTTGACAGGAATTTTAAAATCACTTACCTCAAATTCACTGTTCGAGTCCGATCCAATACGAGTCGAGTGCGAATGTGCCATCGACATATGTTGGCATATTCATTATCACTTTCTTCACATTCTGTATCACTCCAGGTCTCTGTTTTGAGAGCTTTTCGAACCTTCTCAGCTTTTCCTCTTTTCTTCTTCAGAAGAGGACAGTTGGGTCTGATGTGTCCCTTTTTTCTTACATTCGAAGCAGACTACATCTTTGTTTGGTTCCTCAACATCAACAGACTTGGTCTGCTGTCTCTGGAAACTTTGTTTCTTTGAGTTGAACCTTCTACCTTTTCTATTCATTTTTCTGAATCTTCTTATCATGAGAGCAAGCTTCTCGTCGTCCATATCATCTCCTGAATCTGTATCATCAGAATCATCATTTGATTTTAATGCAATGGATATCTTACCTCTTGGATCTTCGTCTTTATTAATTCTTTCCACTTCATAAGACTGAAGAGTTCCGATCAGTTCGTCGACAGATAGAGGCATAATTCTTTGTGTCTCTCTTATTGAAGTCTTTATATGATTCCAATTCTTGGAGAGTCCACGTAGTAACTTGTTCACCTTCATGGGATCAGAAATTTTTTGTCCTTGGTTCTCAAGACCATTGACAATATCTGTAAAACGACTAAACATGTCAGTTACAGATTCTCCTAGTTTCATTTTGAAGGCTTCATATTGTCCGAGGAGAATGTTGATTCTGGTCTCCTTCACTCGATCTGTTCCTTCATAGGTGATATGTAATCTATCCCATACTTCTTTTGCTGTAACACAAGAAGATATTCCGTTATATTCGGTTGGAGATAAGGCACAATATAAAGAGTAAATTGCTTTTGCATCGAGTGCTTGTCTCTTGTTTATCTCTTCTGAGTCATTCATTTGGCATCAACAGATTTCTTTCCCTCTTTCAGAGACTGATGCAGCAGTAGGAGTAATTCCTCTTTCCACAACGTCCCATTCCAGAGGATCTTTTGATTGTAGGAATGCTTTCATATTGTTCTTCCAGATGTTGTAATCCTTTCCATCAAAGTAGGGAGGTCTGGTATTGCTTTACCCTTCCATCAGCCCTAGTGCTAGCATACTAGCCATGGATCTTTTACTCTGAAGTAAAACACTTCAAATAAAGTAAGAACACGGGCTCTGATACCAATTGATATTGCTAGTATGAGTACCTAGAGGGGGGTGAATAGGTATAAAGAGATTTTTCTTGATAATTTCTTTATACTTGCGCAATACTTAGACAATTGAAGGATTTACGATAAGTAATAATCAACGTAAGACTAAGTAAAGGAAAGAGAGAATTAAACACGAGGTTTATAGTGGTTCGGCTTGATTTAAGCCTACGTCCACTCTTCTGCACTGACAGCTAATTTGGCTGGATTCCACTATGAACAAAGAGATGTTACAGTGTTGATCTTCCTTGATTTCTAGGTGTAGATGATCTACCACACTTGCTCAAGGTATCACCAAGTATAGACACTCTCTGTGTATACAATTTCGCTCAGACTGTATCGACTAATAATCAAGGTGCTTTAGACTCTGAAATTTTTCTATCAATCACGTACTCAAACAACTAGAACATCTTCCTTTTTATACTCCTTTATGCCATCATTCCCGTTGGCACTTTCCAAAGGAATTCCTCCAATCTACTCGTTGGACGGAATCAATCAAGAAGATCATTCGAGCTATTAAAGGAATCTGACGATAGCCCATCAATCTTGTTCGCCCATACAATCAGGATCTTGGTTTTCAAGAATAGAACATTCCAAGAATACTTCGTCGACCATCGGATCTTCAATTGATCTAGATACGAACAAAAGAATCCGTTATATTTATCCAACCAAAAGATCTTCTCCAGACGATAGGATTAAATCCTCAACCATTTACTTCGGCTCTAGATTTCCTTCGTCACTGGATCAGAAGGACTGTCAATAAGAATAGTCTTGAGTCTTGAATCTTGAGTATTGAATTTTGAGTCTAGTAATCAAAAAGTCTTAAGACTTTAAACTAGACGAGTTGCAGATATCCAGACTAGACTGAAAGAAACGTTTTGTCAGCTTCAAAATATTCTGGAAGGATTCTCCAACAGGGTCCACAATGAGGGGACTGAAGAAAGAAAGAGGAAAAACCAAAAGCCTATGGGTCAAAAAAGTAGGTCGCCCCTGCATTGTTTAGAGAAAATATTCTCGTTTTTTTGTTTTCATTTCCATTTGAACATGAAAATAAAAATGCCTTTGGTCTCGTATTGAGAGCAGTTCCCGAATGAAAACCCAAATGCCCTCAAATAATGAAAACTTGTAATAGCTTTCTTGTGTAGAAACGAAAATTTTTATCCAAAGAATCAGAGAAATAAGAGAATATTAGGATTTAACAATTAAAACATTCTCAATCTTTTTGTTTCTCTAAAAAATTGATATTGCTCCTTGCTTAATCCTTTTTTTTTTTTTTTTTAATTTCAAAATATGTAGCACTATCTATAGATATCAATTCATACAAATACCTTTTGGAAGAAAATTATAGACAATATTATTTGAGGATCCTTATTTTGATCAATGAGAAAATAACTTCATAATTGCCTTTATATGTAAGAAAACACGTAAAAATTAGAGTTGGGAGACTTACTTAAGTAATTAATTTTGACATCATTCATGTTTGTGACAATGAAACCAAAGAGATAATTTAATGAATGATATCACATGTTAATTCTAAATTTTCAATCACTCATATTAGCAAAAAAGGATATTTAATAAATTATGTTTCTCTTTTGCACATGGGAATTCATGATCATATACACATATTCTCATGCAATCTGTTATTATGTCTATAAGGAATTAAAGAAGGCAGCTATGGTTTCTGTCCCTTAGAAATTGATGGAATCTCTCAAAAAACAATTTAATGCAAGTTTTAATTCTTAAATGAACGATATAAAAGTTCAAGAACTCAAATACGTAAATGGCACAAGGACTCCTATCATTACTGTCTTGTCAATTGTAAATTTCAAACTATAAAATCACGCAACATGATTAGGTTAACCACATATGTTTTGTAATCAAATGGAAATATTCCAAATGTAAACAAGTCAAAGTATTGGAGATTTGATCGTACGCTACTTGTCAGGAGTAGTAGTTTAATATAAATATTTTGTAATCGATATATGCACAAGGAATAAAATGCTACCGCTTTAATTTCCATGGGATGCGATGAGAAATTCGATGTAACATGGCCACTTAGCCCAAGCAAGAGCGAGTGTTCCCATTTTTTTGCCTCCAAAACCACCATCGTGCATGAATAGGCTTATTGATGTGGAGGTTGATTGAAGTGAACTCCCGACAACTTTGAGGTTACAGTGTTGTGGAGGTTAACACCCAACATTTGCAAGAACCCATGCATCTCTTCTTTCATATAACCTAACTTTTGCACTAGCTTTATCTTCTTATTGGGTCAATTCTACTCGCACTTGCCATAATTTTGATTTCCTCCCATCAACATAACGACGAATGAGGGTTAAGGTTTCGACTTTCGTGCAAATGGAACCGCTGTGGACTATTACTCTTGGTTTTTTATTGTAATGTTGATTATGATTTCCTCTCTTAATATGACTAACGTTTCCTCTTATGTTTGACAAACAATGTTAATGCAGCACCACATCGCCATATTGGAAAATGATTGAAAAACAATAAGGGAGAGGAAGAGGGAGGGGGAGAGAGAGAGAGAGAGGGGGGGCACGGGGTTGGTGGGCGGGAGGGGAATTGACCCATTTGTTGGAGAAATCTTCTTGAAGTGTTTTGAAGCTGACAAAGCGTTTCCATCAGTCTAGTTTGAAGGTTTGCAGACTCTGCTGGTTAAAGTTTGAAGACCTCCGAACAGCCAGACTCAAGATTCAAAGTCTATCCTCATTGACAATTTCTAATCCGTTGAAGAAAGGGTATCTAGAACTGGATGTTTTATTAAGGATATGACCTTATCAACTGGAGAAGACCTCTTGGCTGGATATGACATAACGGAATCTCTTTAATTGATCGAGATTGATTCGATGATTAAGGATTCGTTGATTGTCGAAATATTCGTGGAAGGTTCTACTTATGGAAACTGAGATCTTGATTGTATGGGCGAACAGGATTGATGGGCTATCATCATATTCCTTTAATAGCTCGAATGATCTTCTTAATTGATTTCGTCCAACGGGTAGATTGGAGGAATTCCTTTGGTAAGTGCCAACGGGTATGATGACGTAAAGGAGTATATAAGGAAGACGTTCTAAGCTGTTTAGAGTGTGCGCGATAGAAGAATTCCAAAGTCTGAAGCTTCTTATTGTTTTAGTCAATTCATTTGAGCGAAAAACTTGTACACAAAAGAGAGTTTATATTTGTGAGAAACCTTGAGGAAGTGTGATAGAACATCTACACTGTGAAATCAAGGAAGAACTGTGCTGTAACATCTCTTTTGTTCATAGTGGAATCCAACCGATAGGCTGTTAGTGTGGAAGAGTAAACATAGGCTTAGGATAAGCCGAACCACTATAAACCTTGTGTTTAATCTTCTCTTCCCTACTCTTTACTTTACTTTGATCATAATTCATTTTGATTAAGCAAAAGAGTATTTCCTTTCTATCATCTGCTTAGTATTACTGTGGTATCTCGAGAAATTGTTTTTACACCTATTCACCCTCCCCTCTAGGTGCTTATACTAGTTACATCAATTGGTATCAGAGCATGTGTACTCACTTTGTTTGAAGTGTTTTACTTCAGAATTAAAGATCCATGGCTAGTATGTTGGCTCCAGGGCTGGTAGAAGGGCAAAGTAATACCATACCACCTTACTTTGATGGAAAGGATTACAATATATGGAAAAACAAAATGAAGGCATTTCTAAGATCAAAGGATCCTCTGGAATGGGATGTTGTAGAAAAAGGAATCACTCCTAAAGCTGCACCTATCTCAGAAAGAGGAAAAGATACTGTGGAGTCTAGCCAAATGACTCAGGAAGAGATAATCAAGAGACAAGCTCTTGATGCAAAAGCAATTTATTCTTTATATTGTGCTTTATCACCTACCGAATATAACAGAATATCTTCTTGTGTTACAGCTAAAGAAGTCTGGGATAGATTACATATAACCTATGAAAGAACTGATCGAGTGAAGGAGATCAGAATCAACATTCTTCTCGGACAATACGAAGCCTTCAGAAGGAAATCGGGAGAATCTATAACTGACATGTTTAGTCGTTTTATAGATATCGTAAATGGTCTTGAAAATCAA